>JAGFPH010001246.1:154328-176782 GCA_018207615.1 Philaenus spumarius | reverse complement strand
ACAATAGTATGAAAGAAACCGCAGAACAAACAGTATGAAAGAAACCACAGAACAATAGTATGAAAGAAACCACAGAACAAACAGTATGAAAGAAACCACAGAACAAACAGTACGAAATAAACCACAGACACACACAAATGATAATTTGCTTGACTTGTTTAGTTCTTCACAAAAATTTTTTTCACTCTGTGGATTCATTACTATATCCAAAAGCTTTTTTTGGATAGATTCTTTGTTTAAAATATTTTAAGAGAACTCCGCTTTTGCGTTTCTGCTGCGACATTTTGATCACCTAAACTAAGTTTATTCGTACTGATAAGGATAGTTTGATTTTTCAATCTTATATAGTAATTTATAAAAGGGTCCCTAAATTCAAAACGTTGAAGTTGGCTACCAATTTTAATGTTAAAATAACCTAACCGTACCTTCACGTTTAACCATATTTTTGTGTTATTTTCGTCAAAAAACAAAAGCTGTACTTTTTCTTTAAGTAAAATAAATTGTGAATGTTGATTGCTAAGGTTTTTTGCAATATCTCTTTTTCAACTGATTCAAAAATTAATAAAGTTTACTAATTATATCATACGTTTATGAAAACAATAAAATGGTTTTTTAATAAATTCAGCAATTAACATCCGCATATGACAGTACTTCAAAATGAAAGCAAATTTTTAAATTTATTCCACGAATTAACAGAAAAAATGACTTATTCTGTAGCATTGCTCTTATGGGAATCAGATTCAATATGGCGGCAGGGTATACCCTCCTTAAAAACTAAGTGTGTATTTTGTTCTACATCTATCACTGTTATGTTCGTTGATTTTATTGTATTTAACAGATCACTGAATCTTGCAGTCTATGATACAATCGCAAAGCAAGAGCAAGTGGTCAAAATAAAAGATTAAGTTTGTCAAATCTTACGTACGTAGGTAAATATTACCAGCAATGTGTAACCATCATTGTAATCTCCCCCCCCCCCCTAAATCTGCTGAAGTTATGACAACCTAAAATTATATTAATTTTCTGTTTAACAGAATAACAGAATACTGATCTCTTTGGAAGGAGACCACACACTACTGTTAGGAAAAAAGAATCGCAGAAAAAACAAGCAACAAATTGTTTATTATTTCTGAATATGCTGGAGGAACATCAACCACTGATGGTTAGCAAAAGGAATTCTGTACATTTCCGATTTGGTTTTAACAAGTATTGCAAAATATCTACAACTTATAGGCCTACTGTATTGCGTAAGAGATGGCCCGTAGGTGGTCTCTATAGATGCTTGCTGCCAGAACTTCCTTCCTGAGAGCAGTAATTAGCTCGAGTTGATGCTCGGACACACGTCATAAGCGTAACAGAATATGAAGGGAGCACATTAGAGCTTAATTATTGTGACAAGCGTAGAAACGTTGCCTGATTGCCCTGTATATGTCACAGCACCTGTAATCCAAGAAAGAAGCTCCTACAGATTGAAAAGTCATAATATATTTTATATTACTGAATGACCCTGGAGGAGGAAGTTATTATTATACAAAAAAAACATTGTAACTTTTTAATTTTACACGTTATAAAATCAAAATTTGCATTGTTTTTAAACCATAAAACATAGAAACTTGAAATGTGTACTAATTTGTCTGTGAAGTTTAGATTCTTGATAAAACGATTTTCTATACTTCGATCCAATTGTCAAATTGTTACTAAAGGTATACATTTTGGGCCTAAGTTAGAATACACCTCTCTGTTGAAATCAACTAGGTCGAGAAACTTTTCTATTATAGAGAGTAGTGCTACCAACTTAAGTACATTGCCACTGTTTGAACTGGAAACCGTGAGTATAAACGGGAAACATGCAATAAGACGAACAACATTTTTCTTAAGAGGCCATGGTCTAACAAAATCAAGAAACATTTAAAAACAAAATTTGCATTATAAGAAAATCATCAAATTAATTGATAAAGAAGTTATTGTCAATCTTGCTACTACATGAGTTTACTAAATTAATGAATTTGTCAGTGATTTGACAATGACTTTGCAAAGTATAAGAATACGAATGACTAGTTTCCGAACTAATTTTTATACATAACTAGCTGACCCGTACGGCGTTGCCCGTGGTGGTTGGTATTTTCAGTCTTTTTAACGTAATTGTATTCTTTTTAAGTGTTCAGTCAGTCAGTGGTATTTGGCTTTTATATATATAGATCTTAAATAATAAAAGCACTATTGTCATAATAATAAAAGATCTGAAATTATGATTTTAGTAACTTTGATCCCCCCAAACCCCTCCTAAAATTTCGAAATTTGTATACCCTTTCTTAGTGAGCACATATGGCCCTAGAGGAAGCTACATACCAAATTTCATTCCAATCCGTTTGGTAGTTTTGAAGAAATCGTGATTTAATAACTTTGATCGCCAAACCCCCCTAAAATTACGAATTTTTTCAAACCCATTCTTAGTAAGCACCTATGGCCCTAGAGGAAGCTACATACCAAATTTCATTCCAATCCGTTCGGTAGTTTGGAAGAAGTCGTTTTTTAATAACTTTGATCCCCCCAAACCCCCCATAAAATTTCAAATTTTTTCAAACCCTTTCTTAGAGAGCACCTATGGCCCTAGCGGAAGCGACATACCAAATTTAATTCAAATCCATTCGGTAGTTTTGAAGAAGTCGTTTTTTAATAAATTTGATCCCCCCAAACCCCCCTTAAAATTTCGAATTTTTTCAAACCCTTTCTTAGTGAGCACCTATGGCCCTAGAGGAAGCTACATACCAAATTTTATTCCAATCCGTTCGGTAGTTTTTGAGAAATCGTGATGAGTGAGTCAGTGGGTTTTGGCTTTTATATATATAGACTAGCTGCCCGATCAGGCTTTGCACGGGTAGACAAATCAAAGTTAAATGTATATTAACACAAAATATATATATCAATAAATATATTATACCATATGTTTTTTAATGGGATTTTTAGTAACTTTGAACCCCCCCCCCCCCCAATTACTTTTTTTTTAAAACCTTTCTTAGCGAGCACCTAGGGTCCCAGAGGAAGCTACATACCAAATTTCATTCTAATCCATTTGGTGTAATTTTTAGTAACTTTGACCCTCCAAAAGCCCCCTAAAATTTCGAAAGTTTGAATACCTTTCTTAGCGAGCACTTACATACCAAATTTCATTCCAATCCGTTGAGTAGCTTTTGAGAAATCGTGATGAGTCAGTGAGTGCTATTTGGCTTATATATATATATAGATTTAAATATGATTGTAACTGGTGAAAATATTGAAAAGGAGTACAAAGTCACTAGGAGAGGCAAGTAATTCGAGGTATATTTAGTAATAGGTATGAATTAAGGCTCGGGTCCCTAAATTCAAAACGACGAAGATGGCTACCAATTTCAACGTTAACCATATTTTTCTGTCATTTTCGTCAAAAAACGAAAGCTGTATTTTTTTTCTTAAAGTAAAATAGATTGTGGGTGTTGATTGCCAAGGTTTTTGCAATATTTATTTTCGCAACTGAGTATACAAAATTTATAAAGTTTACTATTTGTACATCATACGTTTATGAAAACAATAAAACGGTGTTTAATAATGTATTCGGCAATCAACATTCGCATATGACAGCAGTTCAAAATGAAATAACATTTTAAAATTTATTCCACGAATTAACGGAAAAAATTACCTATTCTTTAGCATTGCTCTTATGCGAATCAGATTCAATATGGTGGGTAGGGATCCTCTCCTTAAATAATTTCATAAAATGTAATATATATGTTAAAATAACGACAAACGAACGCATACGTCACGAGAAGGAGACGCGAATGAAGTGAGGTTAGATTATAGTAAGTTTTAATTATATATTTAATATAAATTAATTTTATATTAATTTAAGGAATATGTTTTAGAATCCCACAGTTCCCTATTGCTGAAACCTAAATCAGAATCCCACTAATTCTGAAACTAAACAAGGTTATAGGTTCTAACGTTCAAATATCTTGGATGCAATCATAAATCTTTCTATTCTCGACTATTCAAAACTTGAACCACTTAATAAAAATATATTTGATTGTTTTATTAACATTCAGTTTTAGTTTGTTTTTAGAATTTTGCTTGTAAACTAATGTTATTTAATAAATTTGTAATATGTTTCTTATTATTCAGACACGTCATGCCCTTTTATGTTATTGTTTTATCTTTTATTATTTTCATTATTAATTAGTTATACGATAGAATTTTAAATGTAATGATTATTATAAGGCTTTTGCTTGACATAGTTCTTCGATGCGTTTTCCTTAGTTTAAAGTCAAGTAAAACTATTTTGGCAACACTTACAACTATTTTAAAACTATTTTTCTATTAGTTTTTTCTATTAGACTGCACGATAGTAGCATCTAATTTCCTAATTTTAGCTTTTAAAGTTTTATGTTATTAATATAAATATTAAATATAAAATGATTTTATTATTATATCAAATATTATGTTCACCAATTAATAGTGTGCATAGTAAAATAATATTAGACGAAGAAGCTAAATTTTTACAAGTATTGTTTTACTTAGGACGGTGTTTCTAAGAAGTTATTTTCTTAAATCCAAAAGAATCAAACACAATGAAAGTGCAAGCGGTCCTACAAAAACAGTAAAACAGCGTAAAATTAAAATTAAGAGACGAAAGTTGACGACCGTAATCAACATCAAACGAGAAACTTATTCTACACAATTAGCTACATTTTCAAGGGAAGGACTTAAAGCATTAATAGAATGCTAATAGTCCCTGCATTATTTATTTGTTTTCATTAAAGACAAAATATTTCAGACAGTAGAAATAAGATAACGATCTGCCAACCAAATTAATATTTTAATGACATTAAAATTTAGTGATGGATTTTTATTTCACAATGTGTGATGTTTAATTAAATACTAAGTACTCCGAAACTATAATATATGTGAATGAGATGTTTTCCTTATATTAAACTACCACATTAACATTTCTCTGCCATTCCTCCCAGAATTGTTTGTTTCCTCACACATCCTTTGACTATACCGTAAGCTTGCTAAGAATAGATCCAATTTGCACAACCTTAAATACTTCCGATAGTCATAAATTAATAAAAGTTGAAATAAGAGTCTACATTATTTCGAACATATTGGAGTTATAAATATGCATAAAGTTAGGCTTATACGTCGCTCTTATTTATTTTTATTTTGTATATCACGATCTACTTCTGATTTTTTTAAAGAGTAATTTTATATGTGGGCACTGGAGTGACGTTGTTCTAGTGCTGATCTTATTTCTACATTTTGTGAATTTTTGCACTTGTGATTTTTGTAAATTTTATTTTTCCATAATAATTACTATTGAAACGTTATATTGTGCGCATCTCAAATAACTTGTATATACAATTTTGTTTGGAATAAATATATATATATATATATTTTTTTTAATAACCTGTGAGAGTATCGATTAGACAACCACAGGGTCAATCTCGAAAAGCGGTTTTCAAATATCTCTGAAAATGTGATTTAAAAATAAACATCTTTAACAAATTGATATCTGAGTGTATGTCCAATATTTTTTCTTATGTTATTGACAAAACTAGAGGTCTAGTACGAAATGAGTTTTTGCATTATGTGATATACCTAGTATGTGGCTTAAGTATAAAACGATGAATAATTGTTCTTGATATCACAAATTTAATTATATTTAGTTATTTAAAAAAAAATTGTTAAAGATAAATATATAAATTCAATCTTTGTGTACTTGTTTTATAACAGTTAAAAAGCACTGTCCCACTTACATATATATATATATTTTCTTTTTCTTTTACATTGAAAGGTAAAACCAGAATTTCTGTAATCTCATCATAGAAGATAGCATTCTTCTCTCTTTTGATTTACGAATGTTAACTGTAATATTGTAGTTGACGTGTTAATACACTTTAGGCACATATTAATCTACGTACCAAGCACAATGCTTTATTGTATGCCTCTCTGTAATGAGTAGATTGGGAAAATGTATTAAAGTTATAGGATTGGTGGTGATTTTGGTCGTTTTTAGATTGAAGTAGACTGAAACACAAGAATCAGTCGTACACATATTTTGAATTGTTAAAATGTAATGATTAAATTTTGTATACATAATTTATTTTAAAAACTGAAAATGGAAATGTATTTATTTGATCCTCTTTCAAACATCATTAAAATAGCAACAAAAAAAAACTTAAATTATACGCTTAGTAATAAAATAAAAAACTGTTCACAGTACAAAATATAATACATATAAAATATAAATTCATAATAATATTATTAAAAAAATGTAATAATAATGACATAAAAATACTTCCTGCTAATGAAAACATAAGACATTTTTAATTCACCACAAAGTTAAAATTTGTTTAGGTTGAAATATTTTAAACAATACTATAAATAAATAGCTCGATGGGAGAGAAAACTACGTTACCGGCAATTTCTTCTTACACTTACTCTCACAAAACACATTTAGAAAAATGTAGATTTGGCTTCGATGTCAAACTAATTCCGAATTAACATAAAACAACATAATAAAACTTTATTAATAGTAGTAGCACAATAATGAAACCATAAACGCAAATATGTAAATATTAATAATCAAAAATAACATCTGCATTAATTTAATTGTTTCCAATAACGCCTCTTTTGGAAATGAACTCTATACATAATATAGATTTCAACTGCTGTAGAGTTGAACCCCCCCCCCCACCCCATTACCACCATTTAAAATAGCCTCACTTGCAGCTACGGTGGTTCGCGGTGGTTACTAAGTGTATAACACCACGCATTAAGCGATGCATAATTTAGGAGGGACTGATTTTAACCTCAAATGGAAGACGTTAAATCAAAGCGGCTAAACCGCCGAATTTAGATCTAATTTTAGATAATTCAGAAGTGACTAAACAACTACTTTGCATTCATTTACATACTTGGTTCAAACGATTCAGTCGAAATTCGAGGAACACGTTCAACTCTATCAACAGCAACGGCGGTGAAAACAGTGTCAACACTATACTAGACCCTCATCGCTTGATGGTTCTATTAATTTACATAGTTTAGTGTTAAGAGGAAAGGAGCGGCTACTTAATTCTTTAGTGATTATACCCTATAGATTGAATTTCATCGAGGACGATTTTTATACATTTTCTGCTCTTAATTGTTTTAAATTATGCAAACCTAACCAAATATTGCCTCATCATACAGTTTATGTGTTGCTCTTTTTAAAACGTTACAGGTCGGAGCAAACGTCCATTAGTTTAAAAATTTATACTAAGTATGATTAGACTTAAAGTGAATTTTTATATTTTAAAATGGAACAGCTTTCAACAATTTTAAGAACATAAGTAACATATTAGAATGTTATAACAATAATATTATGAATACTGTTATAATGCTTTTAAATCGGTTCAATAACTTATATTGTATAGATAATTATTAAAATATTTATTACTAGCTGACCCGTACGGCGTTGCCCGTGGTGGTTGGTATTTTCAGTCTTTTTAAAGTAATTGTATTCTTTTTAAGTGGTCAGTATATTTTTTTAAATATACAGTAAACTTTTTTTGCTTTTACATAATTTAAAAAAAACTGGTAATTGTGAAGAATCGTAAAAAACCTGATACTAATAATTAGCCCAATAATTGGTGTTTTAGTTCATTGTAGGCCTAACCTAAAATTATATTCAGTTTTTGATCCAAATCAGTTGATCAAAATCAGCTGTTTTAAGCTTTTCATACGAACAGCTGCTTTCTGTGCCCCTGATAAAATCAAAAGAAATCTTTCTTCTTCTTCCTTAAGATTGACCTTCCATAAGATTAACATTGAAACTTTGAGGGCCACTGGGGCGTAGCCCTAATGTCCTAGGACTTCGGTAAATGGCCTAAAACCTTCCCAGGGTTAACCTGTGTTACTATGCAAAATATCAAAGCAATCGGATGGACGGTTTGGTAACGCATAAAGGACAAACATACAAACAGACAAACGTACAAACAGACAAACAGACATACATTGAATTTTATATATATAGATGATATTGGTTATAATTTGTTACCTAAAATGAAAATAAATAGCTTAAAACTTAGGACATTTCAAGATGTTTGTAAATTCTCCATCTCATTTGGGACAAATAAAATCTACAAAGTTTTTTTATTAATAAAGCGACTTACAAAAGAAACCTATTTTGTTATGGACAGGTTGAGAATGGCATAATTTCCTTGTAAGGTCATGAAGCCTATCACTGTTGTTGATGTTGGTACCAATATGACGCTTTATCAATATTTGCTAAAGTGCAACAAAGCATTGAGGGTTATTTGTGTTTACATACTTAGAAACACATAAGGGAGATAATCTAAAACGTTTTACATTTACTACATAAATCGAAGTAATTTATTAAGGTTATGTTTCTGTCAATGTCAAATATTTTAATGGGGAACAAATTGAATTGTTTGGGAAATCGCGGTATCCTCTAACTTCTCCCACAATGTGTAGGTTTACACGATCCGTTTAACCCTTCCGTTGTGTTGAGTTTTTGTTAACGGACATAGAGAGCACATTAATTCTTATAGGCCTGTTGGAACTGTCCGGTTTTGTTTCCTTCACGTTTCCATCCGTTTTGCGGGAAGGAAGCTACCGCAACAAGCGTCCGGTCAAATGGATACCGGATGCGTCAGAAAGAAGGAAGGACAGCTAGGCAAGCGGTGGTGTGGTTGCCACCTACCGGGTGAGTTCATCCGTTTTTCTCCTCCGTTTTCATTATCTCGAAGGATTTTTTTCTCGATATTTTTCAAGACTGGGCGGTACTAAGGGTCAGACTGCGGGATGTCAAAACGGACAGTTCAAACAACATATTCCTTATCTTCCATTCTTAAAAGAAAACGGAATCGTAACGCAACGGAAGGAAAAAACGGATGGTGTTTACCTACATTTTGTGGGAGAAGTTAGATTATACCGCAATTTTCCAAACATTTCTATTTGTTCCCATTAAAATATTTTATATTGGCATAACCATAATCTTTATAAATAGTGTCGATTTTACCAGTAAATGTAGTAGTAAATGTAGAACGTTTTAAATTATCAGCCTTATGTGTTCTAAGCATGAAAACACAATTAGGCCCTAACCCTCAAAATTCTCTTAGTATCCACGATGCACTTTAAAATGTTTAAGTGTTAAAAGATAATATATTGTCTTATAACAAATTTGTTTTATTAAATTTAAGAATTTCATCAAGCTTTGTGGTTTAAAATGTGTACTTTTAATTCAAAACAATTGGTAAAATTTTGTTTTATTTACAAATTGGCTGTGTTTTAAATAGTTTAGCAGAGTTTCGTCACTTAAGGGTCTGCTGTAGTCTGCTGATTTTTATCCCATAAGATCAAAGTTAAATTTCAAACCATTTATTTCGTTTACTTTTTATCATAAAATTGTTTGCAAGGTCTCATTTTAAGCACAGTCGCAATACGCATCCGTCTTGCAATTATATATTTTTTAAATGCTTTTGATTTGTTATGTAATTGATATTTTGTAAGTACAAAGTTTGAATTGTTTCCTAACATAATACAAAATTAATAATGAAAAATAATTTGCAAGCCGGATCCGAAATTTTATAAAGAATATTCAGTTTTTTTTCAACACTCAATTACAAAAGATAGACTTATAAAATGGTTTGAAATGAGGCAATGTCAAAGCGTTCAGCTGCAAGAAATTGCACTGTTTAGATAGGGATACAGTGAGAAGCGGTTGAGTTTCCGGTTGCTTTCTGTTTACTGGAGCAGACCCTTAACTCTATAGTTTACCACATTTTTGAATTAAACGGGCGAACGGGTAACCGAAGGGATGACCGAACCAATTCCAATTATTTTTTTTACAAAAGGTAAGTAATTGAAAAAAATAATTTAAGGTATCACAAACCATATTTCGCAATTAGAAAAATTGAAATTGGCGATAGTGTGGGGTGTCCCTCGTGTCAATAAGTCAACATTAAAAGAACCAGAATATTTGTAAATCGTATCGATTTTCAGTAATAATTAATTGTGGAAAGTTTTAAGTGGAGGCTATATTGATACCTCTAGAATCTATATTTCCCAAGTAGGAAATTTCAAAAATAAGTTAGCAACCTGGATTGTGTATTATAAATAATATGTTGTAGGTTAAATTACCTGGTACTTACTCTGTTAAATAATCAAAATTGGTTCCTATGTGGATTACTGTTTTCAATGGTTATGCCGTCACCTTCACAACCATATTTAAATAAAGTGTTGTTTAGCCTGCTAAGTCATCGTCTTCTTATTGGCACATTAAATTTAGCTAAATAGTTAAAATATATTTTAAATAAAATAATCAATTAGATTAAATAATATTGACACATATAAACACATAAACATGTTACGATACTACAAATCGTTTGCACTTAATTAAATACTTTGACATATTTGACTCTTGTGCACCAACGTCAATATCGGTTTTAACTATTATTAATTACAGCATATTATTAATAAAATACGGCCCTTATTTATAAATGTATATAAAACGTATAAACATAAAATAATACTCAATATCTACTGATTTTACAATTGGAGGGTATATTTGTCATACAAACTGCAGGACGAAAAAAATCTTCCAAACGTTTTAAAATATGTTTGAGAAAATCACACAGAAAAAAACGCTGGCACCAAACGTGAATTTTTATGAGGTTTAAAAATGCAAACATAATTGTTACTTATTCAAGCGCAAATATTCTATACATTCGTTTAAAAAATAAAGCAAACATGACCTCGAAATAAAAATTGTTTTACAGCCATGTAACGACGTGTTTCGTAGAAAATTTCGTTCTACTTAAAGAAAATAATATTTCAAAGTGGTCTGGTTTCCTTTTGAAGATGCTGCTGTTTATGCACATAATGTACATCGGCAAACGTATTCCAGTATAACGTTTGTTCCATCCTGTGGGTTTAACCGTCTAACTCTATACACACCCCTAAGCCTTGATACACATTGCACGCCATATCTTGGGCAGGTATCGGTTACTCGAAAGCCGTATAAGTGCGTCACCATATCAGATGTCGGATACTTTACCGAATAAAACATGTCCGTCTTTTATCCGAGCGTGGTCGGAGACAAATTGGGATTCTGTGTGATCCAGTTGTTTGGCCGTAGGTTCCTTTTGCGGACGACCGCATCCGGGAAGACGCTCCTCGCATAAATGTACACATGCTGTATATGGCATACAGACGTCCCGTGGTTGCGAGCCGGATTGCGGTTCATATTACAATAGAGGGATTAAGTTTCTGCTACAAAGAAATTAAAACTGTATACCGTTAATACATTAACTGGATCAAGTTATAAAAGGTATCTATACTAGAACCTGATGTACTTAGAAATTTTTGTCTTAGGTTTTATATGAAAACATTAAAATTACAACAGCATTTACCTGCCATGGCTTATATAGGCTTAGTTCTTTCAAAAGAAACATTTTTTAATTAAATTTAGATTTATAAATTATTTTCTTACGTTATAACATGCATTGAATTGATAAAAAGTGTCTAAACGGGACTGACATCTGTAGACTTTTGATGAAATTTTGAAAATAAATCTGTGTCAATAATTTATATTATACAATCAAATGTAAATGAATACGATATGGCAAGCATTACTTTATGTCAACTTATTTTTTGAAGTAGATTATAGCGATAACATGTTTAACACAAAAAGTAATTGTGTGTGGTCGTGAGACCCCCGTCAGGAATGAAATTCATCACGCCTTTTCTTCTATTATTTTACCAGCCTTAACGGCAACATATGCACACAATTTTAATCTTTCAATTGCCGATTATTATTAGTTTGTTTTTTATAAAAATATTTACTGTTTCCATACGTTTAATGTTATTATAATATAGGTGTAGAATCGATTATAACATCAAAGCTAAGATGGTACATTCAATAAACATAAAATGTTGGTACATCAGCCTAGGCCTAATCTAAAATTATTGTGTGTATGTTTAATTTATTTTACCTGAATTTAGGCCTAGACTTAAAATTACTTTCTAGGCCTCATCTAAAATTATTGTATGTACGTTGTCGGGTAGGTAAAATAAATTAAATATACACACAATAATTTTAAGTTAAGCATAGACGGATGAACTAACATTTTATGTTTATTGAATGTACAATGGTTGACTGAAACCCCGAACCACAAATAGAAGGAACAAAAACAATAACAAAACAATTTAATGAAAAGTTATGTTTAATGCACATTTTAATGACATAGTCATCATCCTCAGAGGGCTTTAACATTACTCTGATGATGATTTTTTGTAAAAACTGTGTTTGGGAGTCTCGCAATGCGATGTTATATTGTGTTGCAATCAGAAATAAAGTTAGATCGCCTATGTAGTACAAAATAGGCTACTAAAAATTTCATAAGCTTTATATTTATATTTGTTTTAGCTGACAGACAAAGGTCCCATTGTTAGGTTCTGCACTTATGACAATTCTATTATGAAGACTAAATGTATGTCTTTAATTTTAATTATACAGTTTTCTATAATATTAGAATACGTTTCACATACAATTTTTTTCATCGACATTATTCTAGTGGTAATATAGTAAGATTTTTCTAACTGAACATATGTTTTATTAATTCGTCATCGTCGGATGTATTCTTCAGAACGCCAGTTCATCCGAACAAGCAAATTTCCTACGCCGAAACCAAAAAGAAATTACTGTAATCGAGTACATTTCTGAACTCGTTACTAATTAGTCATATACTGGAGCTATAATATGTACGTGTAAGGTAATACAATATTATTTTTTTTTTAAGTGAGCTTAGGCTTTCATTAAAGTATTTTACAGATTGAAATGATGAAGGCCTACATTAAACAAGAGTTGAACGATCAATTATCGTAGTAGTTTACAAGAGTAGTTTATAAGAGTAAGAAGTGTTATTTTTTGGTGTAGGTTTACATTATTTCAAAATGAAAAATCTTTGATGAAAGCCTAGGCAAACTTCAAACATTTTACATTTTGTTTTTACGTACTAATGGATTAATAATATTAATTTATATCATACTGGGAAATTTATGTTGAGGAGCTTATGGGTCGCACTTATTATTTTACATTGACATTGAATATAAAGTAGTAATTACAAATTACAAAGATTTATTTTATGAGTATTTAATATACTAGTAAGCCAGTAAACCTCTGTGAAAAGTCACAGGAGATTAATTAGATACACATAAGAAATACATAATTTAAAAAAGTCCTGTTTAAAAACACCGACTTTATCTAGGCCTATCTAACTATACTGACTGACATTTTTTACTCGGTAAATGTGTTCAATTATAAAGTTTGTAAAACTGTAGGCCTATTTGGTAAAAATTTTAATTTATAGAAGTTATTTAAAGAAAGATATAGATACTATCTTTTAATTGTTTTTTATTTCATATTAATATATCAAATGATTTAGAAGTTATTAATATTATAGTGAAGAAATTAATAATCGAATACGTTTATATGTTATACGAAGATGTACGAATGTTTCCGAAGTTAAAGAATAAGTATCTCTTCTTTAAATTTGTATAGACGAATATATTGATGATAAAAGGTTGAATTTATATCCAGTTTATAACCTCAAAGCAAATCTTATAAAGTATTATAACATACATTAGTTCTATAAATCATAATTAAAAAAAAAAACAACTGCTCAAGAAATTATAATGATTGAAGTTGTAAACATAATCCCAAAGTACAATCTACGATGGGTTTTGTGTAAGTATTACAGCTGAGGGATGAAATTAATTTAATTTTAGATATCTTGTGAAAACTAGCTTTTGTAAACCTGATAGGCTATTTATTGCAATTTAGAAAACTATTCTTTCTTCACATTTCGCATTTGTTTTAAAATTATTGTTATTTAATTCAGGAATTTAATAACTTGTTAGTACTTATATACCTTACGGAAATAGCAGCAGATGTTAGGCCTACTTAAATTGTGATTTAGCAAAGACATTGCGATATTTAAATTACAGCAGTATGGCATTTTACTCTATGAACTTTGTGTGTTTATAATATATGAAAACTGGTAGGGCATTTTCACACGTTAAGTTTAATAGACACCATAAGTATAAAACATATTTATCAAAGGTGTTTAAATAATGTAAAGGTATTAATTATACATTTAAAGGTGTTCAATAAGCATATTGAAGATCTATCTTCTTCTCTTGTTCATGGGATGTACTTCTCTCTTCAATTATTAACGTAAATAACAAATCATCTTAAAAAAAATTACAAAAACCATTTACAATAAAAACTACCCTTTTTCTTGCCATATGAAGACAAAATGATCGCAACTCATCAGTTAATTTTAAACGAATAATGGACATTGATTGTTAAGAAAATAAACAATCGTATTCTACCTATAAAACCAACTAATAAATAGCTGTAAAAATGTTTTATTGTAATAAACTCACATTCTTAATACGACAGTAACTTAATTATTTTCTTATTACTTTTATTACTTAAAAGAAACATAATTAAAACTGCACAGTGTAAGTAAATATTTGCAGCAGCAATAGGACACAGAATATTGCAGTATTGGGTTTGTTGGTACAGCACCTAAAGACTGAGGAATTCAAGTGAGCGAAGCTACTTTGCCTCCAAAAGGGGGTTTGAGGACGACGCCCCCAACGGGCAAAGCGTAGTTACAGAATATACTTCAAACTTCATGAAAGCTAGAATACCTAAGGCGTTTAAAAATACTAACCCATGTCTAAAAGTGTCAAACATCTTACCTCCGGCTTTATAAACCCGAAATGCGAATTAGGGAACTTTTTACGCTGATGAATATGCAGATTTTATTGCTCGCATATCTTAAATGAAGAGCTGACTAAATTATAATAAAATTAAAATTCATGCATTTATATCGCCTTACGCCTTTAACACAAAATAATCTGCCTGAATTATCCGTATGAAGGGGTGTGATCTAGGTAGCATTTTTCAATATTATGTTAACGAACTTTTTGCATTAGATATAATTTAAAGTTATACAAATATGCAAACCGTCTTCATGGGTTAAATACATTTTTGATTTTAGAAATTAAACTGAAAATATATTAAATAATTAAAAAAAAATTATCGTTGTATTTATTTACTGATCGTAAATTTCCCAAATCTAAACCCAAAATCACTAACAAATCAATACTAGTAGGGACAAGGCCGTAGCCGGGGGGGGGGGGGGGTTAGGGGGGTACATTATTGTGCATTGCATGCATACTGATATTTAGATTTAATTGATTAAACTACAACGTACAATACACATGGATGCAGTAGGTTACAGCCTTACTCTCTCGTGAGCATGATCCGATCTATTAAATAAGAAAAATATGAAGGTTCGACAAAAATACTTTACTCTAACAAAACACGCAATGCATTGTGTATTGAAAATGCTCCCATTCGGGGGTTGGCGTGCGAAGCACGCAATGCTCTGTGTATTGAAAAATCTCCTAAAACGGGGATTGGCGTGCGATGCACTGTGCGTCGGCCGCTTCTCATACTGTTCAGTGTCAAGCTCACATGTGCGTCCTTAGCAGTGAACGTGTTAAAAGGTTTAAATTCAAAATATTTTCTAAGATATTTTCCTTCACCCATTCATGGCAACATTACAACAGTGCTTACACACATGAGGTGATGCATTATTCGTGTTATTTGATGAGAAACTAGAGTTTTTAGCAAGTCATTTATTGATAACTTTTAGGAAGTATAGCTGCTTAGTAAAATATAAATCTTTTAATTTGTTAAAAAATTCAAAAGGATCAAAACTACTTGCTGTGTGTTTCGGACACTGTATATTAATCTACCAATGTTGATAATGTAACAATGAATTTTCTAACTTATTGTTTGTCGAGGTTACGTATGTGAACAGCCGCAGTACACTTAACATACAACTAATTACTTAACATAACTTTTTGTATGTTTAGAGTTGCAAGTTTTAGTTTTTTTTACAAAAAGCTTCTTGTTCTCTTTACCTGGTTCGTAAATGTTGCAACTTGTTCGATAAATTACAAGATACAAACTGTTTTTATAAAGTTTTCAAGACGGCATTAAATTAAATACAGGTTGCGTGAGGTTAGATTTACAATCACCTGTAAATGTGTGTTATGTATTCGAAAACTTGTAGGACACCAGGTATTTAATTGCAAGCACGTGAAATTACTAAACTATTTTATATCTGAAAGTTGAATTTATATTAGCAGCTTTAAGGAAGGTTTTTTATTTGGGTGAACAGTTTGTGTTTTTGTAAATGTATATATCCCCAAACTACTCAGTAACCTTTTCCTTACCGCTATATACTTTTAATTATATGTCGCTTCAGTAATTTTTGTTTGCAATTACCCACGAATAAATTAATTAAATTGATCGATAAGACTACAGTATTTTTAATGTATAGTAGTATTTATGTAAATTATTTACTCCAAATATTTTAAATAAAACAGCTGCATCTTATTGCTTAAATTGAACTGGTTCCCATAAATTGGCAGAAATTAGATTAGTAAATGTTGGTGACATATTTTATAATTTACTCAAAATGTTATAAAGTATCATTTAACAAACTCATTACATCATTAAAGAATTTAATTAGTTCAGTAATAAATTTGTATTCATGCATTAGTTACCAAAATTGTAATTACACTTTTTACATTATTTTCAGTTGTCAAACAATAGAAACAAATATAATAGACTTATATTGTAATAGGAAAAGCATAAAATAAAATAAACATTTATATAGCTGTAAACTTCAACTTTGTACCTACATGCAAAAAGATAACACCTTTTTTAACAACGGTAGTTTATTGGTAACTTTATCTCAAATCTACTCTATTTACTACCGATTTTAACTTCATAATGTCCAACACTAAGCACTAATAAATATATACTAATATTATACAATAATAAAGTTTATTTGTAATAAAATGTCCTAAAATGGATAAAGAGCAAATGTTAACGATTGTTGGAAAATGTTTTTAAGTTTGAACAAAATTCATAAAATTGTAATTTCCTTTGAAAAATTAAAGCTAATAAAAACAGCTACCCTTAAACCATGAGTGTGTTTAGTCTTTGTTAATATTTGTAGTAATATATCGAGATGTTTAATCAAAGGCAATCTAAGTTAAAATATTCAAAAATTGTGTTAAACAAACTTTGTATATAAATTGGATTTGTTACATAAACTAACTACACAAGTACAGTCAAATAAACCTTTTATAAGAGCTTGTGTAGATAATTTAATATGTGTTTTCTACCCACTAAAGGTTTATTAAATAAAACCAACAACTATAAACCAACCCTTTGCCTCACCTATGTCCAACTCACACGCTGCAATAATGAAGGTTGGGTTGGAATCTAGAACGTATATTTTGAATTTATACAAAGGAAAACAGCACATGCACTAGTTCTTTAAATGTTTATTGTGCAACTTTACAACCAGAAATGTATTTAATATGCGTTACTCCTAATGGCGATTTGAAAATGTAGTCTCACTTCTTAACCCGAGCAAAGCCGGTTTCATAAGGCGGTATTACATTTACTAAAAAATAAAAATTTCTTAAACAAAGTTAAAAATGGGAAGTGACAAAAATTAATATGAAGCACTAAATACTTAATCTGACATAAAACAATTATAACAACAAAAAAAAATGTATTAATTGTAAATATAAAAATAATTAGATATAAGTTCAGAATAAATAAATAAATGACTACACCATAAAACAAATATATACAACATTCAAGTAAACACTTAATAGTAAACTTTTAAGACATCATAATTACGTCTTATAAATAATATATAACATATTATTAAAATGTTATGAATCTGCTCATAGTGTTGTAACAAATTAAATACCTATTTTAAAGTATATTTAGACTAAATTATTTCAGGCATTGGCATATCTTATACCTAGTGCATACGATATTTGCTTTACAAGACCTTGAACATATTATAGAACAGAATATTATTATTATATAGAATATTTACTATATTTAAAATAATTTCTCAACTATCATTTTATGGCTTATTTTAAAGAACAATAATTATTTGCAGCTTTTTCACAATTTATGGCAGTTTGTAACCATCTCTCTTCATTGTTTCTCGTCTTTTAAAAAAATTACGGAGCATAACACACATCCTTTTTTTAACATCGGATCAACCGTTTTTGCCAATATGAGCCTTTTATTACCGTATATATCTAGAGTGTATATAATTTCCAACACCTATTACAATTATAATGGAACTAAGAATTACTGTACAACGAACGAGTAGTTTTTACTTTATGTGGTAAACAAATTGCTTTGATAAATTTGTAAGAAGAGCGTCATCAGTGTTAACTGTGATATAGATATTATTTGTATCTGAGGAAAATAAAATAAAATCAGATTTAGATGTAGGCCTACACCGTAGAAGAATGAGAGAATATACTTATGTGTTTAACATTTAAAAACTTAACACAAATTAATTCTATAAAAAATTAAGTTAATTTAGTCGGCACTTTCAGTTTCGTCGGAAAAATGTTTTCTATCGATTTTAGCCTAAAATAATTCAACATAATATACACCTCAATCAACTAAAGGATTTACGGTGCTTGTTTCTTAAAAATTACAATTATTAGATCCAAACAAATGTAGAGATTATACGTTCGTCAGTTTGTGTGTGGTACCAGGTACGTACCTTCAACTTTGTTGAAATAACAATATGTAAGGTTGCACATTATCTAGCAGTATTAAAAATTATATTATGTAATAATTATTACTAAACAAAGCAAAATGATTAAGATTAAAATATTTATATGTATTAACAGTATTACCTAAAATGTACACAAATATAACCTTCTGTAAAATATAAGTATATAATGAGCTGGACTTGTGAGAACAATATAGATGAAATAAAACAATAACACACAATCTCACAACAAATACGTTTAATAAATCAAACGCGTTTCAACGACAAAGTCGCCATCCTCAGTGATAAAGCTACAAAAGCCAAAGTACAACTCCAGTGAGTTACAAAGTGAGTTATACTTTGGCTTTTGTAGCTTTATCACTGAGGATGGCGACTTTGTCGTTGAAGCGCGTTTCATTTATTAAACGTATTTGTTGTGAGATTGTGTGTTATTGTTTTAATTCATCTACTGTAAAATATACTTATAATTTATTTTAATACTCTAAAAATATGTTAACCTTTTCTTCTGTGAATTTGACAATGATAAAATCGATATAAATGTTTCCGGTCACTTCAAGTTTGATCAACCTCAACATACCTTAAGATACTCAAGACTTGACAGTCTTGTTAGCGTCACGGTAGAGCGAATGTAGTTTAGTATAAGTTTTAACTTCAAAAAACATGTTTTACAAGCGGACACTGAAGTGCATGTAAATTGGTTAAAGAATCTAAAAATCGAAATTTACAGTAAATCGTAACATCTTAAATGATGGTCATTCCTTGTAGACTTCTACACACTTCAGCAAAATGTGTAGATAACTTCTCAGTCTATCTTTCTCGGAGATTACAATTTCTGTGCAGAATTCATCAAAGGTTCGGGCGAAATTATGGAGCTCCTCTTTCATGTTTTCCTTTGTTTCTTCAGCTAAATTATTTGGAAGAATAACATCAAACAATTTGGAAAATGTTTTGTTTATTTTGGCATTGTTTGGGGAGCTCTATGTGCATTCTTAACTCGTTTTACTCTTGCTTGATTGACAGACCAATAACAAATGATTTTTCTCCTGCAATTTTTCTTATTCTTCTTTTTCCTCTTCTTCCCGTTAGAATGTCCAGTTTTGACACATGTGAGCACTAGTTTGCAAATAAAAACGCAGTCTCCAGAACATTGTGTTGGTTGTCTTCGATGAAAATACATTTATAACGCAATTGTCTAAACCAATCTTAGCTGTTTGCGTATATACTTTTGTGTATTTTTAATCTCCGCCAAAACGAAAGACAAGTTTACTTAAGTAAAATCTCATACCGTATTTAACAAAATCTGAATAGACTCTCTTGTAGCTACGTTTTCTTCGGGTAGATACAGTGTATCGATGTTTTCAATTATCTTTTCAAAATGTACCATCAAGTTTTTACAGCATCATGATGAGCACTCCATCTTGTTTCTGAAAGTCTTTTCACTGAAACCACTGCGATTTTAATTAAAGTATCCCACTAATTAAATTATCTATATATTAATAGGCAAGCACAAAACTTGTCGTCCTTTTTTCTCAGCTTGTGTGAATCGTAGGAGAAATTCGCGCATACCGTTAGAAAGGTAGTGTCCTGTAGATGAGCAGAATCCCATTATAATTTACATCGGTCCTCAGGGATACGCCCCAGTAGCCCTCAAAGTTTCAATGTTAATCTTATGGAAGGTCAATCTTAAGGAAGAAGAAGCAAGATTTCTTTTGATTTTATCAGGGGCACAAAAAACAGCTGTTCGTATGAAAAGCTTAAAACAGCTGATTTTTATCAACAGCTGATTTTGATCAACAACTGATTTGGATCAAAAACTGAATATAATTTTAGGTTAGGTAAATCAAGCAATAGCAATAGCGAAGCATTGCCGGGTCCACTAGTTTTAATTAATGTGTAAACACTCTCCAGCTTGCCAAAAAACGTCAAAAAGAATGTAAACTTCATAAAGAATTAACACCACAAAAGTTTAAAGGATGGGATTAGCACAAAGTACAAAGGTAGCACAAGGTACTTTGAAAAATAGACTCACCTTATTGAAGTTGATAGTGGTATAAACTTTAAGATACATCTAGACGTTTTTTGATTCTCTTGCTCTTTACTTTTCTTAAGTTTCTTTCTTGAAATCCACTAGGCCACTAACGCTTCATTCTAGGGCTCTGTTACATGAGCATCATGTTGAATATCAATAGTTCTCAAGAAATATGGCTCAACTGACGTTGCATATTTTTTTGTAAAGCGTATGTTTCAAAACTTCTACTTGGACAGTCTAAATGTATTTTGTGTTCACTTTCAGTTGGAAAAAAAAGGTGCAGATAAAAAAAGGGTAGAGATAGAACTAAACTTTAAGCGAGTATTTTGTTATATTAATTATTCAAACTTATATTTTTAGTTCGAAACTCACATTAAATTGTGTAGGTAGAAAATCTGTGATTGTTCCAGTTTTCCACTTGAAGATAGATACAGTAAATTTGATCTCTGCAGCTACGGCAGTAAAATTATGTATCCGTTTCGCTAACGAAATAAATTTTGCAGATTTACTCAAATGTACTTTACAAACACAATTATTTTGTAAGTTAAAATTATATTTTCAAATCATATTTTTTCTGTTTAAATCCACAAACAACTTCGATCATTTTAACCGTGGTCCTGAATCTCTAGAGAGGTATTTTTAGTTTTATATTCTGTCATTAGCTTGTATAGTTTTAAAATCACTTTCACTAATTATAAATACAGCACTTTCTATAAATTGCGTTCTTAGTTTAACCAATGAATTATTCCTTCAACTGTGCAAGGAAAGTTACCGTAAAGTTCTCATTAATTTGTCGGAACCCGTTTCACAAAACGTTTCACATATGGTTGCGTTCATACTGGGCGGATTAGTCATCTTGGCTGCGTGCTTTGCGCATGCGTGCTTCGGTTGTATATAGGTTTTAATTACGGCGGTCTCTTCGGTAGCTTGCCAAAGGTGATTATTATTTGAAATTATTATTGTTGTCGGAGACTTCTATATGGCGGATATTTTACACGCAGGCAGCAAAGGGGAAAACGACGACAAACGTTAAATCATATTTCACAAGATGGTATGATAAAAAAAAGCATTATTATGAGCAAAAACATTCGTATGCAATTACGTTTTACTTTGACAGAAATCTTAATCAATTAAACAATGAGTGCAAATATTTAGTGTATACAGGTAGGATACTGAAATTAAGTTTTCGTTTAAGAATTTAAAACCTTTTACACAAAGAACTTATTTCCTCAGATGTTTAAAAAAAAAAAGAAACATTTCCTAACCTCTAAGCTGTTTTCCTAAAAAATCTTCGTGTTGTTTTCTCAACATAAAACTTTTTTTAAGTAGATACTCTTAAGTTTTCATGGGTTTATAACTAACCTAATGGTTTAAATTATCTTTTAAGATAAAATACTAGACTTTTTTATGTATTAAATAATTCGACCAGACAGCTGAACCGCTGACGTGAGTTGACCAAATTTCCAAAATTAAATTTTTGGGGTATATGTTTTATTGATTCAACCAACTATTTGGGAAATTGGTCTACTCATGAAGACGGTGAATAACCTGCGTGTACTAAATACTAAATTTAGTTTCATTCCGCTTGCAGTGAAACATTTAGTTTGCACCGCACTTTGCACCTCGGTTTATGAACTGCGCTTTGCAAGTTTGCACCTAGACCTTGCGCCTCGGATTAT
>JAGFPH010001246.1:104818-139328 GCA_018207615.1 Philaenus spumarius | reverse complement strand
CCCCAAAAATTGGATTAATGCCCTTTTAACAAAATGCGATTCATATATTATTTTTGGCTGGATGAGTTTTAGAAAAAAATATAGTCTATACTATATTATAATTAAAAACAAAATATTACTCTTTAGTTGTTTAAAAGTCTGGTAAATGACAATATTTAATCTTGATTTTAATGTGATTAAATCTAAAAATAGTCTTTTGGGAAATGCAGCAGGGCAAACTAGATATTGAAATACCCTATTGCATAGTGTATTGTTAATACATTATATTATACTTAAAGCTTCCTAATACTTCATACATCATGCCGTGGTATATTCTTCCTTCCCATTCTCTACTTTCAGTAAGCAATTCAGTTTAAACAATGGTGCATGTTTAATTATCCACCCAGGTTGTATTTCCATAAATAAAGACTACATGGGGCAGAAGACAACCACGATGTCACTGAGCATGCGCGGCAGAACATGATCTCGTACTACTATTGGTCACGATAAGTTAGGCTCCACGTTAACTCGGTATTCCTATCTTATCTTCTTTCGTGTCTTACAGTCTCTCCCGTTCTCTGAGAACCATTGTAGCTACGTGTTTTGTGCAAAGACATTCTGGATGTAATTAGTCAATTAATTGTTAGCGAATTTGATAATTGTAAAAACATAATGTAGAGAGTGGTATCGCTAATCGGATCTACTAAAAAACTAGTTCGATTGGTAAACTTGTAAACAAATGTCATTGGGTTATATATTCTACAAAGTGTTACATATTAATAAAGAAATATTATAATTTTCAACATGGGAAGTATTGCTAACAGACTTAATGTTGTTATTGCTAGGCCTATTGGTGTTCTAAGTAGTAAGTGATGGTTTATTATTGATCCGGCTACCACATTGTACTCATTTACGTGTGATCATAGGTTTCGAAAGTGTTTTTTTCTTCTTAAAATGTTTGGAAAACAATGGACGTTATCAAAAAATGTGTTTCTAATGTGTAGCTGAGACGATTTACTATAAAAGCGGATTGACAAGATGTTTACCGTTCATGAGAAATTGAACGTCGCAGATGTAAAAAAAGTATATTTCATTACTAGTACCGAAAGTGGCACTTTCCGGTGCGCGCCCAAGTTTCACGTACGAGGCGAAGCCGAGTACGGGAATAATTGGAGCAAGTGCCGGAAAATCACTTTTCATCACTCCGTACCGAAAGTAGCTACTTTCGATGTCAGCTGGTAGCAACGAAAACGATCGTTTCCCAAGCTCTAATTTAGAGCAAGGGAAAAACGATCAGCTGATTTTCCCTTGCTCTAAATTTGTTTTCCCTTGCTCTCAATTAGTTTTCCATTTGCCCGCTACGCGCTCTGACGTCGCTTTGCCGTTTATTCTTACAATTTATATCAGCTGTTCTTATTGTTCAACAATGTAAACCGAAAACAGGAATAGGTATAAGCTCTTATTATAGTAAATTTGTTATTATAAAAAAATGTTAATTGAGAAATATAATAGTTTGCATTTTACTGAGGTTTCTTCTTCAGCATTGTGTGTATTTTTGCGTCGTGATGAAAAGTACCGTTCATAACTTGTACCAAAAAAATATTTAATGCAT
The DNA here is from genome assembly GCA_018207615.1 of Philaenus spumarius. NCBI lineage: Eukaryota > Metazoa > Arthropoda > Insecta > Hemiptera > Aphrophoridae > Philaenus > Philaenus spumarius. Next base: position 137,737 of record JAGFPH010001246.1, on the reverse strand, counting down.
CTAAATTTTGTGGTCATTTTCATTGTCAATTACTTTAGAATATTGTTATAGATAATAATAAGGAGGAACCTTACGATAACATAAAATCTTTCCAGGTACTATTTTTGAAATACTAAACATGTTAACTCAAAAGATGAAGATTTCAAGCTATCAACATTTTGCATTTCGTAAATTAATTAATAAAGAATAATCATTAATTCTAACAAAACATCAACAATAAATTAATCACAGTTGTTAAGACATTGGTGATTGGGCCTACAACACCCCACCACAAAAAATCGAAGAGCTACCTAGTACTCGACCTGTAAGATATTGGGGTAGAGAGTGCATGCAGCGCACTAGGGTGGACGGTAACGCATTTTAAATAAAACAACCTTCATAGCAAATTACAATTTTTTTCACACAATATATTTGCAAAAAGCCGTGTTTCCAACCTTTAACCTCCGGGAATCGGATAGTTGATTCGGATCTTTATGTTGGCATAAATTCAGTCTGTTACAAAATTATACGTATAGTTTTTTATATTTGTGAGCCTAATTTATTATAAGCACAGTAAAATATGTATAACAGAAACAATTATAATCCGTCTTTTAAAAAATAGTTTATTCTTGAAATGTATATCATGTAGGCCTACTCTTTGACACATGATAAAATAATTAAAACTGTGAAACTGCTACCATGCATAACACGATTCAAGAAAGTAAAAACTTGCCCTGCTAGTAGAAAGTTTAAAAAAGTTTCAAATTTCCGGGCCTCATTGTCTGAATCATATTTAAAATATTTAGTAGTTACTGTATTTACAAATATATTTTTTGCTTACTCACTCCATGTAGGGTGAACTAAAAGTACACTACTCCATTAATACTCACAGTTTAAAGACGTAAAAACAAAAAATGCCTGGCTTTTTATTTGCTAAAACTTTGGTTCAAACTTTTTCTTTATAAAATACAAATTTGTTTAATAAATACACACATGTTTTTTTCCTTCTTTATGAACCTCAAATGCATTCAACAACTCAGGTATATTATTAGTTCACCACTTTGTTCCTGGACGGTAAAACACAAAGGAAAGTATAAAATGCGTACTTAACAATACAACTTCTATAGAATTTGTGTTCACATTATTTAAAAAAACAAGATAAAACAATAAAATTGAATTATATACAGAAGTATGTCTTTAAACGTTGTGTTATTTCATACTAAAAGTAATTAAAATGTATGTCATACATAACTATGTTCTAGTATAATAAAGTAATAGAAAAAGAGCAACCTGTGAAATTTTGTTTTAGTTTAAAATATATGGGTGTATGATAGCTAATACCTTAACACAGGCATCAATTTACCTTTTAACACAGCATTATTTAAAATTATGATTGTTATTTTCACCATCTATTTTGAAAGCTTTGTCTATAAAACGTAAATCTTTTGATTTGTTAATGTAACTATATATATAATTAAAAGATTTTTGTCGAAAACCTATTTGAAATCGCCCAGCTTCTCCTAATGGACCGATTTTTATGATTTTTTAAAATGTGTTTTTTATACCTCTAGATATTTCATGAAGCATTGAAATTTTTTTGTAACATTAAAATTCCAATTTTATGAAATTATGTAGTTTTTTAAAATTTATTTTAAAAACTAAAAAAGGTACGACGTTGGTTAATAATAGCTCAATCGAAAGAGCTAAAAATGTAGAACATTTACGCCGCTAACATTTCTAACGTTTAGGTTTGTTTTTTTTGTAACTGTTGGACGTAAAAACAAAGCAAACTGTACTAAATATTGTATAGAAAAGGGTGCGTCATAATAAATAATTATTAAATATGTTTAGTGTTGGTACAGCAATCAGCTGTTTGTTCAAATATTTCCATTAACAGCTGATTTCAAAATTGGAAAGAATTATTTCTATTTCTAACTTTTAGGTTGAGTTTTGTTTAATTATAGACCTGCTGGTTTTAACCTTTATTATAACTGATGGTATAAAATATAAGAAATAATTTAATTTGGACATTTAACATTATTTATCATCTTAACTTTGAGATTATTACTATTCCTAACCTTTATTGTAAAGAAAACGTAATAGAAGGGTCCAACGGGGTTGGCGTGCGGAGCACTCAGGGTCTCCCCTAGTATATTTATTATTAATTAAAATAAATATGTACAATTAGAAACTATACAAAAATATTATAACATGTTGGAAATGAGATATCATAGAAAACTTAACGCCATTAGTTGTTAATAATTGTTCCTTTTATGCTAGCATTTTCCTCGCCGACAAAGATACAAATTTTTAAATGAATGAAGTTCAATTATCAGATCAACAAAGTTCCAAGTTTAAATCATCCATTGTTTCAAGTCACGTGACTTATTTCGTTTAAACAACCAACTATTTAAGCTGCATTAATAGAGACTTCTTGTGTTAAACGAACTAGACGAGTTAGCTTTGCTTTACCCCACCATAACTATCTTCTAAGATTATCCATAAATGTCATACATTAATCTAAATAAACAAAGTTGCTTACAAATACATGTAAAATACACGGTAACTTTTTTTCAAAATAAAGTCGTTTTAACGTTTTGCAGCTTCCGATATTATTTACCAGTTTGATTTGTGAATCAAGATACAATCTTTAGACGTTCGGTATTGCGTTTACTTCTCATATGAACTCAATTAAAGGTTTCGTCACACCTCCAACAAATAAGATACTGATATTGCAATACTGACTAAAGATAATTTATATTCTCTGACTAAAGAAAAAATATAATTTGTTTCACTAAATTAGAAGCACCTCTTTAAAAGCGTCACTTCTCTACTTGTATCTTTAAAATATATGCATACAACTCTTAAACTAACTTATTGACGTTTGTGGCACAATCTCTCCATGTGATTGTTTTGCATGTGGTGAAATTCCAACATAGGGTTAGCCTAAATTACCTTAATTTTCGTCAAAAGAATCGTTTTACAGTAAAGTAAATGTATATTTCAAAACTTTTGAACAATTAAACGATTATGTAGTAAGTTTCTCGTTGAATGACACATTTCTCCGAATTCGTTGTCAAAACTGTTTATTAAATCCTTTATAGCAGTGATTGTATACTAGTTAAAATTGTATATTTACCAAGAATAATAACATATAATGTTTATTTATGTTTCTTTGCTCTTGAAATTTTATAAAAAAGTTACTAAAAATGTATTCTGTCCAATGTTTAAAACGTTTGGGGCAATAGCCAAACTATTGAGAATTTGAATTGTTTTAGGTAGCCTGTAGAATTTTCTCACTTTCAAAAAATTCTAAACATTTCACGTTGTTTAAAATTTTACATCATTAGCAATGTTTGGTTTCTGAGATTAGTAATAGTAAATAAAATCGATGTCTTTTATGGCAGCCATCTTGAAAAAAAAATCAAAACACTTTCGAAAGTGTGCTTTTAAATTATTATTATTTTTTAAATAAACTCTTTAGATTCAGGCCTACTTTGAACATTTCTTTAAAAATCACCTTGCCCAAAATTTGTTATTTCGTCTAACTTTTAATGTTTATGATTATACAATGTAACAAATTGTAACTATTGCACTTACTTCAAAATCTGTAAGCGAAATAGATTTTAAAGATTGAAAGAGAATTTCATATCTGTATTATTACCACTAAGCGTACCTATAGTATATCGTGTTGGTAGACATGTTGCGTGCGATACTTCAACTATGAATTTAATTTAATGTGTTTATTTCAAGTAGCATTCCACGACACCTACTTCTAACCTTCGTTCGACACCTTTGTTTCGGTTGTAACAGTCATACACTGCCAACTCACTGCCACCTCACTTGACTCACGCACTGTCTGATTGTTTGAAAACCTTACTGGAAGCTTCTTGTTGGTAAAAGTTAGAAGTCACCAAACATTAAACTTTTTTTTTAATTTTTAAATTGACAAAATTTGTTTGCGAATTTAGTGCAAATTATAATTTCTATTGTATATTTGCACAATAATAAATAAAAACTATAGACATTAGATTTTGATTAAATGTCTCCATAGTTTTAAACAAAAGTGAAGGTTATGTTTTGTCGCAGATTCTAGTTAGCATCAAAAGACGCACCAAACTGGATACGATAAATTTTTATCTGGGCAGAGAGTTAAAAAATTCTGGTTCAAATATTTTGAAAGAAAGGCTAGAGGATTTAATGTTTATTTTGTACTAAAAGTAGACTTTGTATATAATATCTTTATAGAATTTATTAATATCAAAAATAATTTTGAAAATATTATTTAATTTTTTTTTAATATTTCGTGAATGCTCCAAAAATATACAATGAAATGAAATCATAACAAAATTTAATTTATCTATATTTGTTATTTTTATTTTATTTATTGTTTTATGTTTCTTCTAAAAATATTGTTGTAAGAGTAAAAATTGTTTATATTATAGGCATATTACACATTTATTTAATTTAAATTTGTAATATTATTGCTTTTGTATTAAGATAGTATAAAGCATAAACACAAGATAATATTTCTTTTATTTAAGTACAACAGCTGAAAATACAAAATATAAAGCAAACTAGATACGCATAATATATTAAAAGTAAAGTTAATTATGGAAACCCTGCATTTAAAAAAGAAAAGACAAGTACACACAAGGAAACGATTAAAAGATATATTCAAATTAAATATTTAAATATGTCAGCGGTTATTTACTATGGAATATTTTATATTTTTTCCCTGTTGAATTAAACTTTTGAGTCCTCAAGTAAACATAATGATGAAATGTTTCTTTGATTTACATTGAAGAAAAGAACTTTCATATTCAAGAGAACAGGAAATTTACCTTATTTTTTAAAGATTTTAATTGGCATCCCTTAAATTATTAGTAGGCTCCATGCGATAAATAGATTTTTACACCAAATATTTTACTTTCTCTCCTTGAAAAATGTATCCTATACAATAACATTTAAGGTAGAAGTATAATGCGTTGTATAAATACGTTTAAAAATTATTCTGTTATTTATCATGCATTGTTGATACATTACAGAATGAATGTACACAAATTAAAGTATAATTATTTATCCAATATACTAACATTCAAGTCTATTATATAGAAAATGTTTAACTATTTTCTTCAACAATCATTTTAAATATTTAAAATGCAAAATGTTTTATACAAACAATTTTAAAACGGGTAAAAATAATTTTAACCAACATAGTCTATAAGTATGAATAGAACATGACATTATTTACTTAAAACATAAGTAAAAGAAATATAAACAAAAATTGAAAAAAAAACTTCTAAAAATTGCTTTTAATAGTGGCGAATCCCCTTGAGCTATTTTGGAAATTTTTCTTCTCTTCTGTCTCTTGTTTTATCGTTTATTATTTCACCCTTTTGTCAGGTTCTTGGGGCTTTATTTTTTAAAGACAAAATTGAGTAGTATCGCCGAAGATGTTGTTCTAACATTGATTATATGACTATATAAAGTTTTACCCATTTGTAAAAATTCAGGCAACATTTATATCCCAAATTAAAGTACTTTGACCATACAACGCTTTGATATATATTCGACATCCAATGCTGACCATTTCTTACTTACACTTTGATATATATGTTAGAAGAATAATATACACACACAGAATAATGAATGAATTGTTATAAAATTTGACCACTACAATAAGTTTAAAATGTAAATGGATACTTGTATAACTATTTAAAAAAATTCAGGTCAGATGTTATGTTATATAATTTTGTTACTCACGTACGTACATACACCCACTTTAATTGGAGTTGATTCCGGGAACAAATAAACGTAGATAAATCTATGGGTGTGAACATTGGACACTTATTTAGGGTGGGATTAGTACTATTTAATTGTCATGGACCTAAAACTGACAGAATGTTTGCAAAAACATTTCCTGTTAATTTGCAAGAAAACCTTAAGTGTTGCAATTCAAACCACTTAATTTGCCACGCAATTACCACGTAATTTGCATGCAAATTTACTATTATTTCAAATTTAGAGTTTATTAGCATATAGGCTACTATCGAAATTTCTGGTTGAAAATATGTATACTGAAATGGCAAAATGATTGTTTATTATTTTTAAAAGTTTACATTTGCTAACTAAAAATGTAAGAAACGTACGTTGATTTATTATATTAGAAACCCAAAATTCTGTAGATCATATTTTGGATTAACTGAATATAACTACCGATTTATATTCATGACAGTTTTCACTTCTGTTGCCAATCCTTACGACTGCTATATATATATATTATTTTTTAAGAGTTAAGTCACAAATATACTGTAAAAGTAAACACTTTTAGATTAGAAATGTTTGCTACAAAAATATTTTGTATATTTATTTGAGTCCGGTCGATTACTAAATAAATAACATGAAATACTAACGGAGCATTGTGCAAATTCGACTATCAGAATATAAATCTATTAAATAGATAAAGTTTGACCAGATCCTGCAACAGAGTGTACACATAAAAATTGCTTCTTATAATTCGAGTTTTCAGTTCTACTGTTACCCGAAGAATATATCTAATATACCATTTTATTTGTCTTTCTTCTGCTTGATTTAGGGATAAAATTTGTAGATGCAAGTGAGTAAAATGTATAATTAAAACTAAGACACATTCCAACACCTGAGGTTTTTGTAACAGATTTTCAAGGACAGTTTCAGTTATCATGTAGAAAACTTTCTCATTATCTCAATTAAGTTTCGTATAGTCGTCTTTTTCTAATTTACATTGAAATTATTACTTTGTGAATAGGCCTAATCCTTAGCCATATAATAATAAAGGCATGACTGATGAATACGTTTCCAGGGACTTTTCTTGTTATTAGGACATATTTAATTTTGCATTTTTTTAGCATTATTTTAAATGTAAAAGGTGTACGCGTATTACTCTGTGTTCGTAGAACTTTGCTTACTAAACAACCAGTATGCTGAGAAGTAAGAAGATGAATAGTTTGTAGAGAATAATTTTTAAATCCACAATGTTTTTAACACCATCGATTGCCGTCTTTAATAGAAAACAACAAATCAAGGAAAACAGAAGTTATAATAGAAAGTGTTATTGAATACCAGTTAATACCAGTTGAATCTCTAGTAGGCCAGTCGGTAGGGGTAAATTCCAAAAGTAGACCAAAAGTTCCAGTAATTTACAATACGGCTGATTTTTTTATACGTACATTGAAGTATGTAGATTAACATACAAAAAAGTTTACCAGTCTATCGATTTCCCAAAGTCGAAAAAAAAATCGATTATCATTTTTTTTCGATTATCCTTAATATTTCGAGCTGGGATGAAGATTGAGAAAAATAAAAATACGACCGTGTAGGAGAGGTATTTTTCAACAAAAAAGGTCATATGTATTTATTTCGTCCAAGCAATGGTTTGTCTGGAAAAAATTCGATAATGCAGGTATGTATTTTGCAGCAGGGGAAATCACTAAAAGGGGACATCTTATTCATATATGAAGCGTTGGCTCATTCTAAATTGGCCAAATTTTAATATATCGAATTGAAACTTGACATAGGAGTTAAAATATATATTTTAAACATTTATGCTGAGTCTCAGCTTGTTATCTTGAAAATTAAACGATCTAGGAGTCGATTTCGATTATCGATTTTAGGCGTACCGGACCCACGAACTAATTTCAATCTATTCCAGTTTCGTCAATTTTTAGAATATAAAAATCAAATTTGTTTCACAAGTTGAGTACACCAGTATAAATATTCTTAGTAAGTATGAACGATTTTGTTCATGTTATTTTTAAAAACGAGGCGCTTGAAAATAGTCTTCTGTTTTACCTATCTCGTGTTAACTATAACACCTTTGGATTCAACGACTCCATTTTCGACATTTTTGAACATACCGATTTAAAAATTGGTACAGAAGTTAAAAACACAATTGTTTTTGCTATACTTATTTTAAAAACTATATTTAAAAAATTGACTAATCTGCAGCCGATTAACTCAAGCGTTTTGATGAAAAATCTAAGAAGGTCTAAAATTATACTTTTTTAAGTTAATAGTGCTTTGAAAAGTAAATAATAAAAAAGGTTTATACTCCTTGGTCTTGTTTGAATCTATATATCTAACTTGTAAAAAAACTTTCAGGTTGATATTTTGAAAACTTTCTAAACTGGAGCTGTTTAAAATGAATTGTTGGGTCCGGTACTCCTAAAATCGAGAAACCCATTGATAAGTCAAGTGGCTCTAGATCGGGTCATTTTCAAGATAACAAGCTGAGACTCAGCATAAATGTTTAAAATATATATTTTAACTCTTATGTCATGTTTCAATTCGATATATTAAAATTTGGCCTATTTAGAATGAGAAAACGCTTCATATATGAATAAGATGTCCCCTTTTAGTGATTTCCCCTGCTGCAAAATACATACTTGCGTTATCGATTTTTTTCCAGATAAACCATTGCTCGGACGAAATAAATACATATACCTTTTTTGTTGAAAAATACCTCTCCTACACGGTGGTATTTTTTATTTTTCTCTATCTTCATCCCAGCTCGAAATATTAAGGATAATCGAAAAAGAAATGATAATTGATTTTCTTTTCGACTTTGGGAAATCGATAGACTGGTAAACTTTTTTTTTTTTGTTAATCTACATACTTCAATGTACTTATAAAAAAAAAATCAGCCGTATTGCAAATTACTGGTAGTTGTAACCTATACCGACTGGGCTATAGTTATTTTACATACACAAACTTCAACGCATTCTGGTAGTGGTGGTTTAAAACTACTACAAATTTCTCAAATGAATCTACCTCATAGTTTCCTGCCTAGTATGTAAATAGCCTACAGTATTACCACATGTGATCAGTATTCACAGCTGTGTAATATTGTATAATGGTACAAGTAAATGCAGCAGTAGACGAGTTACAACAATCATAAAATACCCAGTTATTGGCGGCTGTCATTTCTACAAAGTCAATTATTTCACAAAGATTGGTGGAAACTTAAACGAGAGATCAAGAAACAAAATGTCGGCTTTAATTTAAACAGCTAGAATTGTTTAACCTTACACAGCACAACAGGCTTTTACTTAATTTACATAGTGCACTCTCCAAAAACACGAATAGATTGTACTAAATATGTTCCCAATTGAATATGACTATTTTGTAAGTCCAATATTACAAAGTTGTTTTTATAAATAAATAATATTTGTTTGTACACCAGTGTTCATGGGCACCCATATACCAATGGGCAGAGGGGGGGGGGGGCACGCCCCCCCTAGCTCCCTGGGAAAGTAAAATATGTATATTATTAATTATAGTCAGGTATTTTTCTTTAAAGAGATTAGCACTAAAATATTTTTAAAATTTTATGTACCGTTTGATTTTAAATATACTTATTTTATTTTTTACAAGAGTTCAAGCATGAGCTGCTGGGTGACTATTTGGTAAGGCCTCTAGGAGTGTTATAGGTCTTTGTGTACTCACTGACGGTGTAAAGGTACAGACTCAATGATGTGAGGGTTAATATTTCACCTGAACAGCCAAATTAGCTTCCCAAATTTTTAAAGTTTTCTTGGGGAGGTCAAAAATATCCCTGGACTCCTTTTGCCGAAGGAGGGGAGGGTACTCCTTAACAAGTTCGCAGCTACGCAAATTTCGAAATTTCCTATTCTAGTAGCAGACCTTTTATTTTTTATATCTATAGTCTAAATGAGTAGAAATTACTTTATTTTTTACCCTTTCTACGTAATAATCACCAATATTTTAAAATACGGACATGTGCGTCCATAGCATATAGGCTTAAAATTGGCGTGCGAATCACGCAATGCATTGTGTGTTGAAAATACTCCCAATACGTTGGCGTGCAATGCACTGTGCGTCGACCGCTTCTCATAGTGTTCAGTGTCAAGCTCAAATGTGCGTCCGAGGCAGTGAACCTGTTAATCCCGGTCTAGACCCCCCCCGTAGAAAAAATCATATGGGCGCCCATGCCAGTGCCTAGTTTGAATGTAACGTCAATGACATTTTTTATATATTAAAATTGCTGTTAATTCTTTGTTAGAAAATTGAAATAATCAATTAAATCTGAATAGGTTAGATCTAGCCTATATTATATGATTAATGTTTCAGCTTGCTTCTTTAACAGCCTGATTTTCAACAATATAAATGTGTTTTTCCTATCTTACACAAAGTAGTCCAATGATTTTTACATATACAATTGTAAGAAATACTCCCAAGTACCGGACAAGCTTTGTTTTTGTGTTTTAAGTTTCATTAGTATATTTATTCATATATATAGTTTTGTTTGTGTATACGGCTATATATTGGGCTTTAAAGGTAATTGCCACATATATATAAATTAATTGACACACCGAAACTCATGCATACGATTAAAGTCATGATTTTACTTCATTAATGATATGTGGTTATCATATATCATTGTATTCAAGAATAACAGCATCATACATTCATTTATAAACCTGAATACTTCGAGCGAGGTCAAAACCCTTTAAATATTCTGTCCGGAGAAGAGATCTCACATTTTATATCGGAATATGTCTTTATCAAATAACAAGAACAAATATAATTGGACAATCAATCGTGGGCCTAATAATGATGTGGGTATATGTTGTGTTACTATTCGGACCCTAATATCGGCTGCCACACCGGCCTAATGAAAACCTTTATTATAGAGTTGTTATACTGTCTCTGTGTGTAAAGAAGTTCAAATTTTAGTGTAAAGATATTTTCGGATTTGCAAAACGAACCTATAATATGTACAAATTATTAAAAAATTTGATTTATGTAATTAAAATTTAATAAAAATGAAGATTTGTGCAATGTTAGCCTTATTTATAAGAATTTAGATAATAATGGGGTTACCATTTAAACCTTATACTGTACACTATATCAATTAAATTTCCATCAACTTAAACTATATATTAAGATAAGCTAGATGACATATATAGAAATAGCTTTGTATATTTTATTTGAACCTTTTACTTTTTAATTTAAGACTAGGAGACACCACTGCGCGCACCACACGCCATGCTTTTATAATTTTAAGCTAGATAATTATTTAATGTAGCGATTCTTTTAGGTAAAATATTTTACTTTAGGCCCTATACAAACAGTAATAATTTGTTATTGACACACAATAAAACCTGCGTGCATGACTTAGTTTAGTAATTGGTCCTTTAGTATAAGCACATTTGGAAAAAGTATAAGCAATATGAATATTTTATTAAGTACTAGCTGACACGTAAGGCGTTGCCCGTGGTGGTTAGTATTTTCAGTCTTTTTAACGTAATTGTAATCTTTTGAAGTGTTCAGTTAGTGAGTGGTATTTGGCTTTTATATATATAGATCTTAAATAATAAAAGCACTATTGTCATAATAATAAAAGATCTGAAATTAAGATTTTAGTAACTTTGATCCCCCCAAACCCCTCCTAAAATTTCGAAATTGTTCATACCCTTTCTTAGAGAGCGCCTAATACCCTAGAGGAAGCTACATACCAAATTTCATTCCAGTCCGTTCGGGCGTAATTTGAGGATGATCAAAAACGCATTGAAAAGGCAAGGAAAAATGCAAAAACGCCTATTTCTGGCGTAATTTTGGGAGAATCTCAAACATTTTTTAACAGACTACTTTTAGGCCTTAAACGAACCTAAGTCAACATTTTCTGTCAATTAGTTCTCGAAAAAGCTGAGAAAACGCAAAAAATCGCTAGAAAAACGCGAATATTGGGCGTATCTTTGGGATGTTTTCAAAATCCGTTCTTAGTGCGCGTCTAAAGGTCCAACTGAACATGCATGCCAAATTTGAACTCATTTGGTTCAGTAGATTTTTAGTTCTGCTGATGAATGAATCAGTGCCATTAAGCTTTTATATAGATAGATTTCGCCTTAGACATCCATCATTTTACTAATACAAATATAAGTTACAACGGAACAATTCAACGTGTTCTTTTGTTGTATAATAAGTTACAACACCTACTGGAAGCCTTTAGCCAAAATTTTATCTTTAGCTTAGGTGATGCAACTGGGTGTCTGATACCTATTTCTATAAGTATTTCGACTGACTCTAACACTTTAAAATAGCTTCCAGAAATTAATAAGTTTACTAGCTCTGAATTTAATTTACGAGAACTCTTGATTATTTTTGATCTCAGGGAAATGAGAACAGTGGAACAGCCCTTATAACTTACCTTATTTGTGCTTTGATTATTTCTACAGCTAAACACATTTATTAGACTACTTCTAATAAAGGAAATTATCATGAATGGATAACCATAAACAGGTAATTGATTACTCTCAGTATTTCAGTATAAAAATTAATAATTAATTTATTCAAAACTCAAAATCAAAACTTTTTCAAAATTAAACATAAACAACTCACTTTTCTCACCGTCTGCTTGTACATACAATTTCTATCCAATATTAATGTTAAACCTATAATTCTAATTTCTAATAGGCTTGGCAGACAGTCTAATTTTATAATCAATTTAACTTTAATTTATTTGAATTTAATTTATTTACATTTATTATTTAAATTTAGGGAATATCGAATTTACATTTATTTAATTTATGATTTGAATTTAATTTGAAACTAACCTATCTCAACCAGTACTTTAAATATTTTTATTGAATTTACTCAGGCAATTAATTAAAATGGGGGACAACGTATTCTCGTTTACACAGACCTTAATTCAGCGTTTTTCACCTCCGGTTTTCCGTGATGGATGCCGCTATGTTGATGGGCTGGTGCTGGAGCTGATAGGATGCTGTGTCTGGTAGCCTGGATTTTCTGATTTAAAATTGTTGGGTTGATATGATGGCTACAGATGTACTTGAAGAGCAGATCTGGTAGAATCTAGTAGAGTTACAGTTGATCCTATTTCTTCCTTGGTTCGTGAGAAGTGAAGTTCCGTTTAGAAGATCATGTCCTGAAGGATTGCCTATGTCGTCTCAGTATCGCCAAATAGAGTTATTTTTGCATTAACTCATTTGGATAGGCCGTAGAGTTACTCCTGAAGAACTACTTCTGACTTGTAGTTTATATTTGAAAGTTATTTAAGTTTAACGAAGAAAAAATATAATAGTAGTGCTCGTGATACTAAGGTTTTTTAGCATAACACGTAGTATACGAACTGGTAGAATAATATTTGCTGCAGAGTGACGTGAAGTCTACATTCGTAACAATTTGAATCTAGAGTGAGTTTGAGAGCCCCGATTTTCCGCGTTCAAGCCTTTATACACTTCGTGACGTCATTTCTTACATGCCCTTTCCCTCATTTTTTCAGTAAGCTAATTTTCCTTTTCTATAAACTTTTTTGGTCTAGAAATATGTCTAAATTCGCACTGGTTAATTTTATATAATTTTCTTCTTTTCTTTTCCTTCCATTTTCCTGGAAAACACCAATTTCCCTGTTTAATTTGGTTGTTAGTTGACGCCCCTTTCTGTAACCGCAGCTTCATCCCTTCCACTTTGACCATTGCATCTTACTTGTTTTTGATTTCTCGCTGTATCTTTTTTTCCTTTTCATTTTTCCTTAATTTTCCTTTTTCACATTTTCCAGATTGTTTTTGGCTATCCGTACGTTTTTAAATCGTGTCTGTACTGTGATTTTTACGCGTGCGCGGCACGTCTACGCTTTTCCGCGACTTCCGCGACTGTCTTTCGCGTTCAAAGTCTTTTTTGTTTGTTTACGCCGATTGTCTTTAACACCTGTACAGTTCTAACACTTTTCACCATTTTTACTTATTTTTTTCTCTTCTGGGACTTAGCCTACAATCGCAAAAAAGTTCTTTGGGGTTTTTTTATTTACTACGCGAAAAATGTTTAAGTTACTGGTTTCCTAATGATACAATGTTAATCTAACCCTAAATCTCTTTACTTTATTATTATTTAAAATTCAAAAATTCAACTTTTATTACTTTAAAAGGCGTGAAAACTCTCACCATTTTATCTTAATTTAATTTTACTTTTTGTTCCCTTTTTTACACAGAACTATTCATTCTCTAATAATTCTTGTGAGTGAAAACCTTTGATTTTAATTATTTCTCCCTTTTTAGGGTGTGTGAAATTTGACACTTAAGCTAACTTTTTTATTTTCAATAATTTGACTTTTTCTTATTTAACCTTTTATTTTTGTCTACTTATGTAGATTCCAAAAATGTCTGACTTTTTCAGTTTCGAGTTAAATTGAACTTTTCCCTTAACTTTAACCCCTGTTTACTTTGGTAGTGTTACCTTTTACGATTTGAAATTCACACGGCCGTAACTCACGCGTTTAGCGCTACGTATTAAACCATGAAAACCACAAATGCATAAAATTCCTGGATTCCTTTATTCCCCTAAAACTCAGCTACTTTCAGGCTAAGTCAGATTTCCTTTCTTGACGTGTCCTAGATCAAGGTTCATTTTGGGAGATAAGCCTTGCTCTGATTTAACTTGTATTTTTGACTAACAATTGACACTCACCGAAGTCCGGCCTTGAAAACATCGAATTTTATAATTTAATATAAAAACCGATTTTTCCCGCCTTACAACGGCTAATATCCGTTGTAAAGTATTTTTCTTGTTTGTTCTACATTCTTAATTGTTCTTTCAATGCATTGATTAGGTCATATTGTTTAAATTAAGGAAAAAGGATATCCATTTTATTTCAGCAATCAGTAATTTGTTTTTATAAATATTTTATCATTTAGTATGAACATTTGTTCAATTGGACTTTTATGTTATATGTAAAAGCTGTCAGCTGGGAATACAATTAGCAGCCATTTTGTATAGTTTCAGACTATGTAATTATTTTGTTAAACTGGTAGTAAATATTCCGATTTTCAACTGTGTTTAAATATATATATTTATTTGATCATTTATCATTATACCTATTCATATAATCAGTAAAACATATATTCTTGCACCCACTTAGCCTAATACAAAAACTAATGTTTGTAACGTCCTTTTTAACAACAAATAAATAACTATTGTTTTAACAAAGTATTGATAACTTGTTTATGGATATAGAGCTTTCATTTAAACGAAAATAATAATTAATATCACTTGAATATAAACCGCACACTGATTTGAAACTATTTGAATAATATATTCCTAGATTACACACTACAAAATTTACACATAAGTGAAACAAGACCTTCAGGCAACGATTGCTATTTGACAAAGTGCATACAACTAAAGTGAATGTGTGTATTATTAGATACTTTCATTTCAAATAGATTAGCCACCTTGGGCCTATTTATTATATTACAGTTTTATTCATGTAAAAGGTCCTTAACAGTTTAAAGATTTATTCGGTAGTCTAGTTAAACACACTGTATATTAAAACCTAGTTCAAAACTTTTCTATAGCTAAATCATCTTTATTAACCCAGGCTCTTTATTAAGTTGGCTAACTTTAATGTCCTGATGTATCTGGTTACTGGAAATAACTTTCAACAAAGACTAACACATGTATTACGTAAAATAAGTTTTCACCTTTGAAATTTTTTTCTGACATTTGCTTATTTTTTAAAGAAAATTTTGCTTCTGTAGCCTATCTATAGTAACATAAATATGTAGGTAAAATAAATTGCTAATATCTTGGTATCTTGAAATAAAGCTCACAAATCATTAACAATATAGATGATTATAAATATTTTATAATAGATGTGATAATTTTCAAAATTATTTTAATATTTTCTTCGTGTACAAAATGTAATAATAATAAAAAAGCTTTAATTCAAAGTATTAAAAAGTAGCCTACTGAAGTGTCAATATATAAAAAATAATGGTTTATCATAATAATACTTATTATGTATTTTATTACAGTTTTAGATTAGTTTTGGATCTTTTCCGTTATAGCCTACGTATACCCCATCAGAATGTATGGTGGAGCAAGTTTAGGCTACTATTAGATCCTAGGCTAACCTATGGCAACAGAAATAATAAAAAAACTTAAAAGGTTCTAACCTATAGTATTTAGTCACAGAATGTTTACCTGTATTCAACATTTAACAGTAGAATACAGGTAAACATTCTGTGACTAAATACTATAGGTTAGAACCTTTTAGTCTTTTAAAATAATTATATTCTGCAAAAATATTAGGTCATTGTCTGCAAAAATATTAGGCTTGGGTCGAATAGTAAACTTACGCATACAATTTCCTTTTCAAATAGTGATAATGGTATACGTATAACGGAACAGATCTTTAGTTTTGTATTTATATTTCAAAGTCATCAGTAAAGACAATGATTTGAACACGCAATCCATAGTGAGGTCAATTTCTTAGAACTTTGCTTCATTTATTGTCTCTCTTTGCACCTCTAAAAGCAGATAGTGAATGTACAATGTACATAGCATGCGTTACTCGGTTCATAATTCTTAACGGATCAGTGCATAGTACATCTCATCCACCTTAGTAATTATTGTTTAGTTATATTTGTAGGCCTACTCAAATACTAATATATTCTACCGGTTACAGTTGCTTTTAATGAAGATCAAGCATTACGTTCTGTTTGCAAATCGTAAACATTCAACTGCATACAAGTATAATTAATTCTATTCTAGTTGTCAGATTGCAATGTGTAATATACTACATACGAAACAAAGGCAGCTGTATACACTCATACTGAGAGTTTTTATATTTATTTTAACTATGCTTTTCTCTGCTTTTTCCAAGTATTCTTTGTTTTAAATTAAAACAACAAATTTTTATTATTTTTCTTTCTACCTCACTTATTTCGCTTTTATGTCACTTTAGTGTGTTTTTTTGGTTTTCATGTATGGGTATTATTTTGTTTAACCTTCCATGACAGTGATTGTTAACTGGTTAAGGTTTGTATTTTCTAAAACAATAATAAAATATAAATTTATTTATTTTTCTTTGTGATTCCCAATCATTAACAAAAAGGAGATATTAAAAAATCGGTTTAACGTCACTTTGAAATTTTGGGAGCAATGGCCAAAGTTTGAATACAATAAATATTAACTTAGAAAATTCTTAAATTTGATATGCCACACAATCTACATTCATGTTTGAAATTTGCAGATATATGGGCTCTTTAATTAGACGAAATTCTAATCGTTTCTAATTATTGTAAACAAATTTAAAATTGTAGCCTACATTGCAATATTTGTTTTATCAGAATAAAATCTTTTTGTGAAAAATAAAATAACATTACAAAACGCCAAAAATGATGCCACTATTATAACTACTAATTTGAAATATGACTAGATAAGTGAAGACCTTGAGTTTAATTATTTATTTTTTAGGGCGTATTGGGAATACAAAAATGTCCTGGGTTCTTCAAGCAAAAAGTAGAAGCACTGTAGGCTCATAACTTTATAAAACCTTCAGTTGTTAATGTAAGTTGTCTATTTTAAGGATTCCGTCTCCACAGCGCCGAGAGGGTTACCCGGCCTAATCTGACAGTTTTGACAGCCGAATTGGAATTCACAAAAGCAACGAAATGGCTTGAATAATGGCGTGAAACGCCTCGAATTCTAAAGTAAACTAATGAATTCATGTACTTTGTATGTAATTTTATCTTGTACTTTTGAGATGCTCGTAGTTAGTCTTGAATGACTATGTGAAGCCACTTATATTACTAGAATGATTTGGTTTAACATTACAAATCAAATCCACAAATGACGCAAATTTTGCATACATTTCATTGCAGAAATTACCTAACCTAACCTAATACTACTCGAATTCTAAAGAAATATTGTATTTTTAGTTTAATAAACATATGACAAATATTTACTACTTCACCGATAAAAAAACAAAAAAATTGGAAAACGGTTGACCCTAAAGGCCATCCCTGTAACTTCCCGCTAAGTTTAATTACAAAGTAGTTGAAATTTTTTATTATATTAAAATATTACTTATAATTTATATTTATATAATAATAGATCTATATAAAAAGTTTTCAATTTTAATAGTAGAAACCGATCGGCAATGTTCGGGATTATATAATGCAATTTATACTATATTACAAGGGTACTATAACATTTAAAGCTCCTAATTTCTTCTAACTCCGATTCGGATTTACTCGGGAACGATCGGTAATGTTCGGGTTGTTATAATGCAATTTATACTATATCCCAACGACACTATAACACCTTGTATCTGATACAAGGTTGATGACGGATGTTAAACATATATACTTCACAAGATAGTTCCTTCTTAACAGAGTCGACGTAGCCTAACCGCTAACGTTGTGAACTCGGGTCATGGTAATACCCGGTTCGACTCTCGGAGACACCCAAACTTTTTTCAAAGCAAATAATTAAATTTAATTTAATATTAATTATTACAAAACAAGATGGCTGCCAAAAAAAAAAGATGGCGGCCCAAAATTTCCCAAAATCAAAAGTCCAAAATTCCCAAAATCTTCAAAAATTCCCAAAAATCAAAAATCAAAAAAATCAAAAATCTTCAAAAATAAAAATCCAAAAAATGTTAGGTTAGGTTAGGACCCCCAAAAAAATCCAAAATCCCCAAAAAAAGGGAAAGAACCGACAACAAAAATTTTTCTGATGAAAAATTTTGGAGAAATTGAGAACAAACACTTTTTTTAATTTTCTTTCGTTCACAATATCTCACGAACGAATTAACCGATTTTGACCGGACTGGTAGCGATCGACGTCGCTTTTCAAGGTTAAAAGCTGATTAGATTTTGGAATTGATCGGTAAAGCCGTTTAAAAGTAATTCCAAAAAAACCTGATTTGAAAAAAATTTATTTATTAGTTTTTTCGAAATTTCTCAGAACCTACCGGTCCAAATTAGTTGAAATTTTCAGGAAATCTAAGTTTGATGGAACTCTTTAGAACGCCGTTTGGTAGGATCCAATCGGTTAAGCCGTTCAAAAGTTATAAGCGGGTCACATACTTACATACACACACACATACATACAGACAGGGTGACACCCTCTCGGGAGTGGTCAGGGAAGATTCCTAGGACCTCAAAACGTCGAGATCTGATGAATACTCGATTTTCGAAAAACGGGGTGAAACCAATAACTTCCCGATTTTAGAAAATTAAAATTATTATTGGAAGTTAAAAACAAAAAAACAAAACAAAGCCAAAAGGCCGCTTTTTATATTACTGGACTTGATTTGTAATGTTAAACCAAATCATTCTAGTAATATATAAGTGGCTCTACATAGTTATTCAAGATTAACTGCGTGCATCTCAAAAGTACGAGATAAAATTACATAAAAAGTACATCAATTCATTATGTTACTTTAGAATTCGAGGCGTATCATGTCTGCAATGAAAACCATTACGGATTCATTTTTAAAGAGAAGATATTAACCCTCGTCACTTCTGCATCACTGAGCAGACTCATTGATAATTAATTATGGCTTCGGCGCTGTAGAGACTAAATTCCCCACTAAATTACTCTCGGCGCTGTAGAGACGCCACCTATTTTAAGCTGGTTACGCTGGCGAAACCATGGTTGGCAAGACTCAATAAATTTTTTAGAACTTACTAAAAGTTGTGTTTGTTTTTCATTAGAAGGTTTTTGGTCGGAACCAAATGTCAGAACTGATTTTGGTTGGTTGTCTGCTACACTCTCTATATTATTACGATTTTTTGTCACATATTTTGTTCTATAAGACGGTGTTATTTATTATTTTTCATTTTATTAAATTTGTGGTTTTTGTTCTTCTTCGTTCTCTGTTTGTTTTGTAAGGGAGTAGAGGAGCCAGAAAGTTGAGTTAGTTTGCAAGTGGATAAGTACTCAACTTATTTTACGAAAGCTTTACATCGGCTCCCAAATTTCCTTCCGCATTGTTTGTATCGTACAAATAAGTCGAGTGAATCGAATCTGAAAAGAAGAACATTTCCATATGCACATGTTGCAACACTGCACTGCTTTCACTAACATAACCTCGATCACCTATTGTAGTGAAAGTGAATTGTGATCGCAATGCCTCGGCTCAATTAGTGATCAAACGCAGATTGAATATAATATGTTCGATTTACATTTTAAATTGATATATTAATCCACGATGTAGTAAAAAGTTGGCAGAGAATCTGTCCTCGGTTTTACATAAGACGTTTGAATGCAAATACAGAGGACTTTGGACCTTAGGCTATCGCTGTCCAACTAATCTTTTGCCTGTTGGACTCAATCACAACCAGTAGGAACCGGTTTACAAGTTTTACATATCTGTAATTTGTACCCTTCATAGACATAATGGACTTTTATTATTTCTAACGTAATTAAATTTGCTTCTGTTGTAATGATGTAATATTTTCTGCATCTGTTGTAAAAAGGTTCCGTCTATGCTTTGACTTTGGTACCGACTATGCCTTAAGTTAATTTACTTTTCATGTTTACTCCAAGCTAATTTGTGCATTCCTATTGTTGATCAAAGGAGGGTTACCTTGTCTGTCGTAGACCTACCATGTGATATGGTTTTCGGAAAACTACCTGAGTGTGGACAATCGTTCCACCTCAGTTTTCAGTTTCTATATTGTTTTAAGTCTTTATTATTTCAGTAGACAATGTAGTAGTGCTTATATCCTCATCTACGTTTTCATTAATTAATTTTGTAAATAAATTCATCAAACTATACAAATATGTTCTGCATGTCATTAAAGTCAAACCAGCACTTTGAGGATACAAATTCGGACTTGGTTTTTAAATATTAAACAAATGCTTAGTGATTTTCTAGAGTTTATCGTAATTTATACAGAATGAGAAATTTAAAGTAACGCCTTAAATTGTTAATAGGGTGTCTTCAAAATGTGGATGAGTGGGACGCAATCTACATCTCATCTAACCGTATTATTTACGGAACTAGAATATGTACTTCCTTGTATTAAATTAGATATGTAATTTGTTTAGAAATGCACTATAATTAGTTGTGAGAACTGGATCTTGTTAAAATAATGAGTAACATTCTCACTCATATTTTTAAGACTGTGATGTTTATTCGCATAAGTTTTACTGCTCACCTATTGAAGTTATTATTCTAAAGTGTCTATAACTAAAATATCTATGATTTTACGTACAAAATTGAATAATGCAAATTCGATAAGAAATCTTGTGTACATAGTTATAAATTATGAGTTGCAGTCAATTATTGAAGCCCTTTTTAATTATGGTTATCTACCTATATAGTCAAGATCTGTTTATCAAAATGTATAAGATATACGAAAACTCAAAATATAGTAATAATATTTGGTAATATAAATTTTATATAAGTATCTTATTCTCTAATGTAATGATGTAAATGTATCAGGTATAACTCAACAACATTTACAATTATACGTCACAACAAAGTTTTACATTTGTAAAAAGTAACTTGAAGTTTGTTCTTAAAACTAAAGCAAAGGTATACCCCGTCATATTAAATATTGTATTTAAAGATAATTTACTGAAAAGAAATGTTAACTTCTGTTTCAATTTCAGTGTTTACCGTGTTTAAAAAACTTTTCTTTTGCTTGTATTTTTGGTTGATGTTGATATTAAATTTTTGTGATTTTTCAACTAAAAGTTTTTAAATGTTTAAATGTTAATGTTAATATGTGGTAGTAATGTTAGTTAATAAATAGGCCTATGTATGCTTATTAACTATCTCAAAGTATTTTTATAGGAGGAAATTTCGATTTTTCTACATACAACATAAAAATAAACATTTAAATGTTTGAGTGTATGTCTGTAGGCTACTGTAAAATCAAATTTGGTATCAAATGAATATACTCGATATACTTTTAAAATTTGTGTAATAAATAAATGAATTAAGTGACCTCACCGGAATAGGAATCGAAGTATGGGAGCTGAAAATCGAATCTGACTCTTAATTTTCGCACAGAGCTAACTCAGAGTGTTTATAATTATTTTGCCACATACACAAGAGTTTATCTCGCTTAGGCAGTATATGATCTTTTCAATCCTTGAAACTTGGTAAACTCACTAAATTTTTTGATTGGAGATTATTATTCAATCCAATAACACCGTTTGGAAAACCTCAGCCTTTAAACATGTTAACATTGTTGGCGGCCGTTTTAGAAATGAGTATGTTTATAATCGTTTTAAGTTAAACATTTTATGCGGATTCGTAATCAGCACCTCAAAATAAAAACAATATTATAAAAATGGTTGCCATTCGAATCTAACCATGGAAAATTAAGTTAGTATTTTCTCCTCCAATCTTGTTTTCGTGTGGAAGATATATTTATGGATGATAAATTTTCAAATATAAGATTTTGTAGTTTTGTCCTGGTTCCCAAATGGAATTTAACACTTTTGAGATAATACTTTATAATCTCAATAATGCTTACTTTATAACACAAATTGTATTACTGCCTAATTCTTAAGTTCATTACTTTAAAGATTAAATATTACCTAGTGGCTTGTAGGGGCAATAGCCCCGATATGTAGGTTATATTTCTAGGAGCAATGCCTCTTCGTGATGGCCTCCTTTTGCGAGGTGGTCTTCCAGCGTTATTCATTACAGTAAAAAATAGCAAGTACATTAGAAATAATTTTATAATGTGTTTAATCATATAGCCTAAGCTTTGATTTTAATTCTCTCTTTGAAACAAAAATACAGCTACAATAACAAAACACATCACAAAACTGCACATTTAGGTGTTGTTACGATAGCTGTATTTTCCAATTTATATACAATCACCTGTTTTTAACACTAAAATCACTTGATTTACACCTATATATTCACATGTTATTTAAATGGGAATTATTATATACAATCACCTGTTTTAACACTAAAATCACCTGATTTACACCTACATATTCCCATGCTATTTAAATGGTAATTATTTTATTCCGTAACAAATTTTCGTGACACAATTAACAAAAATGAATATTTTCCCCCAAAACTTCATGCCCAGACCTCTAAAATGAGAACCTCTAACAGATTTCTACGACCTACCGTTCGCTCACAATTTCATTTGCAAATTTGGGCTTACGGAATTATATGTATAGCCTATATATTTATTATTTGGAGAAAGTAAAGGGTTTATACATCTTTTTTACAGTAAATAATGTTACCAATTTACTTCGTCGACCTATTGTGATATATTTGTAGTTTAGAACGGAATCGACCCAGACCACAGCTTGAGACTTGTTATCAGGAGTAATCGAAGAGTAATTGTGCCTGGTGGTGTTAATTGTGCGGAAACAACTTGTACAGGAAGTGTGCAGGGCGCATTGTGCAGCTGGCGTTTTCAATTTAACATTTGCTGTCTGGAGTAAATACATCTCTAGGGTAAACAGTTACTATTATTTGTTAACGAAAATAATAATTAAACAATTTTATTACATTGTTTGCTTATAGTGTACATCTATACTAATATTATAAAGAGGTAACATTTGTTTTGTTTGTATGTAGGGGGTAATCTCTGAAACTACAGAACCGATTGAAAAAATAGTTTTACTAATTAAAAGTCCCCTGAGTAACATAGGCTATAATTTATTTTGATAAAAACAATATTTGTGAGGCCGGAAAAAATATTAGGTTAGGCCTAGACTGATTAACCAACACAGATTTCTAGAATGTATTTACATTCATTACCATAGCAACCAATTCAATAAAATAGCAGATAAAACAGCTGTTTGCTCTAATATTTCCATTAACGGCTGATTTCAAACTTAAAAAAAAATATTTGTATTTCTAACTTTTAGGTTAGGTGTTTATTAAAGTGTAGACCTGAGCCTAGCTGGTTCTTTTGACCTTTATTATAACTGCTGGGATAAAATATTCGAAATAATTTGATTTGAACATTTAACATTAGCTATCTTAGCTTTGGTGTTATTATTAATCCTACACATTTATTATAAAGAATAAACTGTACCAGGAACTGGCACATACTTTCTCACAAACATATTTAAATTATTAAACAGATTCACTGTGACTTCATAATTGTAGGTGGGGTAGGAGAGGTGATTTAATAAAGTAGATGATTAACTAATAAATATTATTATTATCTAGAGCGAAAACTATTCGATCGATTTCGAACAAATTTGCACCAAACACGTCAATTAGGCCTGTATAGATGCACGAAAAAAGGGTTTGAACATTTTTTTTAAAAACACCCTCTTATGGCAAAAAAAACCCAAAATAAGTTATTATTATTATTATTCTAAACGATAATTTTTAGAAAGATGCGGTTTTTAGCATATGTTAGGGTTCGTTAAGTGCTACAAATAAGCCAAATCTTATCAAAATCGTTAGAGCCGTTCTTTCATAAAAAAATAATAACTGATTTTTTGCCAAAAAGGGGGTTGTTTTTCAAAATTTTTCAAAATAGTTTTTCCTGCATCTATACAGGCCTACTTGACATGTCTGGTGCAAATTTGTTTGAAATCGATCGAATAGTTTTTGCTCTAGCTTTGTATTCATACAGACATACATACAGGCATACATACAGACCTACAGACATACAGACATACATTTTGTAAAAAACACTTTTTTGGAATCAGGGGGTCCCAAAACGGATATTTCCACAAAAATCTCAACATCGATTTTTTTTCGATCACTATAGCTCTATACTAGTATAGTGAGAAAGTAAAACTTAACATGATTATGTGTATAGAAGGTTCCAACGGGGTGGCCGTGTGGAGCACACAGTGGTTTCTCTTAGTATTAGTTATTTTACTCGGTTTCACCTGGTTTTAACATGGATCTGTTAGGATTTACGAAAATAACGCTAATATCTAACACAACTATTAGAAAGCAAGTTAACTTTCTACTACATGCGTACTCATATAAAGTCTTAAAAACTTCTATGTGTACATCTGCTCTGTAAATGTGACATGCTCGTTTATTCACTTTTGATCTAGGTCAATTGAAGGGCGTGGACGTAGAATACTATACGAAAAAGATCGTCTATACTCGACTATAACCTACTCATCCCAAAACATGTATGAAAATAATTTATTTTATTGTACAAAAATGTGGGATGCCTGACATCAAATGTTACAAATATTTCATTGGTAGCTACTTTATAAAAAATAGAGTTATTATATCAATATAGTAAAAAGGTTTTTTACGATCAAATATATTATTTTGTGTGTTTTTTTTAGTTTTTTTTAAACTATAATAATTTATGTTCTTATTTTTTGTCTCAAAACTGAATCAAAAGTAATTGTAATCAAGTGACTCGATTTGTTGTATATCGTATGTGTGACAATAGATTTATAATTATGTATATCAAATTTAGGGGGTGTGGGGCTGTTGTATGTACGTTATTTCTGTGTTCGGTCATAAACATGTGTGCAAATTTTCAAGTTAAAGTTATGTAAAATTTAGGGGGTGGGGGTATGTAAATTATTGTATTGTCATAGGTTCTTGACATATGTGTGCAATTTTTCAAGATAATCAGGCAACTTTTAGTGGTGAAAATTACGTTGAATGATTCCGTTACATACAGGTAAAGCATTAGCATTTCATATATTAATACTAGCTGACCCGTACGGCGTTGCCCGTGGTGGTTGGTATTTTCAGTCTTTTTAACGTAATTGTATTCTTTTTAAGTGTTCAGTCAGTGAGTGGTATTTGGCTTTTATATACATAGATCTTAAATAATAAAAGCACTATTGTCATAATAATAAAATATCTGAAATTATGATTTTAGTAACTTTGATCCCCCCAAACCCCCCTAAAATTTCGAATTTTTTCAAACCCTTCCTTAGTAAGCACCTATGGTCCTAGAGGAAGCTACATACCAAATTTCATTCCAATCCATTTGGTAGTTTTGAAGAAATCGTTTTTTTAACAACTTTGATCCCCCCAAACCCCCCTAAAATTTCGAATTTTTTCAAACCCTTTCTTAGTGAGCACCTATGGCCCTAGAGGAAGCTACATACCAAATTTCATTCCAATCCGTTCGGTAGTTTTGAAGAAGTCATTTTTTAATAACATTTATCCCCCCAAACCCCCCTAAAATTTCGAACTTTTTCAAACCCTTTCTTAGTGAGCATCTATGGCCCTAGAGGAAGCTACATACCAAATTGCATTCCAATCCGTTTGGTAGTTTTTAAGAAGTCATTTTTTAATAACTTTGATCCCCTCCAAAACCCCATTAAAATTTCGAATTTTTTCAAACCCTTTCTTATTGAGCACCTATGGCCCTAGAGGAAGCTACATACCAAATTTCATTCCAATCCGTTCGGTAGTTTTTGAGAAATCGTGATGAGTGAGTCAGTGAGTCAGTGAGTCAGTGGGTTTTGGCTTTTATATATATAGATAGATTATTTTGTATTAATGTAATTAAACTATCACGTAGTCTCTTTATTAATTTAATCTTGTTTTGACTGGTCAAAAATATTTCTACTCGCTTAAAAACTAATCGTGATTATGTAAGGTCTTCCATTAGTAGGTTTTCTTCGAAAGCTTTGACCACTTAGCACTTATTAAAACAATAAATCCGTAAAACGACGAATATAAACTTGGGCGGGGATAAAATAGTTTCAAGAAAACAAACTAATGTGCGAAACTAAAGTCCGTTTTTACTTTAAACAAAAACGAATAACCATTAAAGATTGAAAGTAACGTAACCATAGAATATACAGTGGTTATAACAATGTGTTATCAAGTCATATGCGCAGTGTTATGTGCGCACACCTATTCATTCAAGATACAATCAGCTGACCCCGATGACCTTGAATTTTATTACTCTCCTTTTATACACAATTTTCTCCACCCATTATCCACACCTAGTTTACATTTATTGTTATCTTCAGAAACATGGTAAACAAAGTTGAACTACAGAATTGTTGTTGGGAATGTTTCATACTGTAAGACTCTGTTTAAACAGAACTAATATACACTTTTCCTTGTTAGCGAATTTTCATATTAAAAATGAGCTACTGCAGTGGCCCTTATGGTAAGACCCAAGGTCGGGAGTAGCAAATGAGAACCGATCATGGTCCCCAGAACACGTTTTGGGGTGTCATTAAAAATCATATATATACAATCTAGCGGCCGCATTTAAAGTCCGATTTGGTTCAAATTCGGTATAAATGTTGGTTGTCTACGTCGCTGGGACGAGTTCGTTAGCTAAAAAAATCCAACAAACGGAAACACGTTTTTTGACCAGAAGTAACTATTTTTTGAGATTTTTCCCACGTGAATGAATTTGTTGTTGAGTTTTTACTACAAATATAAATGTAGGATGTTATTCTGCACATTTTGATCTTTTACGCGAGCTTTATAGCTCGCTTGGTTCCCCCAAAATCGATCAAAACGTAAAATACCATAGAAGTACCCGGTTCAAAGCCACGCGGTGGATTCTACCGTGGAGTTATCGTGCGAAGCACGCAATGCATTGTGTGTTGAAGATACTCCCAATACGGGGGTTGGCGTGCGATGCACTCAACGCTTTGTCTATTGAAGATGTTCCCAATATGCGGGATGGCGTGCGAAGCACGCAATGCTTTGTGTATTGAAGATACTCTCAATATGCGGAATGACGTGCGAACCATTTTGCAGCTATTCAGCACCGTCGTGAATAGACCTATTTCCCAAATTGTTGGTTGAAACCCTAAAACATAGGCCTATAAACTTAATTTTGGAAATTTGCTCAACTCACGTCATCTGTTCAGCTGCGTGGTAGAATTATTTATATTTTTCATTATTTATAGTCCATGATAGTTTATAATACATAATAAACTGTTTATATCGTAAAGGCTAAAGTCAGGAAGTTAAAATCGAATGAAATAAAACTTAAGTGGATTATTTATTATTTTCTTATCATTTCATTTAAAAAATCTGTAAACAACATAAAAGAAATTCAGAAAAAATCTTAAAGATAATTAGTTCCTGAAACATTTAATTACTTTCTGTACCCTATACGTAGTATATGGAGAAAGTATTGTTTTCGTAAAAATGTTCGAATTTGAATTTTCAGTTGAATTATCTTTTTTGGTGTTCCCAGAACCCCAAAAAATTGTTTAGTGCAATTATCTGTGTTGGTGCTCCCTGAACCCAAAAATATTTTTAGTGGAATTTTTTGTTTTGGTGCTCCCTGAACCCAAAAAAAGTGTTTTTAGAGTGGTGTCTGTCTGTCAGTCTGTCTGTATGTATACACGACCAGAGAGGACACTATTGGTCCGATTTTCATGAAATTTGGTATGTAGGTAGGCTACTAAACCCTAATATCTCCAGGCGTTTTTTTCATTTTTTTGAATTTTTAATTTTTAAGGGTAATTTACCCTTAAAACCCATAAAAACCGACAAAAATGCTAATTTCTCAAAAACGGTTCTAACGATTTTGATCAAATTTTCAGTATTTATAGTGCTTAAGATGCCAAACAAAATGACACCACTCGCTTTTATCAAAACTTCGGCGTTTTATAATTATGGGGAAATGTTTAAAAATAAACAAGTTTGTGTTGTCAATCTAGCATCGCGGCGGCGGCCGCACGAGGTAGCACCACGATAGCGAGCACGGCCAGTAATTCAAAGGTCGCGCGATCGAATCCCGCCTGGGACAATAATTTTTGTATACGATTGACGTAGGTAGAATATTATTTTTTTGTTTTAATATTTTAAGACCAAATCACAAAGCCTTTAAGAACAATTTAAGATGTTTCCAACTTTTTAGGTTGAAAAACGGCGTCCGAAACACGACGAAGTGCACGGCGTCCGGTATGCACGAAGTGCATATTTTTGCTGTTTTACCTCGAACATCATTAGGCCCCTATTAGTTCGGAATAGTAAGGTCTTAATTGTAACTTATATCTATTTTACTTAAAACTTATCAATAACTCATACTTCCGAAAGAATGTTCATTTTTAGATACGTAAAAAGCAAAAAAACAAAACTCATAATACCTAAATATAAAGTTTTAACTTTAGTTTTCTTGTGTTGTGCCCATCACTATTCCAATAAAAAAACAATCAATAAAATGGCAATTTTGTACGTTCACTATAAGTTGCAGTTGCTTTTCACAATGTCTCTTTTCTACTATAAAGCCAGTAGTATCTGTTAGTTGAAGAAATTTCCCAAGTTCCAAAGTGTATTTACCCGGCGTGTCGAAGGTGCTACGAGATGTTATCGTGTCGAATCGTCAATGCTTCATGATTGATCAACACTTTCTTTGTCCGTCACCGTAGAAAATTTAAAGAATTTTTTTATTTAGAAAAGCAGTTAGTCGCGTCAAAAACGCCTCCACATTTTCCTGTCATTGTCTTTGTCACTACGTTAACTTTTGCAGAACGGTTTCTCTCCTGCAAATAATTAATTAACTGTATTATAAAGTGTCGGTATAAAAAAGATAACAGCAAAAAATATTTAAAATATGAATAAAAATGTTTCCGACTGTATCAAAATAGGTAACATTTCTCCAGATCTGAATCAATACAAATCAATACTAACTTCTTTAATATGTTAAACTTAGATTTTATAAGAAGTATTCTTTTTACATCAATTTCTTTCTTTAAAACATGCACGTTAGCAAAATTTTTCTTTTATTTTAAATTTGCTTATGTTGAACCCCGAACAAAAACATTGAGTTTCGTAAAATAATTGAATGGAAAAAGTATTTCCTAAGTAATTTGTTAAATACATTTTCGGACCGAAATCCTTGCAACAAATATTTGGATAATTAGGTGCCCAAGATGGCAGGCAATCAATTGTTTTGTTTGCATTTCTTTTGTTCCTTTGTATGTATGTGTCAGAAAGTTCATGTACGTATAAACAATACTCAACATTTGACTCTTCACGAATACATTATCCTCTGCTTGTAATTAGACGGTGCGGTGTCCCGCAGGTGTCTATTTCAGGCCCTACCTTTTTTACAACAAATCAAGTCACTCTCCTATCTCGTCAATCTGAGACATGTCGGCTTTCCTAACCAATCCATACGTCAAGGTTAGCTTTCAAACAGCGATAATGTATGACTCGCCTATCATGGTACACGTCCTAGTGTGTTTTAATGCAAAACAAAAATATATATACAATAAGCTGTTTAAAGACACTTACATTTCCACCATTATATTGAGGGGTTATTCGTGAAGCTTAGATCGTTATTATTTCAATACAGTGGATGAAGTGCATAGGACATGCTACAATTTTAAATCTTACATGTTGTTACGAGAGAACTCAACTGTACGTGCCTTTAAAATGTAAAGCCAACAAAAATATAACACATGTTTTAACCTACCCTTACCTAAACAGAACTGCATTTAATTTTTCAAAATCTAATTATTTCTAAGAATACAGAAAATTTGTATCCACCCCAACATGATCAGGAACTCTTCGTCTAATTCTCACTAACATATTATCAACAACAGTATAAGATCCGCATATTCTCATCCACGTATTAATTTTGTTGGTACAAACAAATATAAACATTTCTTTAAAAGAAACTCCTATTCTAGGAACTTGTTTTATGACATAAGAATATGTCATAAGTAGGTTGTGTGAGAGGTAATATGCCAAAAATTTCAAATGGACACATTGTTAAATAATCAATCGTTTATAATGATAAAGTCAAAATTAAATGGGTTTCAGACCGTCCCAAAATGTAATTTTCACTATTTTTAGTTTCTCCACCCTATACGTAGTATATGGAGAAAGTATCGTTTTCGTAAAAATGTTCGAATTTGAATTTTCAGTTCAATTATCTGTTTTGGTGCTCCCAGAACCCCAAAAAATGGTTTAGTGCAATTATCTGTGTTGGTGCTCCCTGAACCCAAAAATATTTTTAGTGGAAATTTTTGTTTTGGTGCTCCCTGAACCCAAAAAAGTGTTTTTAGAGTGGTGTCTGTCTGTCAGTCTGTCAGTATGTATACACTACCAGAGAGGACACTATTGGTCCGATTTTCATGAAATTTGGTATGTAGGTACTAAACCCTAATATCTCAAGGCGTTTTTTTCATTTTTTGGAATTTTTAATTTTTAAGGGTAATTTACCCCTAAAAACCCATAAAAAACGACAAAAATGCAAATTTCTCAAAAACGGCTCTAACGATTTTGATCAAATTTTCAGTATTTATAGTTCTTAAGATGCCAAACAAAATGACACCACCCGCTTTTATCAAAACTTCGGCGTTTTATAATTATGGGGAAATGTTTAAAAATAAACAATTTTATGTTGTCAATCTAGCATCGCGGCAGCGGCCGCACGGGGTAGCACCATGGTAGTGATCACGGCCAGTAATTCAAAGGTCGCGCGATCGAATCCCGCCTAGGAAAATAATTTTTTTATACGATTGACGTAGGTAGAATATTATTTTTTTGTTTTGTTCTAAAAAGTAATAAATAAAATGATTGAAAATAATATTATTTTGACTACAGTAAGTTGGGAGAAAGTTTGTGTCAGTTAACTGATACCGTTTATTTCAAATATTATAATTGATCAAAACATACATTTAAATGTCATCTAACCAAAGTCCGACCATACCATTAGTCTAAGACTTTTCATACAATCCTCATTGACTCTGGTCCCCCATTCACTCTGTGTTTCATGTTATCTGACTGGCTACTCAAGGAAGTGATCTACTAAAAACAAACAAAATATTTTCCCAAAACGTACCTAGGATTTTAAACTTATTCATTCCGCCAAAGTGTTTCGAGTACAAAACTCACTACTTCATGATGAAATCATGTATAGTTTATAACTTTACTGTGCTGTACACAGTTTTGATTAAGTGTTTTTGAAACGAAGTTCCTTAACGCGGATTGCGGAAGGAGTTGACAAATAGAAAATGTAATGCGTAACGAAAAAAGTGCTATTAATTGGTTTCTATGGCAATGACAAATATAAATTCGAGTAACGAATAAAGCGTAACGAAATTGGTTGCTATGGCAATGAATGTAAATACATTCAAGAAACATGTGTTTTGGTTCGTTCATCAATTTAAATTAAGAGGCGATCGGTTCCGTCCGGCGTAGTTCAAATATTATCGTCAAGCGCTGCAATTTTAGGTTAGGCCTAGAAAGTAATTTTAAGTCCAGGCCTAACCTAAAATTACTGTATGTATGTTGCCGTTAATACAGCTAAAATAAATTAAACATACACACAACAATTTTAGGTTAGGCCTAGAGGATGAACCAACATTTTATGTTTTTTTAATGTATTTACAATTAATTGACATTTAACTGTGTTTACCAACTTAGCTATGTTATAATTAATTCTACGCCTTTATTATAATAACATTACGTGGAAACAGTAATATTTGTATAAAAAACAAATAATAATAAACGGTAATTGAAAGATTAAAATTATGTGTGTATGTTGCCGTTAAGGCTGGTTAAAGAATTGAAGAAAATGCGTGATGAACTTCGTTCTTGACGGGGGTTCCACGATCGCACACATTTACTTTTTTTCGTACCAGAAAAATTCATAAGCTTAATATTTAAACAATGTTTACTAAAGGCGCATTAATACATGTATAATAACCGTTATAAAACCAATGTATCTCACATTTATAACTTTGATTTCTTCGATATTACCTATTGGATTTATCAGTTCTTCCTTTATACATTTACTAGCTGACCCGTACGGCGTTGCCCGTGGTGGTTGGTACTTTCAGTCTTTTTAACGTAATTGTATTATTTTTAAGTGTTCAGTCAGTGAGTGGTATTTGCCTTTTATATATATAGATCTTGAATAATAAAAGCACTATTGTCATAATAATAAAAGATCTGAAATTATGATTTTAGTAACTTTGATCCCCCCAAACCCCTCCTAAAATTTCGAAATTTTACATACCCTTTCTTAGTGAGCAATTATGGCCCTAGAGGAAGCTACATACCAAAATTCATTCCAATCCGTTCGGTAGTTTTGAAGAAGTCGTTTTTTAATAACTTTGATCCCCCAAACCCCCCCCTAAAATTTCGAATTTTTTCAAACCCTTTCTTGGTGATCACCTATGGCCCTAGAGGAAGCTACATACCAAATTGCATTCCAATCCATTAGGTAGTTTTGAAGAAGTCGTTTTTTAATAACT
>JAGFPH010001246.1:48214-83983 GCA_018207615.1 Philaenus spumarius | reverse complement strand
TAAAACTAAAATAAAAGTGTAAATCAAATATTTAGCTTCACAGTGACTTAGAACTGGAAATTATCTTTTAAATAAAAAAAAAGAATCATCAAAATCGGTTAAGTATTAACTTCAGGAAGTGAGTGAACTAAAATCAGGAATTTTTTTAAATATATAGATGAAACCATTTTTGCATATCTTTCATTGTTTCAAGCGATTTCTGTAAAAAGCAACCGTGTGTTACAACCCGAAATGAATCAATAGCAGTGTTGACATCAATACCATTTTTAATGCTTGGTAAATGACATAATTTACATACACCAACTCTTGTTTCCAAATTCCATGCATAATTTTTTCAATACAGTAAACATATTAAAAATATACCCTACATTTATAAAGTGTGAATTGTATTTAGCCGGTCACAAAGATTTGACATCAGTACATAGTAGAAGCCGCTACGCCTTCAAAGATTTTGATATAAATTGTTCAACGAGGATCGAGTCGTAAATTACGCTGTTATTTACGAGGTATTTTCTATTCAAGCAAAGTGCGGTACAAAAGCAGTTTTACTCAGCAGGGTATAATAACCTATCCCGGGGTATTCACAATATCCTGCGGTATACCCCCCGAGGGTGCCCATTAAATTCTTGCCTGTTTCTCAAACAAAACCTTATTGTTAGGAAATATTTAAATCTGTAATAACGCCAATAGGAGATTCAATTAAGTAAGTTTGTAGGGAAAGTCACAAAAGTCAAGAAGGAGATAAAGTTTGCAGAGCAGTAAATATAAATATATACGGAACTCTATAATTGTATACATAGAGTTTCAGTTTAAGCATTGTGCGATAAATACTGGAAACTATTTTTTTCATCATCCGATCCGAAGAAAATGTGCAAGAATTGACTTATTGAATTCGGATATTTATCAAAAATTAATTAAATTGATAGTATTAACTTTCACAAATGAAATAATGTTCTCAATTAATTCTTCTTTAGGAAATATCAGAGATAACATCATAAATGAAATACAAAATAAAAACTCAGTTTAGTAGAATTATGGAAAGAATCGCGAATTAAATGGCACTCTTGCAACACAAAATAAATGATATTAAAAATGAAGTAATACGAGGTCACCATTTATTAGAGAACTAGCTGAATACCTTTGCTTCGCTATTGGGAATTTGTTTTGCATCACTATGTTACATAATTTGTAATATTTTTCTCCCATCTTTTATTGCTCGAAAGTGAATTATTACATAATATTTTCAATTAATTTGGTATTTATTGTTCACCCGTCAATCGTCTTTCTCATGGTATTTGGGCTAAATAAATTAAATCAATTTAAAATTAAAGAATTCAGAGTGAAGGGCGACTTCTTTTTCAACCGCTAAATCTACAGACTGGTAAATGACAGTCTTGGCTGGATGTTGCAGATTACCCAGATACGTCTTTATGCGAATCCATAGATCGGGATAGTTTTGATCGGCTAACGTCTTTAAATATTTTCTTAAAATTAATTAATGATTTCCAAATTTCAGCTCTCTAGCTTTAAGTAAAGTATAACAATTAATATTAATTGTTTTAGGGGTTGTTACTACATTTCTACCCCTTAGCAGAACGTGCCAAATGTAAAACTGGGTTTATTTTTAATATGTAACTCGTAAGAAATAATGTACAAACTTCAGCTTTCTAGCTTTAAGGAAAGTATAACAAACAATATTTATTGTTTTAGGGGGTTTTCAACCCTTAAAGGCGAAATATTTTAAAATCCTTTCTTAGTAAGCCTTTATCGCCTATGAGGAATATATGTAGCAAATTTCACATTCCTTGGCGGTATTCAATTAGGAGTCTAATATTTATAGTTTTAGGGGTTGTTACTACATTTTCACCCCTTAGCAGAACGTGAAAAATTATAAAACTGGATTATATTTTATATGTAGACC
The DNA here is from genome assembly GCA_018207615.1 of Philaenus spumarius. Lineage (NCBI taxonomy): Eukaryota > Metazoa > Arthropoda > Insecta > Hemiptera > Aphrophoridae > Philaenus > Philaenus spumarius. The sequence continues at coordinate 82,062 of JAGFPH010001246.1, read as the reverse complement.
TATCTTGTAAGACATAAATGAAAACAATTTCAGCTCTCTAGCTTTAAGGAAAGTATACAAATTATTATTTATTGTTTTAGGGAATGTTACTATAACTCTTATCAAATAGGGGTATAAAAAACAGCCTACGACCTATTCTCAAACCTACCAAATCGGTGAAAAAGTTTCGGAGGAGTTCGATAACAAACACTGTGACACGAGATTTTTATATACAGGGTGGACCAGCTAAAGTGTGACAGTAGCTAACTTTTAAAATACGATTCGGACAAAAATGTTTAAATTGAAAATCTGCCCTTAATTTTTGATACCTTTTGGACTGTGTATAACAATTTTTCAAAATCCGCCATTTTGAATCCAAAATGGTGGCCAACTTCACTTTTTTAAATGTAAACCCCCCATTTGTATGACGGTTTTGGATTTTATGGGCAATTTTAAGACTTTTTTGTTCTTTACATTTTTTTGATAAACCTAACGGTTCTCCTGTAAAATGAAGTCGAAGTTTAATTTTCTTACAGCTAATCACTCATAAAGGTTACAATAACTAACTTCTAGACCATGCTACAGACAAGAAACTTTTATTGGGGCCCTTGCCCTTAATTGTTGACATCTTTTGGACCATGCATAAAAAAATTCAAAATAGTTAGAGGAAGAAATTCATCACAGTAAGATCTGGCGAGCGAGCAGGCCAGCTTACAGGTCCTCCTCGTCCTATCCATTTTTCTGGATAGAGTTGGTCCATCATAAGCCTACTGCAGACAACGAAGTGCGCCGGGGCTCCGTCATGTTGCATCCACATGGTGTTCCTGACATGTAAGTTCTCCAGAAGCTGAGGTAGGATGTTGAACAAGAAGTCAGAGTATATCGGGCCGTTCAAATGTCCTTCAAAAAAGTGCGAACCAATTACACAATCACCAATAATGCCACACCATACATTCAGAAACCAAGGATGTTGATGAGGAACACCTGTCATCCAGTGAGGATTAACTTCGGCCCAATAATGCATGTTATGGCGGTTAACTTGCCCTGTTTTGGTAAAGGTAGATTCGCCGGAGAACAATACACTGTTGAAAAACAAGGGCTCTTGTAGATGTTTTTGACGTGCCCAATTGCAAAAAGCTACCCGATTGTTGAAGTCATTGCCGTGCAAGTCTTGGAGCAGTGAAATGTGGTAGTCGTGAAATTTAGCTGATTTTAAAATTCTTAAAACAGAAGTTTTACTAATGCCACTTTCAGCAGAAATCTTCCGACTGCTAGATTGAGGTTGTACATTAACATATGCTAATACATTCATGGAGTTATCTTCATTCGTTACAGTTTTAGCCCTTTTTTTATCAGTATGGATAGTCCCATTATGAAGAAATCTGTTCTTTAGTCTTAAAAAGGCCATTCGAGACTTTGGTGGTTGGTTTGGAAAACGCACCGAAAACAAATTTGCTGCATCTCTGTAGTTTCCTCTACACTCTCCTAATATGAGGAACATACTGTAAGCTTCTTCATATGCATTCATTTTGCAAATACAACTCACACAATAACACAATAAATTTGAAAGTCAGTACCTTAGAAGTTAACAGTACTGTGGTATAAACTAGATTAAAAGGCAACAATGAAGAATCCGGAAACAGCTGTTGCATTGTTGTAAAAAGATAACCAGCGTGACTGATTTATTTCAAAGGCGTTTAAATACAAACCACTTTAACAATAACAATTTTAGTATGTGTCCTAAATTGCTCAATTGCGTTTGAAAGCTTTAATTAATTTTATGGGAGAGAGATGGTTTGACATTTTATTGTACTAATTTGATTTAAAAAAAGTTTGTTGTCTGAAGCATGGTTTAGAAGTTGGTTATTGTAACCTTTATGAGTGATTAGCTGTAAGAAAATGAAACTTCGACTTCATTTTACAGGAGAACCGTTAGGTTTATCAAAAAAATGTAAAGAACAAAAAAGTCTTAAAATTGCCTATTAAATCCAAAAACGTCATACAAATGGGGGGTTTCTATTTAAAAAAATGAAGTTGGTCACCATTTTGGATTCAAAATGGCGGATTTTGAAAAAATTGTATACACAGTCTAAAAGGTATCAAACATTAAGGGCAGATGTTCTATTTAAACATTTTTGTCCGAATCGTATTTTAAAAGTTAGCTACTTTCACACTTTAGCTGGTCCACCCTGTATATATAGATTTCGATAGGAAAGATGAGCTATTGAAGTGACTGTAATGGTGAGACCTAACGTTGGGAATGGTCAATGAGCACCGATCATGATACCCAGAACACGTTTTTGTATTGTATATATAAGGGTGTCCATCTTAGACTGTCCGAAACTTTACTGGGGTATTTATCAGCTAAAAAAGACAGCAAATAATATATAACAGAACATGTGTCCTATCTCGATCTGTGTCCTGTCTGTTCGTCTGTATTTGATTTTTACAAATACCTCAAGATATAATCATAAAACTTTGTATGAAAACCGATCTAAATATTGTACATTTTACTTTAAAATATTGTTTTGCCTGCTAAAATCCGTTTCAAAATGGCGGCAATTAAAAATTGCCAATTTTAAATATCTAGAAAACTATACATTTTATAAAAATATTTAAAGTAACAAAATGTTTAGACTATTTTATTACAAATCCAACGATGTACCATTTTTACTTTCTCCACCCTATACGTAGTATATGGAGAAAGTATTGTTTTCGTAAAAATGTTCGAATTTGAATTTTCAGTTGAATTATCTGTTTTGGTGCTCCCAGAACCCCAAAAAATTGTTTAGTGCAATTATCTGTGTTGGTGCTCCCTGAACCCAAAAATATTTTTAGTGGAATTTTTTGTTTTGGTGCTCCCTGAACCCAAAAAAGTGTTTTTAGAGTGGTGTCTGTCTGTCAGTCTGTCTGTATGTATACACGACCAGAGAGGACACTATTGGTCCGATTTTCATGAAATTTGGTATGTAGGTACTAAACCCTAATATCTCCAGGCGTTTTTTTTTTCATTTTTTGGAATTTTTAATTTTTAAGGGTAATTTACCCCTAAAAACCCAAAAAAACGACAAAAATTCAAATTTCTCAAAAACGGCTCTAACGATTTTGATCAATTTTCAGTATTTATAGTGCTTAAGATGCCAAACAAAATGACACCACCCGCTTTTATCAAAACTTCGGCGTTTTATAACTATGGAGAAATGTTTAAAAATAAACAAGTTTGTGTTGTCAATCTAGCATCGCGGCAGCGGCCGCACGGGGTAGCACCACGGTAGCGAGCACGGCCAGTAATTCAAAGGTCGCGCGATCGAATCCCGCCTGGGACAACAATTTTTTTATACGATTGACGTAGGTAGAATATTATTTTTTGTTTTGTTCTAAAAAGTAGTAAATAAAATGATTAAAAACAATACGGTATTATTTTGACTACAGTAAGTTGGGAGAAAGCTTGTGTCAGTTAACTGATACCGTTTATTAATAATTTAGTCATATTTTTTAATAACTGAGAAAACTCAAAGTTAGTAGTTGAATTTAGGGCTTTTTACTACTACTTTATTAACATGACCATCTTCAGCACCCGGATAGCCCTACATTCTATAATAGCCCTACAGTTGATACGAACTATAATTTCTCGTCGCGGGGACTAAATGAGTGTAATACAACTATAGTTACCGCACAAGTATAATTAAGTACCTGTAAATGTACACTAAAACCACGGTAACAGGAAGTTATAGTCCATAAATTGTATGTAGTAAGGCTGTAACTGTGTTATATTTACCGACATTTAATCAATATTGTGGAAGCATTATGTGGCCTAATGTTGATTCTTTTTCCAGGAAACAAACCGTCGTTGCCGTGGAAACTACCGCATAATTTATTAACGGGCGGTTTGTTTATTTCCATGCAATATTTATTCATTCCCTGGTTTAAATTCCGTAAGAAGTTGTTGCATTAAATACATAGTAGCAATACATTATATAATACATAGTGTTTAGGAGCGTTACATTGTCAATGTAGTACCAACTAAAACTCTAATTTAGACTATAGTTTCTGCGTTTAAGGATCAAAAAATACGGTACATACAGATGGTGATACATGAGAAATTTTCATCCTTCGTGGACTTTTTTCTCCTATAAAAATAAAGGAAAAACGTCAATTCAAATTTTTGTAATCAATTTCTTTTCGATTTTCACTTCGATTTCACTCCGATTTACTATTGTGCAATGTAGGTTAGTAAATCATTAGTATATTGTCAGCTATTGAAGTGGACATCATTGCAAATAATAACGTAGTAACCGAAGTAATAAACAGAAGTGCAGGTTAGTCTCCTTCGGGCAGAGTTCCGTACAGTCTGATGAGTTGAAAAGTAAAACAAAAAACTTTCTGAGTAAAGAAATTATAATAAAAAACCCACAGAATATACACAGCAGACATGTTGTTCTAATTTATTTGTTTCTACCTCTAAAGTTCCACCAGTAGAGGAAGGTTTAAAAAAGTAAATGTGTTTTCTTTTCCCAAAAATTGGCATCCAGTAAAATATGTCCAGCAAATGTTGCTGAAATACTTTCTGAAAAACAATTGGCAATATTTTGGAGCAAGACTTGCGAAGCATCATCACAAAATTCGTTTAGACAAATATTTAAAAAAACTTTTAGACTAACTTAAAATATTTGTTTTTAAGATACCAATCTTTAACCCGTATCTCTCTATTATCCACAAATACCAGCATGCCCGATCCGGCTTTGCACGGATAGACAAATCAAAGTTAAATGTATATTAACAAAAAAATATATCAATAAATATATTATACTATGTATTTCTTATGGGGATTTTTAGTAAATTTGATCTCCCCCCCCCAAACCCCCTAAAATTTCGAATTTTTTAAAACCATTTCTTAGCAAGCACCTAGGGCCCTAGAGGAAGCTACATTCCAATCCGTTCAGTGGTTTTGGAGAAATCGTGATTTAGTAACTTTGTCCCCCAAACACCCCCTAAGATTTAAATTTTTTTGAAAACCTTTCTTAGAGAGCACCTACGGTCCTAGAGGAAGCTACATACCAAATTTCACTCCAATCCGTTCAGTAGTTTTAGAGAAATCGTGATTTAGTAACTTTGACCCCCCCCCCCCAAACCCCCTAAAATTTCGAATTTGTTTAAACCCTTGCTTAGGAAGCACCTATGGCCCCAGAGGAAGCTACATAACAAATTTCGTTCCAATCCGTTCAGTAGTTTTTGAGAAATCGTAATCAGTGAGTCAGTGGATTTGGCTATTATATAGATAGCCTACCTGTTATTCACCGCAAAAACTTTGACCCTACTACGCATGCGTCAGGATCCAAGTGCCTGTGTCCTAATCAATTTTAATTTCCTAAATTATCAGAGTAAACTTCATTTAATCTTCATTTGCTTCGCCTCGAGGCTTCGTGAACAGAGCAATCAGGGGTTGAAGACCTCTAGTAATCCGCAATAAAATATGTTCTTTGTTACGATTATACTGTTGGATAGTATGATTTATATCTTTATCAAATTTAAAGTTTATGCCGTCATCCATTCCTGATTTACTGTAACGGACAGACAGTCGCATGATCAAATAAAGGTCCTGTTTTCCTTTTAAAAATATTATGTTTTTCCTTTCATAAAGGTTGTTTTGTAAAAATAAGTCTACAATTTAAATTATCAAGCAATGCTCGCTTTTTATGAATATTTACTTCTGTACAGATTTAAAATTAAGCTATTAAAAACAAATTGATTGATTTTATTGCATTTCTTTTACCGCACTTTTAAATAGTTTTAAAATAAAAAATGAGTTGTTCGACAGTAGTTCTATAGGCCTGGCTTGTTATACAATTAAATAGTACAGAACTGTATGGGTAATTCGGCCAACGTTTTTATAACTAAAGATACAATAAGTACCTAATATAACTGTCCAAGTTTATTTGAAATACCTTTTTATCAATAAACATTCCATTGCGCTACAAAAAAAAGGTGTCTTAAAATTTTTATGGTAATGCACGGTTTTTGAGAAATTTAGGTTTGAAATTTTCAAACAGCCGCCATTTTAAAACGCATGATGGAAGTAATCGCTTATTTTTCTTGAGATAGATTATTGTTTAGGTTAAACTTCATGCTAAGTTTGAACTCGAGTAGTCAAACATTTCTCGAGATGTGAATGATTTTGTACAAAAAAATGACGGATATCTGGTAAACGAACCTTTATTTTGCATATGTTTATATGGACTTTTGACTTATTTTCATCTATATAATGAGCTACCGAGATATTGTCGTATAGTTCTAACTTGCCCAGTATATCTCAATATAATATGTAGGAGTTTTCATATGATTGTTGATATTTTAGTGTAGGTAGCGTTTATTGTTAAACAGGAATTTCAAATAAACTAGGACAGTTAAATTACTTACGGTATCTTTAGCTATAAACACGTTGGCCTAGTCGTTTTACTTTGTTTACTTTAATACTATATTAAATATGGAGTCTATAATGTTTAAGAATGTAGTTTGCCTGATATGAGCAGTCTAGAAAATGAATGTATGTAATGTATTGTTTGTATTATTTTTACCTTTGACAATGTCTATTGACATATGTAATTTGTTTAATGACAAACAACAAAACAAACATACTTTCAAGAACTAGTAATCCATTGCAATGAAACTTTCGTTATAGAAAAATTTAAGGTTATATTAGGGCAGATAAAATAACACAATCACTCTACGTAAATCACAAATAAATTACAATTTTAACTTGTACGTAAATTTGCGTGAAAATGTGGAATTACTACGTATGTATTTAATATCACTTTTAAAGTCAAGGAAAATACTAAAATTTACAAATATTTAGTAAAATAAATAGTAAAAATAGACTTTGTCCATTCAAAGTACATTGTCTACAAAACATGTACAAAACAAGTACATCGTAGAGATGAATTATTTTAGTCTTAATGCAATAGTTGTTTACTCTAACACATATAAAAATTGTATTTAGATTATTATTTTGTCAGTAGCATTATATTTAATACAAGGGGAAACCCCTGCGTACTCCACTCCCCAACCCCGTTGGAACCTTCTATTCACATAATCATGTTATGTTTTTTTTTATAGTAAAGGTGTAGTATTAATAACCCCAAAGCTAAGACGGTAAATAATGTTAAATGTTCAAATCAAATTATTTCGTATATTTCATAACAGCAGTTATAATAAAGGTTAAAAGAACCATTAAGGCTCAGGTCTACATTTTAATAAAAACCTAACCTAAACTAAAGGCTAGAAATACATAGTTTAAAATTAGCTGTTAATGGAAATATTGCAGCAAACAGCTGTTACCTGTTATTTTATTAAATTGGTTGCTATGGATCAGTCTAGAAATAACCTAAGAATTTGTTGGGACTAAATTTACAAATATTAAAATTTAAAAAAGCACGCGACAAAATGCAAATCTAATTTACTTTTTCCATGTATCCTGTAAGAAATAAATGTACAAAATGTCAGCTCTCTATCTTTGAGGAAATTATAAAAATTAATATTTATTGTTTTAGTGGTTGTTTCAACCTTTAAATCAAAATTAATTCTAGCATACCTTACTCAGAGATAGAGTAGCTTTTTATTAGTAAAAATATTTTTTCAACCGGTTCAGTAGTTCCAGAGATTACCCCCATGCATAAAAACAAACAAACAAAAAACCAACTATACCTCTTTATAATATTAGTATAGATTTTAAACTTAAATCATTTCTATATCGAATTTTTACTTTAGGGTTTTAGATTTATAGGTGTAAGTCACACAGGTTCTTTTTAACTTTATTATAACCCATATTAAATTTTAAAATTGTATTTAAAATAGTTTAATGATTTTAAAATTCTAGCGTAGAGGCTATATTCCTACGCATTTATTGGGAACAAAATTATTGTTGCTTTGCGCTTAAAGAGTTATAATATTTGTGTAGATGTCCAAGTTATAATATGTGCAAATCCAAAGTTGTTCCTTCTGGTACCAAAACTTTACATTTTGTTGTCCTTTAAAAGTTTGTGTAAAACATAATATCAGATTTAAATGTGATAAAAAGGAAAATCTTGCAAAAAAAATGTTCTCTTAATCTATATATTAAGAGATAAAAACACAAAATTTAGTCAAAGATTTAAAACTGGCTAAGGAAAGTAGCCATTCCTTAAACTTTATGATAGAAGTGAAAGTTGGCCAGATTCCAATAGAACTTTGGATATAAAATAAACACTAAAACGTCCAGGCAACCTAACAAAGATCTCTGCCTGCCTCAACATCTTCTATAAAGCCGTAAATTCAGACGTAAACTAGCGTTTTTATATCACACCACTTTACAGTTCACAACGGTCGAAGACAAGGAGAAACGTAACCAATGTAGGCGTTAGTCGTGGTTCTTGATAGAGATGTCGGGACCGAAGGTTTGTTTCGTCTGACAATTATCTAAATGTATGTTGCGGGTGTTTTGATGTATCCGAGTGTTGGGCGTCAGTGACTACGTGTCTCATAACGTGAGATTATGAGATATTGTCTTACATGTAATTGTAATGATACATTCTTCAAATAGATAAAGCTTTTTCGTACGTCTTTACTTAAGATTTGAACCAACACAACATGTGTAGCAGATGGACGAGCACTTCAAGTCTCTCGGTAATCTTCTTACCCTTTACAATTTTTAAAATTCATACAAAACTGCATCTGAGAAATATATGAATGGAATAGCAAAATGAAATAAATAATTGTTTTTTTAGAAAAAATATATAGGCCTAGTTTTAGTTTTTCTTCGGAGCCTACCGATACATATTTATTCAAGGCTTCAAAAGCTATATTAATACCAAGTTTTCAATCTTTGCAAACGAATTCTAAAGAAAATAGTAGCCTCGCAAACAGATGAAATAATTTGGTGTGACTTAAAGACTGACGGACAAACAACATTTGTTTTTAAAATGGAAGATGGTAATGATTTTCTATTGAACTAGGGGACATTATTGAAACCTTTCCTGCAAAATAAATAAAAGTAACAACCATATCAACTGTACGATAACATAAACTCAATATCTAACTACTATTTTGATGTTTTAACTGGCATATCCTATAAAATCGGATATTGCTAACACTCAGCAGTCCAAGCAGTAATCTACTGATGCTGCTACTAGTAACATTTATATGGATTTGCTTTTATTATAAAGAAAATTGTAATTGATAGACATAAGTCTGGCATTTTTTTAGGTTTGGAAAATATTTGGTCGCTTATTGTTTTGATTTATCTTTAATAGTTTAGCCTACCTAGCGTTAGGTATTCGATACACCCAAACATCAGGTTCCTTGCTATAGAAATCCTTAATATTGACGATAGCATAAATTATGTTCATATCTAAGCTTGAATATTACTGGATTAATATATCTTAAAACTATTTAGGTTGGTACCATTTGAAAGAAGAAAAACTCAAACATCTTTATTTACATTGGTTTAGTTGTATCAGCTGTTGGATCAGCTGTATCTTGCACTTTGAAGACAAGAAAGCATTTTTGTGTTAGTTTTTTACATTCACAAATAAGTTATAAGTGTGCTACGTCATTTTAGAACCAATTTTAATGAAGATTCTTCCAATAGTTACTATATTGGCAAGTGGTACTTGAATTTCAAGAAAAGTTGGTGCATTGTAAGAAAAACCCCACTGGTAGGCCGTCAGAAAGTAAGGCAATTGTGGACCAGTTAAGAAAAGGTTTTACACAAAATCCACAGAAGTCTACTGTTAGATGTAGCAGACAGCTTAATGTACAACAGAGAAAAGTTAGGGATGTTATACATGAACGTCTAAAGCTCTTGCTTTACAAACTTCAGCTTCTACAAGCATTAAAAAAATTACAAAGAGCTAAAACTTTCTTTTTGTGAGAATATGCAGGCCTGGAAATTGACACTTTGTAAATTGTTTACTGTTGAGCGAGACTTGTGTGGCAAATTAAACATATATAATGTCAGAATATGAGACATGGAAAACCCACACTCCTTCATTTAGCACGTACGCTATTCTCCGAAAGTTAATGAGTTTTGTTCCATCACTCACAAAAAAGCGTACCCATTTTTTCTTAGTTGAAGAATCAAAAACCGGAATCATTTTCTTAGAAATGTTAAAACAATTACGTCTTCCGCAGTTAGAACAAGATAACCCTAATTCCATACTAAAATTGGACACACATTGCTCTTAGGGCTGAACTACGAGACCTCCTGCCACTTAGATGGATTGGTCGAGCTGGTCCCAATGAAGGTGCATTCTTGATTTTGTCTCCTTGATCCCCTGATTTGTCAGCTTACCCCTAAACTACAGAAACGTACCACATTCTTATAAACATTCTTGTAAAAGTCTAAGAGCTTGATGTCTGTCGTGCCACAAGAAGTGCCCACATTTAACATTTGCGATACATATCTGAGATAAAACTTTTGGAGTTTTTCCTTCATTGTAATCATAGTTTTGTTCTGTATGATAAATAAAACCAGATTTATCTACGTTTAAAATTTGGTGAACATCATTTAGGCTAACCTTGTTTACAAATAGACAGATACGTCTGTGTGCCACCATTCATTATATCGTCCATTTTTAAAACTGTCGACAAATATTGTACATAATAACAAAACATCCTATATATATCATCATTATCTTTGAAAATGGTTCAGAGTAGTGATTAAAAAAGTGACAACCGTTTAGTTGCCTTCAATGTCTAACGCTGGAAACATCATTAAAGATAAACCAAAGCAACAAATCTTAAAAATACAAATTATATAGCGTGTTTGAAAAGTCTGAAAACAGCTTAATATCTCAAAATGTACGAGTCTTATGAGATAGAAATAAAAGCAGTTATTCACAACCATAAAAGAACCACTTTTTGGTGAGTTTGAAATTTTTGTCCGCCATCTTGGATCCGCCATCTTGGAATGAACTTCATTTTTTAAATGGGAAGGTAGTCGTGTGATAAATGATTTTAATGTATACTTTGACGAAACAAACGATGGTCAAATCCGTTTTTAAGTTGTCGTCAGTCAAATGAGTGAAAAGTTAAAATTGAGGCTCAATATAATCAAAGAAAAAACGCATCGCATATTACTATAAATCTTGTTTCCTTTTAAAATGTGATTAAAAATACGAATTGTAATTAATGGCCTAAACTTTGTTAATTAACATTATTAGAGCAATGAAATTACTTAGAAACAATAAGATGTTTAGAGCCTGAAAATCAAGTTTGCAAGACAACAAATACATAACATGGTTTTTATTTTTAATAATTTATTTAAATTGAAAACAGTTATTATTGGAAAAAAATATTCGCAAAAATATATATATATTATAATGAAAATAATAAACTAGAATATGAATATTTTAATTAAACGTTCTGACTTAATTTTTAACATGTTCAGGCAAATAACTTCACATTTAGAAACAAAAATATCAGCATTCATAAATTATTACCAAAGAGTATAAGAACATCAGTTTGAGATGAAAAATGGCTGCGATAGATTTGTTTACGTTTAAAATTCCTCCAACGGCTGATTCGTTACATTTTTGAAATGCAGCAGAGCCTGAAATTTTAAAATCGTTCTGCTTTTGTGACTTAAAAAAGTTTTATTCAATTTTGTTTAACATTTATATTCTTTATACGGAAATAAACATAAGTCACACATCTTGGAGTTATAGTCCAATGTTTATCATGAATTGAAGAAAGGACATACATCTTTTTCCTTGTATGTTCTGCTCTGTGTGAAACTAGAATCTATTTTCGAAGAAGGAAATATTAACAGGAGAGGAGGGTTTGAGTGTGATGGTGGGTGCTATGGGAAGGGGGGGGGGTCCTCATTGTTCTCGCAAGTATCGGAAAAGTTCATAAAACCCATAAACCTGTATGTAATGTTTTCTTCTTCTTTTTGTTATTGTTGTTGTTATTTAATTTGACAATTTTGAGGTGGTTTGCTTTATTATTTGGGCAATGGAAATTATATTGAATTTGATTTTTGAAGTTGCTTGATGTACTTTATGCGTATTTATATATTTGTGAACTGTAATTTTATATTTTGTACCTTTTGTATGTTTAAATTGATCTTCGTATAATTGTCTACACCAATTCAATACTCCTATATAAAACTAATATAAATTATGGATTATATTAAAACTTTTGTATAAGGTATAAGTGTATGGCATCAACACATACATTAGGTTAGTAATAAAATGAGTTGTACAGTAGTTAAAAGTATAATTATATTAAACAAAAATCAAACGTAAGTGTCTATGATCAAATGTTGATAGTTGATGGAAAAACTGTTTCGTTCTGTAATACTTATCATAGTTGATAACTGTATTATACATTTATTTTTTTGCTGAAGTTGTTATGTTAATTCTTTTTGTACATTTCAACTATGACATTGTGGAGTATAGTATCACAATTATTTGTAAAAAATATATTTATTCTGTCGTTAAACATTTTACAATAGTAGTGTGAATTGTGTTTAATCCAATTCTTCTCTACAGACTTTGCCGTGTGAAGAGCGCGCCGTCCATTATTCCAATACTGTAATAAACATTTTGGCAAAACTCTCCTGGAAGCTGGCAAAGCGCCCAAAGGGGTTGTTTGTCAACAATTTACTGGTTGGATGTATCGACTCAGGGCAATAAATAGCTGCGCTCACGCTGGTAGACCTGTGATGTATCAGCCCATTGTGTATAACTAACAATAATGCGTAATGGTTTCACTAAATTTGCTAATGGTTATTTGTCAAAGTTAAACGTCAAGTAGTATTTACTAGTTTTACGGATATTAAATTGTTTTCAAATAAATAATTTCGGTATTTTGTACACTTCTGTGTAGTAATTGCTTTAAATAAATATGTAGGGTTAATCAGAACCTCAGACCAACCAACTAAATCAAATTAATAAGTCTATTTTATAACATTAGTTTTAATACAATTATTCAAAAATACGTATCCTTATTTCTAAACAAAAGCGTAACCCACAAGAATTAGAAAATTACCAATAGTTCCAAAGTATGAAATTGCTATTAATGGAAATACAACTGATAAATAGTCAACGTTTTAGAAATGTATTCTATTAAACATCTGATTATTGTACCAACACTCCCAATATCTACGATAAGCTCATCTATGTATTTAAATCGACACAAATTAATGAAACCTTATTATTCAGATAGTCTCAAAAGTCTGTGAACGTCGTTATATTTTTTAACCATTAAATATTTCGCCACAAAATTTGGTACATCGTTTCTCTCTAAAAAAAAAAAAAACTAATTTTTGAAGACTTTAAAATGTTTTGTATCGCCTTATGGGGACAGAATTCAGGGAGTGGGAGGAAAGTCTTAATTAAATAGGAGCGTTTGAAGTTGGCCTAGCTCACTGCCAAACTTCAAAAGGAAAACGGTTTGAGCATTTATTGTATAAAAGGTAAGCTGTTGTGAAAGTTTATTGGTAATTGTCATTTTTTAACATGTAGTAAACATTTTTAATTTGCAGTAAAAATTGTTCCTCATCCTCCTCGTTCTCACTAAAGGTAATACGTCGCTCACTTTTCACAAAAACCAGTCCTACTGCTAGTGTGGATTGTTGAGTTTTGCTTTTAAATTTTACGCCAATAATTAAAACTAGGCCATATAAAAACAATATATTGTAACTTTAAACGGTCGCCATTTTGTGTAGGGTGAACATTTTGATGTCTGATTTGCGGCATATCGTTCTCCTAAGATGTATGTTTAATTTGATATACAACTCGACCTATGCTCTTATTTAAGATTTTTCTCCAACTCCTTGCGGGTCACCGTCCCCTAAGGCGATAAAAAATTAGAATTGCTTCAAAATTAGTTTTTTTTGTTGAAACGATGTTTCAATTTCTGTTGCATAAATCTGCAATGGTTACAGAAATATAACTCCGTTCAGATACTTTTGTGGCACCCTGTATAGGACTAAATTCTGATGTAATATATAATTGTAATTTTAATTACCAATTTTAATACTTTTACCCTAGCCGAAAAGTTTAGGATCTATATCCACCATTGTAAATCATTATACTTCGTAAATTTAAAAAAAAATATCTTTAGTTAAAAATTATTTGAAAATGGTACAAATGTTTTTTGATTTACTAAACGGTGTTATATCTGGAGATTTTAAATGAATATTTGTCCAAATATTTAAATATATTTGACCAAAACCGACACATAACATATCGGAAGTTCTTCTTTCAATTTTTAATTTGTTTACGGTATTCTGTTAATGATTAATAATTTATTTATTACCTTTATCTTTAAATTAATATGACACAATATTATTTTGATTGTGACTGTCATTTTCATAAAGCGCAATTTTAATACTTTTTCTTAGCATAGAGGTTTAGGAGCTTTTATGTCAAAATGTTTCACCGTTTATACTCTACTAGCTGACCCGTACGGCGTGGCCGTGGTGGTTGGTATTTTCAGTCTTTTTAACGTAATTGTATTCTTTTAAAGTGTTCAGTCAGTCAATGGTATTTGTCTTATATATATATATATATATATCTTAAATAATAAAAGCACAATTGTCATAATAATAAAAGATCTGAAATTATGATTTTAGTAACTTTGATCCCCCCAAACCCCTCCTAAAATTTCGAAATTTTTCAAACCCTTTCTTAGTAAGCACCTATGGCCCTAGAAGAAGCTACATACCAAATTTCATTCCAATCCGTTCGGTAGTTTTGAAGAAATCGTTTTTTAATAACTTTGATCCCCCCCCTAAAATTTCTAATTTTTTCAAACCCTTTCTTAGTGAACACCTATGGCTCTAGAGGAAGCTACATACCAAATTTCATTTCAATCCGTTCGGTAGTTTTTGATAAATCGTGATGAGTGAGTGAATGGTATTTCGCTTTTTTATATATAGATTTGTCTCGTAAACATCATTGGAAATGGTATAAATATTTTTTGTTTTACAGAACATTGTTTTATCTTACTTTTCTAAATAAATGTTTGTCCAAATATGTAAATACATTTTACAAAAACCCACTCAAAGCATAACGTATTATAAGTTCTTCATTTGAAGTTTTATGTTTCTTCTATAAAGGGTGGTAAAAATGTAACCAAACGGATGATTATAAGGATTATGAAGATAAACTAATACGTGAATTAGTATTTGAAGAACGTTTTCAAAAACATAGTCTTATATAATTTGTCTCTGTTCTTCTTTCTCCACTAGAATGTAATTTAATAGAAATTTTAAAACACAAAGTTTCTCCAAACCTTCTTACACACATCACGGCTTTCCAAGGAGGTGAACCTGTATGAATTATACTTATAGGCCCATATGATTTCATTACATTCATGCCAGGAAGTCTGATTTTTCAACCAGTGCCATCGCTTCTAAATATTGTTCTAAGCTACAAATGCGATTTTAAACACTGTACTGAGGTACAAAAACTAAAAACATAAACAGCAATTTCAGTTATTAACATGGGTAACGAAATGTTTCAGACTAAATAAAGGCGTTGAGGTGAAATTATATCACTATCAGCTATTTGTTTTGGTGACGTATAAATAATTTGCTGTAATATTTTGGTTATTGTTTTGTATCAGCCAGTCAATGGTAGCCCATAATTCCCATCAAATATTTCTCGTTCTCTACTACACTCGATTCCAAGTTCACCGTCGCAGTACAGATCTTACGGGAGAATAGACGTGCTACTACCATTGCAGGGAACATCACGTTCATTGTCATGCGGGTTGCGTCAACTGACCGAGCATTGCATGGGAGTTGATGTTTTTAGTTGGCTATTATCGCTGAGGCTGTCGTAAGGATAACATGGCTTAATGATCGCTCTGTACTGCACGGTGAACGTGGAATCCACTGTAGAACCGAACAAACATTTTAGTCAATGACAAAAGATTGTTTTATTTTCCGAATCAATTTCATATAGCTTCTAATAATCTTTGGATGAACAGAAAATAAATAATTAATCTAATGAATACAATTTCGTTTAATACAAATAAATAAATAATTAAATATTAAACTGAAATTGAAAGTGTACATTTTACGTAAAGTATTAAATTACAATCGATTGGAAAAAGCTTACAAGTACGTATACATATGCCGTAAAGCTCAAATTATACCAACTCAGCCTGATTTACTATGCAGTTGTGTTTTATGTAAAATGTTATGAATTTGTTAAATTAGGCTAAGGTAATGATAGGAGTTTGAAGTAATAAAGTAAGACAACAAAAGGAAACAAAGGATACGCCACAAAGAGGTGTAAATCAAGAACAGACACAATCTAAAATAACCCGTCAAAATGGCACCTACAGGAAGACACCGATAAACCTAGCAAGTTTATAGTTTGTAACCGTGCCGTCTGTAATGACATAATCCCAAGCCTGACCTATCGCAACGCGCATGCTCGGATATCCCAACATAAACTCTGCTAGATCTACCAGTGCTATATATTTCCTTTTACGGGAGACAAACAAGTCCTGATTGTAATCACGATTTTCATTTACAAGCAACAGATACGATCAAGATATTAAATCCCGAATGAATTAATAACTAAATTGTTTGTGCGCATGAGCAGAACTTGTTTTTCTTGTGGGATATTCTGTATTTACCCGTTGGAGATCACGATGCTCCACTTTGCATATTTAATTAATGCCAGCCTACCTGTGACTTTCTTTGGAATTAATGTTCGATCGAAAACCTCAAGACATTATTCGGTTTCTTGAATTCCTATAGAATTTATTGATTTTTCTACAATTTAACGAGTGTAGTTATAAGGATTTACCTACTTAATTTCTAATTTACTATTTCTCATTTTGTTGGTCACTTTTTATTGTCGTGCAAAGATCAAAAGAAGCTTTGATTCTAAAACCCAACATCTATGTTTTCCTCTATTTGAAAATTTTAAATTGTGTATCTCCTTTGTGCTTCGAGAAACAACGATAAAAATGGTTGTTGTTTCATAATTCCTAGTAAACGCATAACTTAATGGATACGTGTAATTTAATTGAACTTTACACATAACGTAGACTGGGCAAGTTAATAAATGTAGGCCTTTGCATTTATTATCAGAGGAAATTATGACTAATTACTATATTTCTGTACAATACAAATTTTTCGTCTTACTGCCAGAACAAAAATAGAATTGATTGCGATGTGCTGGCAATATCTGAATTGAATAATGATAACATCAAACAAACTATATAAAAGGCGAGTTTTTCTAGTGCGCCAGGTTTCAGCCATTCCTTAAAGAATTATTTTATAAACAGTACTATACAGTTTAGTTTTTTTTCTTAACTTAAATTAATAGAAAACATGCAGATTAAGTATAAAACGCACATAATTTGTATCCATTATGTTCCTTCACTTTCTATATACTTCAAAAGTGTCGTATAACTATGTCATGAAGTATTATTAACAACTCGACTTTACGTCAAATAGTACTATATATTAATTGTTATGTAAATATTACTATATATATATATATATTATGCTATTCACCACGAAAAATAGCTAAATTACTAATCAACAGCAATAACCAAAGCTGGATTTCATTGGTGGCGAGGACCAGACAAAGAAAGTGATTTACAAGCACAGTACCGTAATTCATATTATTCACCGCATCTCCGCATCTTCTTCTCAAAAATGTTCAATTGCTTAAGGTTTTGTATAAAGTAGGTGACATGCGTATCTCTAACATCACTGTTTTTTTTTTCGAATTTTTATGTGTAGTAATTTCGGAAATAGATCGAAGAGGGTTTGTTAGTTACATTTTGGAAAATCTCTTGTAATATTTAAATATGACCTTTTAAACAACATCCATCCCTACTGTATTATACATTTTTATTTTTAAGCGTAGCAAACTTAAGCCCTTCTAAATTCATAGTATGATATTGATTGACTTTTGACTGTACTAGTGTTAGCCTTCTATATAACTAAGCAAAATTTCATTTTGACACTTTAAAGGTCGGAATACAATATACCGCACCTCTAAGCACGGTTATTCAAATACAATTGTTTGCATAGTTTAGCTTGCTCTTTGACGGTGACGGTGCTGACTCGGATAACACTACTAGAGCCAGTTTTTGAAGTTTGTTTGAATTTAAGTATCACTTATGATTTACACTATTTCACTTTGATGTTCATCCAAAGTGAATCACTGAGAGTGAATTCATCCGGAGTGTTCATCCTTGTTCACATATTTTCATCCAGTTCAGTCTTTTCATCTCACGTGCACTGTCACTGTTCCTCAGTTGTGTGTCTGTACTGTCAGCAGATGACTTGAATGCACGCGTATGGAATGCGGCCGCTATTGGCTAAAGCAGCCTTGTCCCCAAGCCTCGCCAATAGTAGCGTGGTTGTCATAGTGACGGCAGCCCCTACCACTAGTTAGTGCTGTGGTGGGAGAACTCTTTCCTCTGCCCCTCGGATGCATTCAAGTCATCTGCTGACAGTAGGTGTAAGGTCAACTGTGGTACCAGTTGGCAGGATGTCTCGTTCGAGAAGGATTATACGCGGAGGCACTGATTTTACGTGGACTTATACATGACCTGCACGGAATTTTATCAACAACTGACCGTGCTCAATGGGCTGCTACCCAGGCAAATTTAAATCCGCAAGAATTACGTTAGTAAGTTTTTCTCGAGCATTCGATTTGCTATAGTCGCTGCATATATTATTCCATTAGCACTCGCGATGGTGATAAGTTGGAATAACCAATACCATATGCTTGTCTTGCCACTGTAATGATATTTTATAGAATTTGTATTTAAAACAACAATGAACACGCACTACGGCAGAGAGTCGACTGGTCGGCTGTGAACTAATTAGTGAATGGAGCGTAGGAAATAAACTTATTACTTTCCTTACCCTATACTAGGTAAGGTAAGTATTGCGATCGACCCAAAAATTCGATGTCGAGTTTTCATAATATCTTTACGTTTCAAGGCCCCCTGAGTCCAAAAAATGCATTTTTGGCAATTGGTCTGTCTGTGTGTCTGTGTGTCTGTGTGTCTGTGTGTGTGTGTGTGTGTGTGTGTGTCCGGAGTGCACAGGGCAAACGGCTGGACGGATCGAACTGAAATTTACAGGATATCTTCAAACACGTAAACAATTAAACCCATGTAAATTTGAAGCAAATCGGAGGTGGTGTCTTACCGTGGGACCAGTTTTTAGCACATTTTTGGTATTTATTCCAAAACCCCTCTAACGATTTTGATTAAACTTTGCTAACATACTCTACTCAGACCCCCTTAACACGCTATGTACGCTATATACCTTTAAAAATTCGTTGAAAAAAGTTATTACAAAAACGCAAGTTATTTTGTTTGTATCTCCGAAATGGCTGGTCCTATCGACTTGAAAATGGTCTCACTCGATTCAGCGTCCAAAAGAATGTGTCAAAAAAGATACCCCACTCAACTTTTTCCATTTTTTCAAAAATTGACCCCAAAAACGCTCTTTTTGGGGGCAAAAATGACTTTTTTTAAACTAGCCGTGTTTGGTATCGACCTTGACATTTTTGGGGGTGAGAAATCGATTGAGACCAAAATCAGGTCCGTGGGATTAACCGTTTTGAAGTTAGTACCGCTTTCTTCGAAACGGATACTCCTATTAACTCGAAAATGGTATCATCAATCTCTCGCTCGAAAAATTTGGTAATTGATACAGCATCTATTTTGGTAAGGAAAGTTGTGTGATGTGCACACCAGATGTTCTTTTTTTTTGCATTTTCACTGAGCCTTCACTCTGGATGAACCATCGGTTCGAGGAAAGACTAATTCATCAAAAGTTGGTATGGTGACAAATTTTTTCATCGTTCACTTTTATTGTTACATTTTGGATGAAATACAAAATTATGGAAGTCAATTTACACTTATCACTGTTGATCCAAAATGAACATCGAAAGTAATAAGTGTAAATGAGCCTTGACCTAAATTTCAAACTTGTAAATGGTGTTTATGAAAAAAAAGTTCTTCAGTTCAGTTTAAAATATTACAAGATCTACCAAAACATGCCTACTACGTTTGAAACAGAATGCTGGTATAAAATTAAATCAATGGTTAGTTTGAAATGTTCTGGGGATGCTGGTCAGTATTAGAATTTACAGAATTTGTCTGATATTTAATACACATAATCTAAAAACTGAAATATTACTTGTTGGATTAAGTACTGTTATTTGCAAAAGGTAGTAACGGATTACACTTTGATATTAAAATCATATCTATATTTTCTGCTTGACTTTCAAGTGTAGTACATCATTTTTTAATACACATCCCTGATTTATATGGTCTGTACTATGTAACATTATTAACTTGGGAGATGTCTATTTAAATATAATGTAACGAAATTGTAGCTATTGGTTGTTTATTTGTTGAATTTAAGAAAAATAATTAGATCACGCAGCTGAACAGATGGCGTAAGATTAGAGAACTTCCAAAATTAAATTTATATATTTTAGGGTTTCAACCAACAATTTGGGAAATTGGTCTCTCACGAAGGCGCTAAATAGCTACCTGCGTGTACGAAATATATTAGTAGAATTTGTTTGTACCTAAGCCTCTAGCTTTGACTCACGTGCTGCTTAGTTCGACCTTGCGGCCTCGTCTTATGGACTGCTTCGCTTCGCTCGCAGCTTACAGGCTCGGTCGTTGGGTCTTGGATCGGAAGATTCCATCACGGTAAAATCCCCCATGTGGATTTTAACCGGGTAGTTTTATAGTATTTTGCATTTTACATTTTTGTCCCAAAGATTTTCAAGTACACGTAGGAGCTCAGATAAATTAGTGATACCGTACTACATTTATTTACAGTTTATATTTTTTAAATGTGTTACATTTACCCTTAACTACAGCTTACTTATTCCTAATATTAACAAATATCGTGCAATGATTGATACCATTTTCCAGACCTTTGATTGTTCATTTCTTTGAAAAGAAGTAAGATAACAAGCCCTAGTTTTCGCCATTCTGTTTCTCCTTTATGAAGCTTTTAAATAGTGTATTGAACATAACCTACCTTTATATTTGAAATTGTTGACCATCCTAACAGGCTAAGCCATCTGAAAATCACAGAGGGTCAGGTGTGTCAAACAATTTTTCCTGTTATGCAACACAAGATATATACAAAGTTTTGTTAACTTATTTTCTGTAACAAAAATAATAAAGGGGTTAAAGGAACTTTAAGAACTCTCTGTATAGGCCTAAAGATTCAAATGCTTGACCGAATAATTTTTATTGCTCTAGCTATTCATCGAAAAACATTACAATAACATAAAAATTACTAAATTTGGTAAACAGTTTTTTGTTATTGGCCGCGGCAAAATGTTAAAGAAGGCCGAGACAACTTTGAACAGTGCAGTCGGCATATGGAGTTGGTGTAGGTCGGGGAAAGTGTGTTCTGGCCTATATATGTTCCGGAGAAAATCAACTAAAAATGTCAGACAAATTAATATTCCTCCAAAAATGGGGTGTATTGGTTTCGTTTGGAGGTATGGGACCTTAAACCTTAATTTAAATTTTAATTCAAATAATAATTAAGCTGTGTAATGTTTGAAGAACGCTATACCATCACTCAGCACAAAACATTACACGGAAGCTTAGACTGTTTATTTGCTTAGCTACAATTAATCACATTTTTTAATTAACGTTTTTCTGAAACAATTGGGAAATATTTAATTACTTTTAACACGTACGTTGTCGAGTACTACAGCTAGTATTACAGTAAACTCGTATTATTAACCACGTCATTATTTAATGTACGACATAAACTTATCTTCATACTTCGCAACCATGTAATGCGGAACAGATAAACCTATTAAACTGTTGACTTAGCACTTTTAATGAACTAAAATCTTTAATAGGGTATTTAACTTTTTTGTCTCGCTTTTTGTAGAAATAACAAGTAATTCCAGTTATTTAAGTACTTTATACTAATTACTATTTCATTACGTACTCATTAAACAACCAATTTACAACGTATTGAAAGAAAATCGACTAACTTGTTAGTTTGCTAATAACGATCTTGATTTATTTTTTTTAAATATGCGACCGAATTAATATAATAATAACTTGCACAAAAGTCGTAGGGAGGATGAAAGTAGGTCTTGTAGATTTCATTCTAAGACGTGTGCCCATAATTTTAGTCATTTTTTAAGCAATAAAATAAATTTAATATTTGTTTTGTTGCCTTCTTTTAGATTTGAAGACGGCCTTGTTGGCGTACCTGACTCCAGGTCCCATACCTTGTGAAGATCATGGATTTTTAGAAGTAGGAAAGTGATTTACTGGCGACGATAGCCCGTCATTGGCGTTCGCCTTAAAATCGTGGATTTGTTTCTTAAAGTGTTTTTAATCACTAAATTAAATGTGTTTTGTGTGTTGTGCCTCCTCTGCCCTTCCAATTGAGCTCTTTTCTGGCTAAATTACGCCCTTTTATAAATATAATAGTTTGTTTACGATTTAGTTTAAAACAAAATTACCACTCAACAACCAAGCTAAACACTTTACTAACTCTAAAACAAAATGTTTTCTTTTCTTTTATTAATGCCTCTATTATATATATGTATACAAAACACTAATACATAGCAAGGCTGTAGCCAGGGGGGCTAAGGGGCAAAACTCCCCCCCAAAATCCCGAAATTTAGTAGTAAAAATTAATACTAGGTAGGTTTAAAAAGTGCAAATTAAATTATAAAATAGACAACACAAAAGAGGATCCAGCAACATATTTTACACCATTGTGCATTGCATGCATACTGATATTTAGATTTACTTCATTAAACTACCACGTACAAAACACATGGATGCAGTAGGTTACAGCCTTACTCTCTTGTGAGCTTGATCTTATCTAAAATAAGAAAACTATGAAGGTTGAACAAAAATATTTTACTCTAACAAAACACGCAATACACTGAGTATTTAAAATCCTCCCAACACGGGGGTTGGCGTGCGAAGCACACAATGCATTGTGTATTTAAAATACTCCCAATAAGGGGGTTGGCGTGCGAAGCACGCAATGTATTGTGTATTGCTATGTGTGCCGGCCGCTTCTCATAGTGTTCGGTGTCAAGCTCACATGTGCGTCCTTAGCAGTGAACGTGTTAAAAGGGTTTAAATTCAAATCCCAGGTCCTGACATGAACCCCCCCCGAAAAGTTTTCCTGGCTACTGCCTTGATACATAGTCTACATATTACATATTGAAAAATAACACAAAGGTATTAAAGTGGTTTATCTTCTTACATCGTCCGGTCAATTAAGATGAATTTACAAACACAGACGCTTAGCAAAGAAACTCAGAAATATTTATACAGAGTATTTACAAAGTTTTGCAAGAAGGTCCTTTAAATTGTGTTTTTTTTCTCATTTAGGCAAAAGTAATAGTGAAAAACATTTCTTGGAAATTAAACAAATACTAAACATACACTCGAACAATTACTTGTAACTATATACTTCGATATTAGTCACAAAATTGGAAAAGGTTTTGATATTTATTTTCAAGAACTATTATTTGATTTTATATTTGTGGTTTTAACATCACATTTGTAAATAATCTCAAAACTTTATACATATTTTAAATATAAAAATACTGTTTGTTTGTCTTTTGTGGACGTAACCTTAAAAGAGGATTTTTTTAAAGAAAGAAAGGAAGTAAAACTTAAAGAAAATTTTAAAACCTTTTACACAGTTACACTAAATAACTACCATAACAGTACAGTTTAAATCATACATTAGGGAAATGTACAATCATTCTGTTCAAATAACTGTTTATTTTTTATCGCCGGATATTTTACAGTTTGTTAAACAAATATGTATTTAGGCCTATTATTTTAGTACATGGCAATCCTTAATTCTATTAATAAATAAAGATTTAATTTGGCAAAAAGTTTCAAATATAGTAAAACAATGCGCGAAGTTATTCCAACATCGGCCTACACACCCTGATGCAATCGTTATAGCCCCCCCCATACACGTAACGATTTATCGTAAGACGGATCTGTCAGATCAGATCGCATCGACGCTGTCCTTGCCACGGTACGATTTGTCTGAAAGTTCCGTCGCAGCGATTTCCCCTCTCCGCCTTTCCTCAACTCAGTCGGTAGTTGTGAACAAGGAAGGTTGTGTTGTGCTGTGTATCAAATATGTCTTCAATTGATGAACTGGAGGCAATCGCAGTGATAGTGTATATGCGCGAGAGTGAGTCCAAACGTGAAAGGAAGAGAAGAGTTTGGTCAAAGTCCTGGCTTGAAAGAAGAAAATTTAACCATACCAATTTACTTCAAGAAACACTGGAACAATTACCTCAGAATGAACGAGACGACTTATTAATTTTAAAGTTAATTCACACATAATAATAATAAAGAATTAAGCAAACAATAGGGTACTATTATGTGTTATGAGAAATTAGTGATATTATAAACACCCTTCGCTACAATAATAGCCTGTAGTGTAGCGATTACATCATGTTTCGATACTTTATTTTCGCTACTTTTTTATAATTTTTTTTGCAAAAATATTATATCGACCCCTTTTATTTTAAAAAAATATAATAATTTTATTTCTGGTTGAAAACTTGGAAACAAAGTTAATAATTAAATGTAGACGTTTAAGAACAAGAAGGTTTAAAAAAGTACAAATTTGTAATCAAATTATTCCAAAAAAAAATTAATTCACATATTTAATTTTTAAGTTGCTTCACACATAACAATAATAAAGAAGTTGTTTAGTTAAGATGATGATAAACACTTCATTGGTCTTCGTGTGTTTTAAACACAATAAACAAACCCTCCCCACTTTGCAGGGCGAAGAGAGTAAGAGGAGAGGACAGGTAGCCTAGATCGTTGGTCGGATCTCATGAAATTTTCATCCAATCCGATATCGTTTTCGATGTCTGCCAATCACCCCACACACGAAGACCAGATCGTACGACGGATTGGAAAGTGTGTGTGTGGGGGGGGGGGCCTTAGATGATGGTTTAGATTGTTTTAAATAATATAGCCTACAGTAGAAACTTACTATTTCAAAATCCGAGGGAAAGCAATTTCGTTTCAAATTAAAGAAAGTTTGAATTATCAAGGTTAGTGTACATAAAATTCGAATTACACAGGAAAAGAATTATATTATAAGAATCCACTACAAAACACTAAGGAAACCGTACTTATCGCATGCCCTTGTTCGTGTTTCAACAGGCTTGCTTCTTGTATTAACTTCCAATTTCAGAGGCTAATGGGGGATAAAATCCCAATTTTAGAAGTTGATTTCGAATTATAGCAACGAAATTTGAATTTTAGGGGCTAAGCTTATATGATATTGAAAATACTTCGAATTAACGTAATATATATTTTTGAATATTAGGGGTTTTCTAATTGGAAGTGACAAAAGTTGCAAATTTAGAGGTATTCGACTTACCGAATTAGCGATGTTCTATTGTCCATTTAGATTTTTTCTTTGCGAGGTTAGGTATGTTAATTATTTTTAGCTATCGTTGACCATATAGTCAGGTTTTTACATGTTTTTATTTTTTAAACTATATACCAAACAGTTCTTGGTTACGTGTTTTATCTTTTTGTTTGCACTTCAGTTACGCTTTGTTTCCTTTACAGTTAAAATATTCGTTGCCTTTAAATATAATTACCCAATTTCACTTGTCGCATCAGAAACACTACCTTGTTAATGCCCTTAACTGACATTTATGGCGTCACGCGCCCTCATCATTAGAGTCGTCTATAGACAAATTACTACACGAAGCTCGCGCCTTCTTTGTTCCATTACATTTATTTTTATTCCCCATAAATCAAAACGAATGTAGTAAATCTTTTAATATTTTACGTCTCGTCTTTGAGTGCGTTTATTGCTAACTGTTAAGAGTACTAATTACACCGCAAAGTCGGCGAAATAAAAAGCCTCTTCGTTTGGCGATAATGAATTGGCGAAATACCATTAATTTTCGGGATACGAGGCTATTGCATTAACAAAAAGCATTAAACAGAGTATGGGTGCTTCTAAGTGGTTAAAAAGTAATTAAAACTGTTGTTATTACTGATTATATCAGACCATGAGTGTTCTGTTTTTGGAGATGTTGGAGAATTTGAAACAATTAAAATAAGAAGTTTTTGTTCTTTGATTTTTCATAGATCTTAAGGATAAAGACTGCATTTTCGGGTAAATAACATCTTTCGTTCTTTGAGTTTTGACTTGAAATAAATACTTTTCGTACCGTAATTGGCTGTTTGTCCCATAAATTATACTATACGCGCTATAACTTTGCACTTGGGATTTTTGGAGTTTACTGTGAAAATAGTATCGGCAACGTCGCACTGTTGAGACGAGCGGATGTGTCTTATCGCGCTGAATCACAGGTGCACTTCCTGAGAAAGCTCTTTCAAAATTGCAAATTATAATTTTTTTCTTCTGATACATTTTTCAATATTTCTTATCATAACATGTTTGGTAATACTTTGCTGATAATAAATATCTAAAATGTATTAAAATTGGACAATTATAAGTATTGTTTATAGATGTACAGGGTGATTCAGTAAAGCGTAGCGGGCTATGCAGATTCAGATTCTACATGCAAAAATAAGTCGAAAATGTAGTATAACATTTTTTCGATTTCGGCTTAGTTTAGCCGTAATTCGCCATTTTGTTTTTTTACAAAAGTTCACTGTAACTCTGGAAATAGATAAGATATAAAGTTCAAATTTAGAATAAGCATTTTATATGTTACAATTAACAAGTATACCAAACACAAAGAATTTATTTTTATAATTTCAAAATGGCGGCCGTTACAAATTTTTAACGTGGAATATCTTAAAAACCGTTAACTTTACAAAAAAATTACAAGAGACAAAATATGTTTATTTTTTAACGACAGACAGTAGTTTTTTTTTGTTTGTAGTTTCAGTAGGTCAAAGGATAACCGAGTTATCGACAAAAACATAATTTCTTGGTAATTGTCTACAACAAACAAAATTAGCCTAAAATCATATTTTTTTTAATTTAACAAAGTTTTTAGTTAATTTTGTAGCGGGCTATGCAGATTCAGATTTTACATGCAAAAGTAAGTCGAAAATGTAGTATAACATTTTTCGATTTTGGCTTAGTTTAGCCGTAATCCGCCATTTTGTATAAAAAAAAAGTACTTTGTATTGTACTTTTTACAATAAGATATTTAATGTCAGCAGGTTAAAAACGACATTTTTGAAAGTTTATATTATTTTGAATTTATTATTTTGTTGATAGTATTTGTTTTATATTTAAATGTTATTTTTTCCTCAAAACGATCACAATATATTTAGTTTACCCTTTTTCCAATACTATTAGTTGTCTGATTACAAACATTTTTATATATTATTTCTTGTTAGAAAATTATCTTTAAGATGCATAGTCATAATGAACTTTTCATTAAGTTTTGAAGAAAACATGTAATTTTACTAGGAGTCTAGTTGTGAGTCATAGTCCAACCGGATACATTTGATAAGTGGGATGGGGTAGCGAGCCGACCCGCAGAGTTGCCAAACTGTGCAAGTCCCAAGTGAAAAGTTATCGCGCGCGGGGTATAATCACGTTCATCCTCGGCCGAGTAACATGTGCACATATTTTAGAGTTCTTGTTTTGTGTTACGTGCATCGTGTTTGTGACAAATGTGATGATCTCAAATAACAGTGAGTGATGTGATTTTATTTTATTTTATTTTCGTGTTTTTGTGTTATAATTAATGTGACCGGATGATGGGGTAACCCCGAAACCGCGGTTTTCACAAGGTGAACAACAAGGATTGAATGACAGCAGACAGTTTACTTATACCTACCTATTATATTGTTGTAATTTCATTTCATTGCGATAAAGTAAATAAATTATTGTATGTCCATCCATTTTACTCCATACTTGCGATAGTTTTCATAGTTCACGCAGTTATTCATAAGATCATTGTTAGAGTGAACTGATGTGATGCCACAATGGTTATAAGAGATTTAACCTGATAACATTATAACTAAGTTTATATAATTATTACTCTCAGAGCCGTTTGTCGGAGATAGTTGTTAGCCAACCTGGTTCATAAAGCCCCTTTAACCCCTTTATTAGTTTTGTTAATAAAAATAAGTGAAAAGTCGGCTCTAGTAAAACAGAAAGCAACCTGCGACTCCCTATAGTGGCGGTAGGTTACGCGGACATTGTTCATCCTAAATCCATTTAAAACCCGCAATTATTCAAATAGCGTTTTTTTTTTAATACTAAACTATTGAGGACAAAATTCTTCATCCGAATGGATTGGTAATTTTTCGCTATAATTAATAGTTACAACGTAAAAAGTATTAAAAATCAATGTTTTAAATTGTTAATAAATATTAAACAAAATATTTTTCTTAATTTTTAAAAAGCCATTTGCATTCATATGACCATAGCTTTAAAATGACATATCGTTTATAATTTTCCGATCAAACATAAAGGAAGAATTTGGATTTTAATTTAACATTGGTCTTATGGAGTGTCAGCCAACATGGCCGACAGCTAGAGCCGACCCTTAACAAAACTTTATATATATTGCATTGCATAACAAGACAAATTTGTTGACAAATCTGATTGTATGATTTTGGGGGGGCTTAAGGGGATAACAATTTCAAATATAAAGGTAGGTAATACACCATTGAAGAGCTTATTAAAATAGAAACAGGATGGCGCAAACTAGAACTTATATCTTACTTCGTTTCAAAGAAATGGACAATCAGAGTTTTTTAAAATTATTTTTTTATTATAACAACAAAGTAGGTTCTCATCCGTAAAAAATCATTTCAACTTTGTCTTCATTTGAGGGATTCATTTGAAAAAAGGTAAAACCGAGTGATATCGCAACAAATATCGGGAACAAAATGAGGGAGGTATTGCTATCCCATCAGTACATGAAAGGTGTTGGTTATCAGTTACCCATGCAGTAGAGAAAGTCGGGAGCATAGGTCAAGGATTGTATTCCCGGTTTCACTCACATTTCTTCCCCAAAGTTTTTCAAGTACACATAGAAAATCAGATAAATTAGGGGTACCGTACTACATTTATTTACAGTTTCTATTTTTTAACTGAGTTACATTTAACCACAACCTGCAACTTACTCATTTTTAATACTAACAAATTAATAACCTGCTTCGATGTTACGATACAAATATAATTTTCTATAAGTTTGATTGTCGGTTACTTTGAAACGAAGCAAGATACTAAGCTCTAGTTTCCGCCATTCTGTTTCTCTTTTAATAAGCTTTTCAATGGCGTATACATGACCTACCTTTACATTTGAAATTGTTAACCCCCTATCCCCTCAAGCTTCCCAAAATAAAGATTACATTTAAAATAATCTTAAATGCGTATTGTGATTGAAATAAGACTGCGAACAATTTTATGATAAAAAACTAGATTTAACATTGCTCTTACGGGATAAAAATCCAAGATGGCCACCACTACAACAGATGCGTGACCCGTGTGTATAAATGATCGTATTGAACGAACCCAAATCATTGAAATGACTAGTTTTGCCCAACACTATTCCAACGAACGAAATGAAGAATTGATTCAATAACCGATTCCGTTACACGAGTCAATTCACAAGAATTGATTTAAGGGTCGGCTCTAGTAAAACAGAAAGCAACCTGCGACTCCCAATAGCGGCGGTAGGTTACGCGGACATTGCTCATCCTAAATCCATTCAAAACCCGCAATTATTCAAATAGCGTTTTTTTAAAACATACCAAACTCTTGGGGACAAAATTCTTCATCCGAATGGCTTGGTAATTTTTCGCTATAATTAATAGTTACAACGTAAAAAAATATTTAAAATCACCCTATAGCGGCGGTAGGTTACACGGACATTGCTCAGCCTAAATCCATTTAAAACCCGCAATTGTTCAAATAACGTTTTAAAAAAAATACCAAACTCTTGGGGACGAAATTCTTCATGCGAAAGGCTCGGTAGTTTTCGATATAATTAATAGTGACAACATAAAAAAATATTAAAAATCAATGTTTTAAATTGTTAATAAATATTAAACAAAATGTTTTTCTTAGTTTTGAAAAAGCCATTTGCATGCATATTGGACATAGCTTTAAAATGACATGTCGTTCATAATTATCCAATAAAAAATAAGGAAAAATTTGGATTTTAATTTAACATTGGTGTTATGGAGTGTCATCCAACATGGCCAACAGCTAGAGCCGACCCTAAAGTCTAGTATCAAGTACAGTTTTAACCATTACTAAAATAGAATAGTATATTATATGTTGAGGCTCGACTTTTTTAGCTAAGCCTTTCCAAAGTTTATATCTTGTTTTATAGACGAGGAGTAATATAAATAACACCCTGCACCATCTCCTACTATTATTTTTAACCGTATAGAATGCATGAGCGAGAGTTTGTAAAAATTTAATTAACCATGCAAGTTGCATAACCTCACAATTTTATTAGATTTGTTTAGCAATCTTATGCAAAAAGTGCATTTTTCTTTGTCACTAAAAT
This sequence comes from Philaenus spumarius, assembly GCA_018207615.1. Classification (NCBI taxonomy): domain Eukaryota; kingdom Metazoa; phylum Arthropoda; class Insecta; order Hemiptera; family Aphrophoridae; genus Philaenus; species Philaenus spumarius. Next base: position 51,565 of record JAGFPH010001246.1, on the reverse strand, counting down.
ATTTAGTCTATACATATTATAAAGAGGTAAAATTTGTTTGTTTGTATGTAGGGGGTAATCTCTGAAACTACTGAACCTATTTAAAAAACATTTTTACAAATAAAAAGCTCCACTATCCCTGAGCAACATAGGCTAGAAGTCATTTTGATTTAAAGGTTGAAACAACCCCTAAAACATTATAAATTAATTGTTACAATTTCCTTAAAGTTAAAGGGCTGAAATTTTGTACGTTTATAATACAAGATACATAGAAAAAGTAAACTAGATTTGCATTTAGTCGCGTGCTGCTAAGGGGTGAAAATGTGATAACAACCCCTAAAACAATAAAAATGAATTGTTATATTTTTCTTAAAGTTAAAGAGCTGAAATTTTGTGCATCAAACAAAATCATAGAAGTTCAGATATGTAAAAATAAAATTGCTGCTATGCAACACAAGATATATACAAAGTTTTGTTAACTTATTTTCAGTAACAAATATAATAAAGTTGGTTAAAGTGACTTTACGATGAATACTCTGTATATAGATTTTTTATGTTATGCCTAAAGTGTTTTAACAGTTTTTTTCGTAATATTGTGTTCACTTTGGTACAGGTGTACACTAATAACATACTTTTCCAAATTAATGATTAGCCTAAAAAATTGCGAAAAAACTGTAACAAGTATAAAACATTATTTCTTCTTCGGTAACTTAAAATACTACGCTCGCAAAACTCGGTATCTATGTTTCAGGTGTTGGTTTTTACAATAATCTAAGTAACCACAATGTACAGTATACTCCATTATTCTCTATGTACAGTATGTAAAACACCACTAATTACGAAATCTAATCTTTGGACCAAACTTACAGAGTGCCTCTCTATTTTCACGGGGAGACCTCATTTATTAAACCTTTCAGACATCAAAGACAACAGTGAATTACACAAATGTACGTATTGAATTATTTTCCTTTAAAAAAAAGGCGATACATTATCGCCGATATGAAACTCAAGCATTGGACTAATAAAACCAAATAGATGATAATTAACCTCACTCTTGCTTCCACTAACCTTTCCCCGGTACTGTTTGATTTGTTATAAAATGTCACCTGTTTCCATTAACCTTCCGACGCCGAGGTTTTGCTTCTTGATTGCTCCGATAAGTATCCATCAATCTTTGTGCAACTTACTTTGTCAAAATGACAGCCGCCGATAGCTGCGTATTTATGTTTGTTGTAACCCGCCTGCTGCTGCATTTAATAGTACCATTACACAATATTACACCGATGTGAATGCTGATCACATGTGGTAATACACACTACAGGCTGGACAAGCTGAGATAGATTCATTTGAGAAAGTTCAATTGGTCTTAGTTTCGGACCATCACGACCAGAATGCAATAATGTAATAAATGCAGATGTAGTCTAAATAGATTCATTAATATTTGCTAGATACAATTGATAGTACAGTAATAATGTATAAATTTCGAATATTTTTAGAGTAAATTTGTCACAAATTTATGGAAATTTACTATTAGAAATCATATGTAAGTAGTACCTACATAAATTTTACACTGTAACAATTATTATCAAAAATAATTGTTCTTGAACGGCCAACTTGATAATTGACTAATAAAACATTATAATAAATACGTGTATTAACTTATTTTCTTTGTTCTAGTTAGGCTAATGAAGTCTGGGAAGGATCTCAGGACACGTAAAGCAGAACATCGAAAACTTGGCTCTTACCTGCGCAAATGTATATTTTCAACAATAGCCAACTATAAGACTAACAAGGCTGCGTAGTCGTAGTTTTCTCGACGTCTCTTCGCTCTTCGTTAGAAAAACAAACTCACAGATTTAACGAAAGCACCTACCGCAGAAAGAGAATCCTTTTACGATGAAGCACGATCACCGACCGATGCGTTGACCAATACATGTATTTTTTACAGTACGATTTTTCAACACGACAGCTAAATCTCATTACACATTACTCGTTTTCACCCGTGCGGGAATAAAAGACTGATAAATAGTTCGGAGACATTTCACACTGTACGGTTTACAACACGTGGACGATTTTCAGTCGCATTGAAGCCCGTCCCGTGCCACTCTGGAGCCACACAGCTAATGTATCGTCTCTCTGTGCAGTGGCCTACGTGACCAAATGCACGCTTTCATACTAGACAATTTTAGTCGTGCGGGAGCTGTCTCCAGTGCGGGTTGCTTGGTTCTAACCTTTTTTCAGTTCGTGTGTTTTGGTGGCTTTTTACAAAAAATGGATGGAATTGAAGCGGAAATTTTAATTTCTCTAGTTGTGGGATTTTTGTTGTTGTTTATAAGTATAGAATCGCGAATATGTAGTTATCACAATTGCAAATAGGTTTAATTTTGTATTAATAATTTAATCAAAAATAGCACAATAAAGTTAAATAATTACTGATTGTTACAAGAGCTGTATTATTTTACCTGCCTGTTTTCATATCACCCAACATTTCAGAATACATTAAAATTAGTATTAGTTAGTCTTTTAATTGCATTTTATCTTTTATCTTTTTTTTTGTATATTTAGTACATTGTATTTTTTCTAATTTTAATAGAAAACTAGCAGTAAAAGCTTACAAAATGAACTACTTCGCTTGAATTGCATATTAATAGAAAACAGCAATAATAACAAAGCAGTATTCAAAAATTTACCTTAAAGTCAAATCCAGCATTGCAATAGGTTGTTTACAATTCCTGAAATGCGTTTATGAACAGTCTTCAGTTTCCTGAGCAATTTTTCAAAAGAGCCAACTGACATACGAAAGTAGTTAAAACAATTAAATTGGGTGTGCTTAAGACCACAAGTTGGAAGTGATAACTTCTATGATTTTGGGGATTTTTAACTCGGTAAATGTGTACAATTATAAGGATTATAAAAACTGTATACATATTTGTTAAAATTGTTTATTTATATCCGTTATTATATATTTAAAGAAAGTTATAGATATTAGCTTTTAGTTACTTTTTATTTCATATTGATAGATCAAAACGTAGAAGTTGTTAATATTATAGCAAAGAAATTAATAATCAAATATGTTATACGAAGATGTACGAATGTTTAAACGAAGTTAAACAATAGGTATCTCTTCTTTAAATTTGTAGAAACGAATATATGATGATAAAAGGGTGTTTTTATATATAGTTTCTAACCTCAAAGCAAATCTTATAACGTGTATATTATAACGTTTAGTTATAGATGCCTACATTAGTTATAACTAATATTTAAAAAAAATCAACTTCACAAGAAATTTTAATGATTGAAGTTGTAAACATAGGCCTACCCCAAAATATAATCTACGCTGGGTTTGGTTTAAGAATTACAAATGATGGGTGA
>JAGFPH010001245.1:274730-291117 GCA_018207615.1 Philaenus spumarius | reverse complement strand
TTCAATAATTGCAGTACAAACCGTACAAGTGAGATAACATCGACCAATATCGGTAGATACCAGGGTAGCTCAGATGGTTAGAGCGGCAGGACGGAAACCTGAAGGTCCGGGGTTCAACTCCCGGTCTTGGTCTATGTTTTTTCACTTGTAATTTAATTTAATGAAAGTTTATATTTGTTATAAATTAATAAATATCACAAGAGAAAGCTAGCTTTATTATACCTCACTTTTTAATTTGAAATTTGTCCACTAATAAATATTGACTACAGACTATATTGGCTATTATTGACTAGTATATTGAAAAATATAGGCGATTGTATACTATATTGAAAAATATAGGCGGATTGTTTACTATATTGAAGAAATATAGGTGATGGTCAACAATATAGAAAAATATAGGCGGTAGTCTACTACGCTGAAAATATATAGGCGATTGCCTACTATATTGAACATAGACTGTCTACTGTATTGAACAAATATAGGCGATTGACTACTATATTGAAAATAGATAACTGAGTAATGAGACATTTACCTAATTATGTAACAACTGTACACGGCAAATTGTTTAGTGCAATTTTGGTATGATATTAATTTCAGTAAATGTCTCATTACTCACTTATTTATTATCCGATTGTAGCAAATAAAGTATTATTTTGTTCGTCTTAAAATTCTACATTTTTTTATAAAAATTACGGTTTTCGTGAAATTTAACATCAAAGATTTTAAATGAACGCCATCTTGAAACTGTTTAAGATATCGTAACGAAATTGTATACACTTGTTTGACCTACTAAGGTACACGTCCGTGCCAAATTTGAAGTTTCTATCTAAAATAGTTCTCAAGTTATAAAATAATTTGTAAAAAACACAAACAGATGGACAGACAGAAAACTAGGTCAGACCGTCAGACCCATATTTATATGACTTTTTTGATTGTGTTGACCTAAGGAACAAATACACAAAATATTTCCAGGGAGTTTTTAAACACCCTGTATAGGCGATTGTCTATTATACAGTATAGAAAAATATAAGAGATTGTCTAGTAAATTAACAAATATAGGCAATTGTCTACTAAATTAAAAAATATAGGGAATTACTTACTAAACTGAAAACATATAGGTGATTGTCTACTATATTAAAAAATTATAGGTGACTGTCTACTATACTAGAAAATATAGTGTTTTTTTCTGCCGCAACCGAACTTTATGTACAGGTTTTTGCTCCATAAATGGTATGGAAGCCAATGCACAACATTACTATCAACATATTATCTTACTAGAATGACTGCGAAGTCAATTGTTTATGCATTGTTTACATCTAGGAGTGCGACTTTCCACATACAATAGTAACGAGTCGTCTAGGTTCCGATATTCCCCTTTCCGTAAATATGCACATGAAGATTGTAAGCTTTTTAGTGCCACTGAGCGATTGATATCTAATCACATCTGTTTTCAACAGAATCATAATTACTACTGGTTGTTTGACATAAGCAAACCTTTGCTCCATGAATATTACTCTCTTCCTCTTCTGCATTAAAGATCTCATCTTATAAATTTAGGAGAAACTGTTCACTTAAAAGAAACACTAAACACATACTAAGTATTTTATTTATTTATCTATTCCATAAATAAAATTACAAACAATTTACAAATTATTGCCTATGGATTTAGTGCCCACATAAGCACGAGGCCTGTGCGTGGGTACGAGTCGTGCACAACATAACCTCACAATAAAAATTATGGAAAAAGAGAGAAGATAAAAAAAGAAGAAAAATACAAATTTAAAATGTACAATAAATCATAAATAGGTCATCACCAGAACAAAAACGTCCCTCCTGTACCTACACCAAAAATCCCCCTACAAAGAATCAGAATAGAACTCGAGAAAAAAAATGAAAAGATAAAAAAAGCGACATATAGGCCAAACATAACTTTACACGTACTCCGAAAAAATGACGGACTCACAATAATCCCTACCTCCCCTAACCATAAAGAAACTTGCTTTTTATATGACTTTACTGTATAATTTTGAAAAAGTCTCAGGTTTTTTGGAGTATTACGGAAAATCATCTGGGAAACGTAATATGTGAGTTAGAAGTGGATACAGATCTATAAAACCTATCTGTTCTTATACCCACTGCTTGAGAATGACGAGTAAAATGAGAATGACTCGAAATAGAAAAATGAAATTGGAATTTTTATGCAAAAAAGTTAAAAGAGTTTTTACAAAAAGTTGTCTGATATTGAAAACGTTTAAACAGTCATACAGCTCGTTAGATGGATGTCTTTTTGGTTTACGCAGCGCCATGTTCATAACAGATCTCTGGATGACACCTAAGGGAGCCAGTATGGATTTGCAGGCGCATCCCCAAACTATTATCCCCTCCCCCCTCCCCCAAAGCAAAGATTGGCAATAAGCAAAGAACAACTGTCTTATTTCCCGAAAGTATAATATTTCATTTAAATTCCTAAAAACATAGATTAACTTTCTAATTTTACGACTCAAATAGTCAACATGTGCTCACCAATTTAAGCGTTTATCAAACAAGACACCCAAGTATTTGTAGGAGTCAACTCCATCAATGTTACTACAGCCACAGAGCTTACTTAGGTAATTCCCACACGAATGTAACTTAACTAAGGGTTATAGGAAGGAACTTTGTTTTAGATATGTTTAGGGTTAAAACTTTTTGATCGAGTATTTTGTGTATGTATCATAAAATCTATTGTGTTGAATATAGTTATGTATTCAGAGAGAAAATAGAAAGTAAAATGGACATTATAACAACATTTATAAAAAATCATTACAGTAATTTAAAATAAGTCTAATAAGTAGACATATATTGTAAAGGTATTTCGTGCCAACATTCAAGCCTAATTTTTAAAACTAGACGTTATACAATCTAAATTTGCCAAACATTTTTTATTTGTATAAAAATTTCTAATTATTATAAAAAAACAAAAAATAAAGGGATCGTAATTCATAAGTACTAATTTATCGCAAGAAAACATAGCGTTAAATAAAAAGAAACCCGCAGATCTCAAAACACACAAACAATTTGGTTAACATAACCAGACTAATTTTGTATCATATCTCAAAATTATGTTCCATTTTTTGAAGTTATACTTCTTTGCGCCCGTTGTAATCGGGATGGGGTGTCCTTTCCTATACTTCAAAACGTCGGATTGATTTGAAACTTTGCACACTTTTCAAGGACCTATGGCAATGCAATATTAATTTTGTTGGGTGTAGTAAATGGGCACTGATCATGATCCCCAGAACACGACGTGATTTTCACCCCTTCAAAACGTCGGATTGATTTGAAACTTTGCACACTTATCAAGGACCGATGACAATGCAATATTAATTCTGTTGGGTGTAGTAAGTTAACACTGATCATGGTCCAACGAACACCATTTTTTCGGCAGTCATTAAAAATTTTATATGCAGGGTGATTCACGACGATATGCAGAAACTTCGGGAGCTCATTCATTTTGTTGGGTGTAGTAAGTGAGCACTAATCATGGTCCCCAAACTAACTGTGACCAACCAAACAGATGAAACGATAGTATTCATAAGCGTATGTAACAAAGAAGGAAAAATGAAATATTAATTTTAAAATATGCCTTCATTGTTGGTTAGTGTTTTTATAAAAGAATAGGCTATCATCTACAAAATAGTAGGGCTACTGTAAGTTACGACTAGTTTTTCCCAAAATATAAATTAAATCAATAGTAGGTCTACCTGTCTATACCATTGGATGGCCAAAGAAGTATAACTACCACCGTCTGGTCCGACGCAGACCCAAATTTTTTTTTAAACACTCAGTTTAATTCTTTAAATCTAGATAGGGTCCAATACAAGAATACATAATTCGGACATGTATTTCATTTTGTTTAGTATCTGCCGAGCGGCGAATTTTACTTTTAGAAACCCCAATCTCAGATATCTACAGTATGATTTGAGTATTTTAATTGGGCTCAAGCAGAAATAGAAATTTAGATTTTATAATAATATGTCAGAAATTTAACAATAGTTTATAAGAGACTTTAAAACTTTGCTCTATTAAAGATTTTATAGTTATTTTGATTTTGTAATAATTTTTCTGCTTGCACATTTCCCTAGCAAAGGTTAATTTAACTAAATTAAATTTATTTCACACTTTTAAAAACACTAAACAGTTTTTTTTAAGTTCATGTTTAATCTAGAATTTAAATTCAAATTTTATTTTTAATATAACACGTTTTTAAAATGAACTAAAAAGTATAAAATAATTTCTCCTAGCCCCGAACAGATTCCTAACTCAATACAGATTGTTACGGAAATTTGGGATTTTAAATTTTTAATAGCTATGAAAATACTTTTAAGATTTAAAACGAAAAGCGTGGGGCGTATCCAATAGATAATTTATGCATTAATAGTTCATCTAAGTCACTAACAATATTATTGCACTTCAATTATATAAACTATTGTGTTCGTTTTCTCAATTAACAGCTACTCCCTTCAATTCTTACTATTACACGCGCCCTACGTTTTTCGTTTTAAATCTTAAAAGTATTTTCATAGCTATTAAAAATTCACAATCACACATTTTCAGGACTATCCGTATGGGGTTAGGAATCTGTATGGGGCTAGGAGAAATTATTTTAAACTTTTTAATTCATTTCAAACTTTGTATATTAAAAATAAAATGACTGTATATTTAAATAATTATTTTCTGATTTTAGCCTTGTATGTGCGAAACTTTGCAATTGAATTTAAACTTCTTAATAAGATTATGTCAAAAACCTGTAGACAAATTTAAGGTTTATTTCAGTAAATCTTTAGCACCTAATGAAGTTAGTTTAAAACCAATTGCAAAATTTGTGCAAGGAAGACATTCAAACAGACAGACAAGAAAACGAGTTAATAAAAACGTGGTGAAATATGTATAATGTATTTCGTGTTAACTTATTGGTACAGGAAAATATTAAGGGTACAGAAGTATATTAAAAGGCCGTACTTATATTGAGTATGTAAATAGAGGTAATGTTAGGGGAAAGGTTGAATGACCTTGCGGGATAGAGGAATGTAAGGCTATGGCTAGACATTACACCCACATAAACATTCACTACTACTACAACAACAACCTTCATTCATTCAATGTGTTCCGCTCCCGTCTGACAGGAATTTCTAAACAACCTGAACCCAGCGAACACCAGTGGTTGCCACTTGCATTATTTTGGTACCTCAATAATTTAAGAGAAACGTAGGTTAAGGGACTTTAGTGACACATTTTTTTAGTCACCTGAGGCAATCTTAAATAATACCATACATTGTTATTTTTGTAGTTACCGTTAAAATATTAAATTATAAAATTTGTATGCCAAAATTATTTAAGAAGCTAACGTTCAGTCTAGCCATCTTTAATGCTACAGTTGCTACTTGGAACTGCTAATAAATATGTTTAGGTTCGAACTTAAATACTAGTGATCGAGTTATCTAGTAATTAACCCTTGCTGCGGAAGTGTGTAAGCAAGAAAATTATTAAAAATTTTAAATAATAATAAATAACACCACTATAAACTGCAAAACGAATTAATATTATTTTAAAGTCGTATATACGAGGTATTTAGTCTATTAACAATGAATACAGAACCTATAAGAAGCACAACGCTTATGGAGAATAGTCAGCCCGGTTGGTTGCCGCCAAATCGAGCTTAGCTCGGCAGCCGTCAGGCAGCGCTGGCTGAAAATGTCCACCCGTCTGTGAATCATGAATCCTCCGCGCCAGGTATGAGTGAGACAGAGAACTCATGCTTGCCGTACCGACGACAGTAGCACTTTCGCTACCTAGCGGCTGCCGCGCTAAGCTTGCCAGATTCAAATAAAACTAGGCTGAATCTTTAACATGGGCCTTGCGCTTCTTATACGTTCTGTATTCATTCTATTAGTTCAATAAGTACAGTAAACCGTTCAAGTGATGTAACATCGAACAATACCTGATGGGATCAGGCTGGCTCAGTTTTTAGAGCGTTGCCACTAAATGGTAAAGGTCAAATGCCGGTCTTGGTCCATGTTTTTCACTTGTAATTTTAATTGTTTATGGGTCGTTCTCAAAAAGCAGGACACTTTATGTTAGTAATATTTTAAAACCCGTACAAAATGTTGGGAGTGGAAAACGGAGCGAGGGCCAGCCGATCTTTTGCCGTGGGGGTCATAAACTGTCAAAACAGCCAGGTAGGGCCGAGGGCCAGTCGACTCCCCAGAGCGGAAGTGATTCAGGGGAGGGGTAAGATTAAATGCATAGAGTACGACTCTAAACTAATTTCTATAGAAGAGTTTTAGGTTAGGTTAGGTTAGGTTAGGTTTTTTTTTAAATTATAATTATATAAAGTGATAATACGACGAAATATTATAATTATACAAATATTATAATCATACTATTATCGGCAAAATACTGTGACTAAACAGTTTAGGTAAGTCCTCTAGTTTTTTTTAATTCTAATTATATAAAGTGATAATACGACGAAATATTATAATTATATAAATATTATAATCATACTGTTATCGGAATACATAAACGATAGTTAAAACCTTACCACCCCCACACCCACCGCACAGTAGAACAGGTCACTGATCCCTAGCCGGCTGGCCCTCGCTCCGCCAAACCTCTGGCTGTCAAATTACCCTCGTCAAAGTTTTTAGGCAACTGGCCCTCGGCCCTAGAGCCGTTGGGAGTGAACAGCATTAAATATGTCTTAGAAAATTTATCTAATTTAACGAAATTCTAATTATTTTTTTAAAGTTCAAATAACCTGAAAGTCATGTCCGTGGCATGTTAACAACTGATTTTTAATAAAAAGATGTAAATTTATATAATTTTTTAAGACATTAATTATTATTTCAATTGTTTTATATAATAAATAAAATATACTTCAGTAATTTATTATAAATAACAATTCATTGTCAACATACTTTTTATCTAAGTTAGCATCAACTCCATGGGCAAGAGCTACTTATCAAAAATACCAAAACAGGGCACGTATGTTCTACAGCAGGTAGTCATATGATGAATAAACAGGCATGTTTTTTCTTCCACAATTAGATTGTTAAACCCAGATGTTTCAGTTGGAAAATCGCTAAAGAATCTCGTTTATCTTTGACTCGTTTGTACATAGGTTTGCAAAATTATGAAACCAGGCTTAAATATATTAACAGTAATTACAAGATTAATTATAACCTCAAATACATGCTTTAGAAACGTGAGAGGCTTTCATGATTTTAGTCCTAGTTCTACTATCTTCTGTCAACTAAAATTTTGAAACCAGGCCTAAATATAGTAAAAATTATTGCAGGATTAACATAACCTCAATACTATGTTTCAGAAATGAGCCAGGCCTATATTACAAAATTGACTATTAGAATTTATCTATCTTTGCCAAGTTTACCTTTTTTTTTTGACAAAATAAATTATTAAATCTAGCCCAATTTATTCTAATTCCAACGTGCTAAAACAGTTTCAATTTGTTTGTTTTTTAACAGTAATTAAAAACTATCCAATGAACAGCTGATTTTGTATAATACTCAATCGCAGTTCTATTCCACTCTATTTCCAACGTGCTAAAACAGTATAAATTGGCTTGTTTATAAACAGCTGTTTTGATCGCTTTATTTACTATTTCGTTGTTATTTTGTAACCAACATGGCAACTCATAAGACCCTGTGTTAAAATTTTTCAACTTTTAAATTAGATTTTCTGAAAAAATTGCGTTTTTACACGAAATACAACTATATGGGTGTACTTAAAAATCAAAACTACACCTAAATACAAAATTTCTTTGAATTCGTTAGAGCCGTTTTCGAGATCCGCGACAGATACAAAGATAGATACAAGAATTGCTCATTTAAAGTAATAGGATTAAATTTACTCAAGTAAAGCTTGGTGCTTCTAAACAAATATATTAGAGGAGTACATTTTTTATTCTAACTTTAACTGTTTAAGGCATTTTCTGGAAATATGCAGAATTTTAACTATAATCTTTATAACCTTAAAAGTAGTATTTTTACATTCTGTGTGAATTCATTAAATCCATATGAATGAACTCCATGCCATTTTTGAAGTGAAAACTTCTTTAGCGGCGTTGGGCACTTTTTGCTTGGGGAAAAAGCATTGAATTCGCGACCGTTACCACTCGAGATATAGTATGTATTATATATATATATATATATATATATATATATATATATATATGTATGTACGCAACGCGAATATACTACATAGCACTTCTTATTGGGAGAGGAAAAAGCATCAAACTCGCGACCGTCACCGCTCGAGATATAGTATGTATGTATATATATATATGATATTTGTGTTATATGTATATTAAATACCAAAGTCAGCAAAGTCATTAATGTTTTAAATTATTTTATCCTTATTCCTCCTCCTCTAATATTAGTACGGACAAAAAAATATAAATTGGTCATAGAAGTTATCACTTCCAACGTGTGGTCTTAAGCACAATATTTTTTTTTTAACCATGGGGTTGAATCAATACGATGGAATTGATAAACTCGGCTGTTACGCTTTCTACAAATATAGCTTACAGTACAAATAGTTAATTAAATATTCAGTAAATAGTAAACATTGTGTTGTTTTTTGTGGAATGCTTTGGTCGCCGCAGAACGCAAAATGAGAGCTAAAACAAATTAAAATTTCTGAAATGAAAGTATACCTTTTTTGCAGAAAAACCCATTTACTACAGAATATTTGTAACAGAATATTACAAAAATGTATTGGACAATTTCACATAGTACAATGCAAAATTCAAATTACTTTCATAGTGATACGAAATTAATAATGAGAAATATTATGTCTAACCAACAAAATAGAACAAATCTAATAAAAATGGCTTTTGCAAATTACAAAATTTGTGAAAAAGATATTTGACCAAAACAAAACTCATTGCATTACGGGGTATGCATTGGTTAATTAAAAAGTTGCATAACAAAGTAGAATGGCACAAGAATCAGATGTTTGCCTTGAGTCAAATAATGTATTACATGTCTAGTCAATTAATTCAATGTAGGTTTTGCCACAGCAAGAAATTCATTCATTTTAACAGTTTGTAACAGCCATATTTTGTAAATAGACAAAATTATAATAAGTGATCTCCACACGCTGAGGGAAATTGCAGCTAATTAAACAAAGGACAAGTCATAAACTTCAAGCATACCAGTGTGAAATTAGTTGTAACATTCTCTTGGAACTAATAATTATATAATGTAGTAGCCTAAGTTCCTGGTTAATGTATACAAGGATAGTAAAAGGAGTAAGATAACTTAAATGTTCAAAATGTAAACAAAGCCTGAATTTAGTATAACCTCAAAATTAGTTTTCAACAAGATAACAACAAATGTTATAAATATGTAACTTTTGAAACTTATTTTAAATTTAATAATACAAAGTAGTATTAATAATAATAAATAGTAATAATAACTAAATTTAATTAACTAAACCCATCTTAATCCATCTATTTGCCAAAATAGTAAAAGAAAACAAAAACAAACATTGTAAGCCGTAGCCCCCCACCCCCTAGCTTCCAGGGAAAGGAAAATATGTATATTATTAATTACAGTCAGGTATTTTTCTTTTAAGAGATTAGCACTAAAATGTGTTTTAAATGTTATGTGCTGTTTGATTTTACATATAGGCCTATACTTATTTTATTTTTACAAGAGTTCAAGCATGAGCTGCTGGATCACTACTTGGTGCAGCCCCTAGGCGTGTTATAGCTATGTGTAGCCTATTCATTGACAGTGTAAAGGTACAGACACAATGCTGTGTGGGTTAATATTTCACCTGACTAGCCAAATTGGCTTCCAAAATTTTGAAAGTTTTCTGGGGGAGGTCAAAAATTTCCCTGGACCCCTGTTGCCGAAGGAGGGGAGGGTACTTTTTAATCCCCATACCCCGGTGTAGCCCCCCCCCCCTACAAAATATCATATGGGCGCCCATGGTGGTAGCCTATAGATTAAAATAGGATTCACATGCACTATTCTTATACAATGAAAACTCGTATGGAATGTAATTATTTATATCATAGAATCAAGAATGAATAGTAAAATAAGTGCAATAAATGTTGAAATATGTAAAAGAAAAAGTGAGATGACATAGTTTCCAATAAGTGAATTCGGCAGAGGCATGAACTGATTCGAAGAATAGAGATCAAGGAATATTTATAGGACTGTATATTAACTTTCTGTGTTCTGTTCCAACAATAAATATTATGACATTCATATTCACTTTAATTAACAAATACATTATCATTGAGATAATTTGAGAGATAATAATCATTGAAACAATAAATTATAATTTGAGATAATTATTTTGAGAGAGTAAAATACATCTGAGCGGAAGATTTTTTGCGTGGAAACGTTTTGAACCAATAATGAAAACGCTCTCAACTCAACATGTTCAATATCAGCTGTTATTCTCATTGTTGCAAATTGTTGTTTATAGAAAGCAAATATCCGCTGATTCAGAATCCAAAATAATCATAAAATATAGGGTGTTCCATAAAAAATTCGAAAGTTGGCCTCCAATTTACAACATAAAAACACTAAAAACTGTTCTTTGAAATGAGAACTTGTAGCCTAATAAACAAAGGTGTTTCGATAAACAACAATTTGCAACAATGAGAATGAACAGTTGATGTTGAACATCTATTATCAACTTCATTTTTTATGTGAGACGAATCTGTAGTTTCATCACTTAATCCCTCTGTGTTACGGTTTTAAAAAATTAACAAAAATCGTATTTGTTGATTTTAAAAAGTTATCTGTTTGTCTAAACAAAGCTAGCTTGTAGGGCCTACTTTGAGATTTATGGCTAGTGAAGATTCATATCAGAGTCTAAGTTATTTATTAAAATGTTTAAAATCTGCCATTTCGAAGTTCCATTCCAATTCTATTTGCCTCTCTGTATCCAATGAGTTGGATTTTGTCCTTAAAAAATAACAAGCTTTTGAATGCGAACCACTTTACGTAGCCTGGCCCTCCATCAGCTCCTGAACCACTCTTCTTTTTCAATAGTCTCTTAAACTGTCCAATCAGGCAACGCCTTTTCCAAGACGATCGAGTTTCATTTTTAACGTTCTGCTCGCCCACTGCTTTTCTTGTTTCTTGTTCCGGCTTTTGTAATCCGGGGAAGTAGTGTCCTACAAAGATTAATCACGGAACAAATCTATGAAATGTATTAGGCCCATGCTCCATTATGCTTAGGCCCGTGCGAAAAAAACGCGCGCGACTTTTCTATAAGACGACAACACAAGTACTCATTCAAACGAGACTGGCTTCACCCAAAGCTTCACCTGCCCGGAATCGCCGCACCTCCACGCCCACCTTGTGGGGCGAAAACAAAACAGTGTTGTATATATAGTACTCTGTACTGACAGGGCATGCCTATAAGAAAGTGAATATTAAAAGTTATTTTGTTCCATTATTTAGTTTATGTGATTCTTTAATTATAAAATGATTGACGTTGATAAATTAATTGAACGTATTAAGGACAAACCCTGTTTATGGGACAAGAAGCTGTCGGAATATTCTGAAAGAACCTATCGTGAAAAAGCATGGCAGAAAATTTGAGAACTACTGAGGATAAACTTGAGCAGAGTGAGACAAAACAGAACTGCGTGTTTTCCGCATAGTGGAGAATCAACTGAAAATTCGGACATAACGCGCGCGATTTTTCCGCATGCGCATGCCCGGATTACCCACCAGGCCAACCTAGGCTATGGCCTAGGGCGCAGGCTCGTGTGGGGCTCAGATCACGCGGAAAAACGAAAAATGTTGTACTTCTAGTAAAAACTGCACTCAAAAGGGCTAGAAAATAAAACTGTTAATAGCTTAAATAGCCCCCAGAGAAGCGTTTTTACAGTTAAATATGCAACAAAAATCCACACCCCTAGACTCCCGAAGGGGGCGTAATTTAGAACTTTGGCCTAGGGCGTAAATAGCTACTAACCAGGGCCTGCGTATGCGGACAAAACGCATAGTGGGGCACGGGCCTTATGGAATCAATAACCCAGTCTCTGTCATTTAGTAGCCCTTCCGTTATAAAAATTCAAGTAACGCAAACAAACACTAGCGCACAACTACTCGGCCGGCATTCATCTGAATGATAATGTTACATGTAGCAGACACTAGAAACAAAAATCGCGTATAACATTTGCTAGATGTATATAGCATAATTTGTATTTGATCTTACCGACTCCGAATGGATAGCATAATTTTTGCTAGATATAGTAAAAACAGCTACATGTAGCATCGAAAATTACTGTATGTAACATTTCTACGTTTTGAGTTTTGCTAAAAGCAGCATTTGTTATATAACTTTTGCTAAATAGCAGGTTTTGCTACATAATGTAATCGCGGCTTTACTTGTTCGGTTAATTTTTTTAAGATTAATAAATCATAAAAATAGACGGAAATATTGCATTTTCTTATAATCTCTGATGTTTACCTTAATATGTATCAAAGGTCTAGATGATTCGAATTAATCTAACAGCTGTCATGTTAGTTAAACAGATTGTTTAATAGATGTTTCATTGGGAATCAATCATATGAACTTTCATACAAAAGTTTGTTTTATAAATTGTTTTAACGAGAACATTTTAAAGCTATTCGTCTATTCTTCGTCAATAGCGGAAAACATAAGAGCTTCAAAATGACGTAACCTATAAAAATAAAACAAAAAAGGACTGTGAGCTGTAAGTACAAAAATAGTTAAATACAGAAAAAACCAGTCTCGTAGCATTCAATAATCATTTAAAATGATGTTTGGATCATTCATTTTACTTTCTCACTATACTATAGTATAGAGAGAGTACAGTGATCGCAAAAAAAATCGATGTTGAGATTTTTGTGGAAATATCCGTTTTGGGACCCCCTGAGTCCAAAAAAGTGGTTTTTACAAAATGTCTGTCTGTATGTATGTCTGTATGTCTGTATGTATGTCTGTATGTATACAAAGCTAGAGAGAAAACTATTCAATCGATTTCAACCAAATTTGCACCAGACATGTCCAGTACGCCTGTCTAGATACACAAAAAAGGGTTTTGAACAATTTTTAAAAACAACCCCCTTTTTGGCCAAAAAACCCCCAAAAAATCAGTTATTATTTTTTTATAAAAAAACTGCTCTAACGATTTTGATAAAATTTGGCTTATTTGTAGCCTTTAATGTGCCCTACCATATACAGAAACCCGCATCTTTCTAAAAATTCTCGTTTAGCTAATAATAATAATAATAACTGTTTTTGGGGGTTTTTTGGCCATAAAGCGGGTTGTTTTAAAAAAAAGTTTCAAAACCATTTTACGTGCATCTATGAAGACCTAATTGACGTGTTTGGTGCAAATTTTTTCGAAATCGATAGAATAGTTTTCTCTCTAGATAATAATAATATTTATTAGTTAATCTCCAACTTTAAAAAAACTCTCCTACCCCACCCTACAAGTCACAGTGAATCTGTTTAGTAATTTAAATGTATTTGTGAGAAAGTATGTGCCAGTTCCTGGTACCGTTTATTTATTAAGAATAAAGGGAGAGAGGCCACGAAAAAAACACCTTTGAGAAATAATCTAAACTAATATTACAAAGAGGTAAAATTTGTTTGTTTGTATGTAGAGGGTAATCTGTGGAACTACTGAACCGGTTGAAAAAAATAGTTTTACTAATAAAAAGCTACACTATTCCTGAGTAACATAGGCTATAATTCATTTTAATAAAAGCATTTTTTATTTAAATATTTGTAAATTTAGTCGGAAAAAATCTTAGGTTAGGCTTAGGACGATGAACCAACACATGTATTTACATTATTTTATTACAATGTAGCAAACAATTTAACAAAATAACAGATAAAACAACTGTTTGCTCCGATATTTCCATTAACAGCTGAGTTCTAAATTTGGAGCAATTGTATTTATTTCTAACTTTTAGGTTAGGTTTTTATTAAAGAGTAGATCTGAGCCTTGCTGGTTCTTTCAACCTTTATTATAACTGCTGTTATAAAATATACGAAATAATTTGATTTGAACATTTCACATTATTTACCATCTTAGCTTTGGGGTTATTATTAATCAGACCTTTATTATGAAGAAAACATAACATTATTATGTCTATAGAAGGTTCCAACGGGGTTGGCGTGCGGAGCACGCAGGAGTTTCCCATAGTACCGTTTATAATATAAATAAAAGAAATATTTTAATTTGGGACAATAGAACGAAACGTTTATTTTTTTAATATATTTTTTGGGTTGTGGTATATCCAGTCGTAACAGAGAATACTTTGAATTTGTTAAATGATTCTGAGGTATAATTTGTACAATTAATATCTGAATAACAAAACAAAAGATACTGTTTACACAATTTATTTAGTTCCTTGCAACAGTATCACGTGGTAGTAGACTTTGTGACTTTATAACGTAACTCTGTGACTAAATAAAGGTCACTACTCTCTTCTAGGTTATCCATTCATGTTATCTTTGTAGTAAAACACTATCTGTTAAAAAAACAAAACAAGAATGACAGTACGTTTCGATGAATGGATTATGACGTAACCCGGAACCTTTATCTGGAATTACATAACAACATGTAAAACTAAACAAAGTTGAATATTGTATTCATTATCTACACTTCTACAGGATTGCAGGTTTACTAATTAATAGTAACCTAATAAAGAAAAAGCAAATAACTAAATGTTAAATATCATCTTTAAAATAAATACAGACAAATTTTAACTTGAATTTAACATATTTTGTATTTATCTTTTAAGTTACATTAATTCACTAATAGGAATTTCTTTATCGGCCTACTGCGGCGAAATTTTTCAGTCAATTTGTACAAATGAAGTGTCATTTAAACGTTTTACTGCGGACTTAGAGAAAAAATATAAATCAAAAATATCCATTTTAAAAATAACTGACGTCATCACGCCATGTTATTTAAATGAGAGAACATTTTTGTATTAACTGTACCTTAGTTTTGAAGAATCGGTTAACGTTGGCTAATTACAAATGTATCAATTCGAAGTCCAAATATTCCGATACTCGCTCAAAAATGTAAATTGTGTGCTTGAGACAACACAGAGAAATGTAATCTTTTTAACACAACCTACGAAATGAGGAAGCACAATGTCCATTTTAAACACAACTTACGAAATGAGGAAGCACAATGTGCACTTCAGAGGTATTACCAATTAAACTACACATTGTGTTAACGTTAACCGTTTAAGCCTATGACGTAGTACAATCTGTTTGGCTTATATACCCAACTCAAATATACTAAACTAGCAATGCGTTCGTGGCAAACCGGCTAATCTATAGTGATGGACTCTGCCGGTTCGAATCTAGGCAAGACCAAAACTTTTTTGAAACAGACTGATACACAAGTGTACCATATATAGTAGAGCGTTTCACAATAGAGCGTTTCAGAAAATGCGTGAAGGAATAGAGCGTTTCAGAAAATGCGTGACGGAATAGAACGTTTCAGAAAATAAGTGACAGATAGAGCGTTTCAGAAAATGCGTGACGGAATAGAGCGTTTCAGAAAATAAGGGACGGAATAGAGCGTTTCAGAAAATGCGTAACGGAATAGAGCGTTTCAGAAAATGCGTGACGGAATAGAGCGTTTCAATAAAACACGTTACGATAAAATCCAATTCACAGCTAGCAACTAGTAAACTATGAAGTTTACATTTCAATATAAAATTTGTCATTTCCTCCCGTTCAAATTTGTTGAATAATACAAAATTTATAAGTCCTAAAAAATACCCGTTATTTATATGGAGAAATAAACTAGAAAGTATCCTTTAGTATGAGAGAACCGTTCAACCATCAAACCTTCAAATTTTACAAGAATTACTCCTGGAAACTTTTTAAATGTATTAAATAATACAAAACGTAAATGCCTTCAAACCCTTGTGGTGAGTTTTTTTATAGACATTTTGTATTTACAACTAACAGCTGATTTATTATTACTAGGTTTTAATAATTAGACGGCTGATCAAAGTTTTGACTTATTTTTCTGTACAGTAAACAACAAATAATCTAACCCACGGTGTATATAGAATACTAACGGTAGGGTTCACGCGCATCTACTCTTGACGTCATCGGTGCCCACTGCTCAGAAAAATGAAAATCAGCTGTTTGTTATCGAATGCAGTCGTATTAACAGAGTATATTATTGTACTCATTCTGTGAAAAAATCATCAAGATACGATAAATTACTTTATTTATAAATTATTATTATTAAATTTTTAGTATCGAAAACGGGGATGCGGAATACTACCCCCCGGAAAACTACCCCCCAGGTGAAACGTGACGTCACGAAATCTGCCAACTAACCAAT
>JAGFPH010001245.1:226889-238807 GCA_018207615.1 Philaenus spumarius | reverse complement strand
TTTCATCCAAAGTGATGAGTGTAAATTGACTTTCATTTTTATTTCATACAAAGTGTACACTAAATGTGAACGATGAAACAAGTTGACACCCTACCAACGTTTGATGAAAGAGTTGTTCCTCGAACCGATGATTCATCCAGAATGAAAGCTCAGTGTAAATCCTATAATTAAGGGTCTGCTCCAGTAAACGAGAAAGCAACCGGAAACTCAACCTCTTTTCACTGTATCCCTATCTAAACAGTGCAATTTCTTGACGTTGGACAATATATTAAAAAGATGTGCAGCGATTCATAAAAATATAAATTAATAACGTCGCCATGACAGCCTGAAGAACAAAATAGTTTTCCTGTGATAACAAAAGGTAAGCACAATGAAATCTCTCTAATCTTTAAGGCAGTCTTACTTATTCAATTTTTATTACTTTCCTTACCCTATACTAGGTAAGGTAAGTATTGCGATCGACCCAAAAATTCGATGTCGAGTTTTCATAATATCTTTACGTTTCAAGGCCCTCTGAGTCCAAAAAATGCATTTTTGGCAATTGGTCTGTCTGTGTGTCTGTGTGTCTGTGTGTCTGTGTGTGTGTGTGTCCGGAGTGCACAGGGCAAACGGCTGGACGGATCGAACTGAAATTTACAGGATATCTTCAAACACGTAAACAATTAAAACCATGTAAATTTGAAGCAAATCGGAGGTGGTGTCTTACCGTGGGACCAGTTTTTAGCACATTTTTGGTATTTACTCCAAAACCCCTCTAACGATTTTGATTAAACTTTGCTAACATACTCTACTCAGACCCCCTTAACACGCTATGTACGCTATATACCCTTAAAAATTCGTTGAAAAAAGTTATTACAAAAACGCAAGTTATTTTGTTTGTATCTCCGAAATGGCTGGTCCTATCGACTTGAAAATGGTCTCATTCGATTCAGCGTCCAAAAGAATGTCAAAAAAGATACCCCACTCAACGTTTTCCATTTTTTCAAAAATTGACCCCAAAAACGCCCTTTTTCGGGGCAAAAATTACTTTTTTTAAACTAGCCGTGTTTGGTATCGACCTTGACATTTTTGGGGGTGAGAAATCGATTGAGACCAAAATCAGGTCCGTGGGATTAACCGTTTTGAAGTTAGTACCGCTTTCTTCGAAACGGATACTCCTATTAACTCGAAAATGGTATCATCAATCTCTCGCTCGAAAAATTTGGTAATTGATACAGCATCTATTTTGGTAAGGAAAGTTGTGTGATGTGCACACCAGATGTTTTTTTCTTAAATATCAATGGTAAATCAAATGATCAATGTTCTGAAAATGTTAAATTTAATTGTAACATTAACATCATTTCATTTACAATCGTCAATGGAGTGCTTTCTTTAATTTCTTAAACCTGTTTCTTAGCGAGCGTCTAGGACATTAGAGGAAGCTGACAAAAGAATCAAGTGAATATCGCCACAGATTTAGCTGAGGCTAATTATAGGATTGCTAAAGCAATAAAAAAATTTTATGATTTCGTAGAACAAATTGTCTCCAGATTTGCAAACCATGCTTTTATAATATCAATCCTAAAAAAATTTCAACTTTGATTTAGATAAAAAATTGTGGACAACATAAAAAGTTTTTTTTACAAAGATCTTCTTTTATCAAAGCTTGTTATCTAAAAAACGATGTGGGCTGACAAATATAATAATACTAGTAAATCCCCGTGAAAAATCACAGGCAGATTAATTAGATACTTATCAGAAATACATAATTAAAAAGACACTATTTAAAAACAACAGACTTAATCTAGTCCTACCAATGCTGACGTGGATTTTTAACTCGGTAATTGTGTACAATTATAAGGGTTATACACTGTAGGCCTATTTGTTAAAATGTTGTACTTATATACATTATTATATACCTAAATAAAGGTAAAAATATTAACTTTTAATTGATTTCTAACTTCACATTGATTGATCAAATGATTTAGAAGTTATTAATATTATAATGAAGAAATTAATAATCGAATATGTTTATATGTTAGACGAAGATGTACGAGTGTTTCCGAAAATAAACGAATGGGTATCTTCTTTAAACTTGTATAAATGAATATATTGATAATAAAAGGTTGCATTCATATTCATTTTATAACCTCAAAGCAAATGTATTAACCTACTTTAGTTCTTTTAACTCATATTTAAAACAAAATCAACTTAACAAGACTTATATTAGTTGAATTTGTAAACATAACCCTAACGTATAATCTACGCTAGGTTTTGTTTAACGTTTACAGGTGATGGGTGAAATCAGCTGTTATATTATGTTTTTACTCATGTACGTACACTCGCTTTTATAGGAGTTGATTATTCCAACTACTGGTCTAGAAACCATCGATGTCTGTAACGACCAATTACTTCCAAATATTTACAATTTGCTTAAGGTCCTCATCTTATTAACAGTATCAACTGCTAACCCTGAAAGGAGAAGACCAGGGAAATTAGACAATAAACCCTTAACATTTTTCTACAGCACCGATCGAAATGCGGTTTTCGGCATTGTGTTCGGAGAAGTCTCAGGAAAAAAATTTACATATAATAGGGCCTACCTTGTCGGCAGACAAAAAGTGCATTTTTAGCATGCATAAAGTGCATCTAGAAGTGCATCATTTCCCATAGTTTACAAAAATTGTTTGAATTCATGAAAACTCATCAAAATTTGTATACAGGGGTTTTGGGGGTCGCAGATTCCGAATCTGCCCTTGAAAAATATGTCTAACCACCCTGGGACCCCCATGGGGCAAGGGGAGCACTTCGGCAAAAAATCAAAGGGCTTTAGTAAATCACTCGAAAATGTACACTCGGGGGTTTTTGGGGTCGCTAATTCTGAATATGCCCTTCAAAAATATGTCCGATCACCCTGGGACCCCCATGATGGTAGGGCCCGGGGCACTTCGGTAAAACATTGAAAGGCCCCACTGATTGATTCTACTGCAATGAGAATGTTTCACTTTGTTACTTTTTGCCGCCGAAGTGCCTCCCCTGCCCCCATTAGGGGTCCCAGGGTGATCGAACATATTTTTGAAGGGTAGATTCGGAATTACCGACCCCAATAACCCCCGAGTGTACATTTTCGAGTGATTTACTGAGCCCTTCGATTTGTTGCCGAAGTGCCCCCCCCCCCCTGCCCCATGAGTGGTTAGGGTGATCGGACATATTTTTCAAGTTCAGATTCGGAATCTGCGACTCCTAAAACTTATGTATACGAATTTTGATAAGTTTCCATTAATTCAAACAATTTGTATAAACTATGGGAAATGATGCACTTCTGATGCACTTTATGCATGCCCAAAATGCACTTTTTGTCTGCCGACAAGGTATTATATGTAGACATTTTTCCTGAGACTTCTCCGAATACAATGCCGAAACCCGCATCTCGATCGATACTGTAGAAAAATATTTAGTTATTCTATTGATTTTGGTCTAGTAATTTCCCTGGTCTCTGGGTTTGGCGTTAATGTCTATTCACAGAGATATTAAATTAGACAAGGAAGAGTTTTTAAATCAGGAAACTGAGTTTGCTGTTGTAAATAATAACAAATAATATATATTATACTTATGTTTATTAAACATATTTTAATAAATATTTTTTAAATTAGACTTTTGATTTGGTATGTTAAACCTTCGGGCCTTCGGTCCCCCCGAAATATCACTCTAGATAGCCATGGTTTGAAATACAATTTAATTATATCACACGCCATCAAAATATGTAAATAATAAATCGTAGGCTTGTATCGGACACGTGCTTATTTTAATGAAGTCGTTTTATTTTGTTTGGCGTTCCGAGTATCCAACGAAAATATTTTGTTTGCTCACCTCAAATCACTAGCTATTTAAATTTACAGTTTATATCCACCTGTAGCTAAACATATTGTGGAGTCTGACCAGTTTTCCAACTGCAACAATGTTGGATGCGTAAAATCACCCAAATCGTTATATATTATTTCTCAAAGGTGTTTTTTGTCGCCAAGCGATATCTCCCTTAATTCTTCATCAAAATTAATTATTCAAACATCATTTTAAAGCTTATGTTTCCCGCTATTGACGAAAAACAGAGACAAACAGCTTAAAATTCATGTTTTCGTTACAAAAATGTATTAAAAAACCTTTATATTATACTTCACATGGTTCCTAATAAAAGGCGCCATCTATTAACAATCTGCTTAACTAGCATGACAGCTGTTAGATTGTTTACATTCTAAGATTCTGTATAGAAACTGTTATTTATAAACCAACGTAAATAGACGTAACTAGGCCTACTCCTAACTTACGAAATATTTGCACGGGCCAACTAATTATGTTTTAATGCACATTGATCCTAATGCATTGAATATACATTTTATACATTCAAAACGTAGGCTACATAAAGTTCATAACGTACATTCATTTTATACGTTATTATATTGAATATACGATATTTTACTAACATTGTTCAATTGTATTGCTCTTCCGTTTCAGCCAAAGACGCAGCCACCATGTGGTCCAATACCAAAATATTTTGTTTTCCGTTTCTCAGAAATGATGCAAGATTTAGGATTTGTAAAGGAAGCGGCTTGCCCAAAGTCCTGTTTCCAACCCAAACATATCGGTCTAAGGGTCTTTGTGTTTTCACCCCTATATCTATTGTTTCCGCGAAACCTTCCAGCAACTACCGTCTAGACACTACGTAATCTCTTTGACCAATGGGGTAGTCTCTCCAGTTACAATTAGCAACTCTGCAGGGTGCAAGGAGGTCGATCGGACAATGTTTTCCTAGAATTGTCCATTAAACATTAGACCTTTAAACATTATTCATCCAGTATTTCCCAAAAGAGTGAGGACACACTCTCACCGCCAAAGAATGCCAAATATTTTCTCTTAAAATTTGTTTAACAATTTTATCTCTATTTATCATTCTTGTTTGTACTTGCTGGAACGGTTAATACATTCGTCACAATAACAAGCAATAACTAGTTCCTACTATTGAATAAGTTTAAGACCTGCTTCAGATTTTAACTTTCTTCAACAAGACATGTCACTGTTGTGAAATAATACAGATGAAACTAAAGAATGTTTGGATGGTTGGTTTATAGGCTGAATTTTTTGGTCTCGTTCTACTTTAAGAAAATTGAATACGCTTTTTTCCAAAACTAACACACAATCTATATATAAAGCTGAAATACCACTGACTGACTCACTCATCACAGTATCTCGAAAACCATACCTCCTAGAAATATGAAATTTGGTACACATATTGCTCTTAAAACCTAGAGGCGCACTAAGAAAGGATTTTGAAATATTTCGTGTTTAAGGGTTGAAACAACACCTAAAACCATACATTTTGTTTGTTTTATATCTCAAAAACCATATGGCCTAGGAATGTCGATTTTGTACACATATTGCTCATAGGAATTAGATTTGCACTAACAAAGCTTATTTAAATATTTAGCGATTAAGGGTTGAAGCAACCCCTAAAACCATAAATATTGTTTGTTTTATATTTCAAAACCCATATGGCCTAGGAATGTGGAATTTAGTACACATATTGCTCACAGACCCTAGAGGGGCACTAAGAAAGGATTTTGTAATATTTCGCGTTTAAGGGTTGAAACAACCCCTAAAACCATACATTTTGTTTGTTTTATATCTCAAAAACCATATGGCCTAGGAATGTCGAATTTTGTACACATATTGCTCATAGGAATTAGATTTGCACTATCAAAGCATTTTTAAATATTTAGCGTTTAAGGGTTGAAGCAACCCCTAAAACCATAAATATTGTTTGTTTTATATTTCAAAAACCATATGGCCTAGGAACGTGGAGTTTGGTACACAAAAAGGGTCCTTCAGTCGGCCGAGTTCATCTTCTATATATATAAAAGTCAAATACACTGACTCACTGATCACGATTTCTCAAAAACTACAGAACGGATTGGAACGAAATTTGGTATGTAACTTCCTCTAGGGCTACAGATGCTCACTAAGAAAGGTTTTCAAAGTTGGGGGGGGTCAAAGTTACTAAATCACGATTTCTCTAAAACTACTGAACGGATTGGAATGAAATTTGGTATGTAGCTTCCTCTAGGACCGTAGGTGCTGATAAGAAAGGGTTTCAAAAAATTTGAAATCTTAATGGGGATTGGGTGGTCAAAGTTACTAAAACGAAACACCGAACGGATTGGAATAAAATTTAGTATGTAGCTTCCTCTAGGGCCCTAGGTGCTCGCTAAGAAAGGTTTTAAAAAAATTTGAAATTTTATGAGGGTTCGGGGGGGTCAAAGTTACTAAAAATCCCCATAAGAAATACATAGTGTAATATATTTATTGATATGTATATTTTTTAATATACATTTAATTTTGATTTGTCTATCCGTGCAAAGCCGATCGGGTAGCTAGTTTTATATATATTTTTAATTGATTAAGATAGTGATCTACAAATGAGCTCACGGGACGTATAGGCCTATAGCCTAAGAGCATATATAAGACATAGCCATTTTCTTTATTTTAAAGGAATCATTAGAGTTGTAGATAAAAAAATAAAAAACACACTATCTCCATTTTTCATGTTTTACGAAAAAATAAAAAAAAACTGTGGTGTTAAATAATTTTTTTTATCTGGTTAATTAAAATTTTCTTACTGTTTGGAGTATGTTATGGTCTAATATAATATTTGACCCTAAACTGTTTAATGTTTTCTCATTTTTAGCGAATTTCCATAGGAAAGATGAGCAATGCAGTGACCCTTATGGTAATACCTAAAGTCGGGAGTAGTAAATAAGCACCGATCATGGCCCACAGACAGGTTTTGGAGTGTTATAAAAAATGTTTATATATGTGTGCACTCTAGCGGTCGGATTTAAGTCCGATTTCGTCCTAATTTGGTACACACGTTGGTTGTCTACGTCGTTCCTACAGCAAGCTCGTTTTTTTTACCGGAAGTAACTATTTTTATAGATTTTTCTTTCAAAAATAAACTTTTTTAGAGTTTTATCTAAAACCTTAAAAATATAGAGGATATTATGCTGCACATTTAGTTTTTTTACACGACCTTATAGCTCGCTTGGCTCCCCCAAAATCGATCATAACGTAAAATACCATAAAAGTACCAGGTTCAAATCTACGTTGGGACATGTTTTGATCCGAGGCCCAACGGCCGATTTTGTACACTGCGAGCGAAGCGAAACAATACATAAGCCGAAGCCTCAAGGACGAGGTACAAACTCGCAAAGCTGGAGGCTTAGGTTCAAATTCTACTATATTTCGTACACGCAACCGCCTATTCAACGCCTTCGTGAGTACGATTCCCCAAATTGTTGGTTGAAACCCTATAAAACATAAATTTAATTTTGGAAATTCACCAAACTTACGTCAGCGGTTCGGCTGCGTGATCGCGTTATTTTTTCTGCACTTAGAAGTTTAATTAAATTACAAGTGAAAAAACATAGACCAAGACCGGAAGTTGAACCCGGGACCTTCAGGTTTCCGTCCTGATGCTCTACCATCTGAGCTACCCTGATATCTACCGATATTGGTCGATGTTATCTCACTTGTAACCTCGTGTATACGACATTGAAAACAATCTCAATTCTTATTTTGCAGCTTACAGTGGTGTTATTATTTAAAAAAAATTTATTTATAAAATGGTTTAAAATGAGGCAATGTCAAAGCGATCAGCTGCAGCTGCAAGAGATTGCACAGTTTAGATACGGTTATAGAGAGAAGCGCTTGCGTTTCCGGTTGCTTTCTCGTTTACTGGAGCAGACCCTTAACTTCAAATTGTATTGGTTTTAAATTTCAGTAACACTTTGAGTAAAATATTTTACTACAATATTCGCAGTTTGAAGTAGCAAAATTTCCCAACTGTTTACCTTTTCAAATTATTGGTGGGGCGACAAATTCAGAACTTGGGTCGATAAACGAATTACTTGAGAAAATTTGTGTTCCAGTTTTATTCTATTAATGTTATAAGTCAAGCTTAATTACTAGTATATTTAATATTTACATGTGCAAAAAAATCATAAACCAATAAATAGATCTCGTGGTTTATTCACATACCGTACATGTTTTAATATATAAATTATATTCATTATATACATTATTTACCCAAACACTTACATAAAAAACCACGTATTTCTTTAATAGTATACAATTACTTATCTAAACGTAAAACTACAATATAATAAAATCACGTTCTGATAGGAATTCGTCCCTCTTCAATCTCCAGACAGACTGTAGTTAGGAAATGTTTCAAATTACCGATTTAGGCTAGTTATTATTTACACAGCAATTAAACTCATAATATTCAACCGTTATTAAACATTGTTTAACTCAACTACTTTAAGGCTCTTCTTTACCTTGAAGAAAACTCCCGAGTGTACAGTATGATTTCAATACAAAAGGTCTCACTGAAGCCGCAAAATCGTTGAAACATGCATTCGTAATAACGTGTTTCGGATTCTATTTATAAATTAATAATCTGGGAAACTACTGTAAGTTATAAAGAAGGCTTTATATTTTTTACGTGTTAGCTTGAAATATGGAAATTATTGCTTAAAACTCCCAAAAATGCGTTAAAAATAATCGATTTTTACACAGTTAAACTGTTGATTAAAAGGAGTTGCCGTCGATTTCTTTCAATTATCTTATCTTCTAAAGCGAGAGATAATTGTCTGTCTGCTAAATGGATCTGGAATCTCCGTCTAAGGATTTTTGATTTTTTGATTTTATATGGGGCTTTTGGCCACGAGAAATCGATTGGAAATGGTCACCAGTCTGGGAAAATTCGTTTTCTACGTCTTTTTATTAAATTAAAAAGTGAAATTTGTCCATTTTAAACAATACAAAGCACAGCTGATGCAAATGTTTTCAATGTCATTACAATAATCATCTGTTTTCTTTTAAACGAAGCACAGCTGATGCAAATGTTTTCAATGCCATTACAATAATCATCTGTTTTCTTTTAAACTGTATTTTATTAGAGGTAAGCCTAATGTTGTATCTATTTATAGTTACCATGGCAACGAATACTTCTGCTAAATAAACATACCCTTTATTTAGTTGTTTAATGTTATAGGCCTAACCTAAACGATGTTCACGGAAATTTGCAATAATAGTTATTGACGTGAGCGAACTAGGCCCTGCTTATAATCGAGCTTTAGCTCGGTCTCCTGGTACTGAGATATAAGACAAAAGCACATAGCCTTTAAGAACAATTTAAGATGTTTCACAATTTTTTAGGTTGAAAAACGGCGTCCGAAACACGTTAGTACGAAGTGCATATTTTTGCTGTTTTACGCAAGGTATAGAAGACCCTTAAGCGTTCAATTTTGTGAATCAACATAAATCGCCGCCTAATAGATCATTAATTGAAGAAACGTACGTTGACATAACATCGCACAAAACAAACGTCCTATCCGGCCCGTGGAAATAACTGAATATTTTTGTATTATGTTATACTATGTTATTGGCTATACAGAGGAATCTAAAATTGTTTTCGTAAAATATATCTCAACTTTGTTATCAGATCCAAAGTAAACCAACGTACAATGCAAGGAAGCAAATTGGTGTCTTATTCTGTTTAACAAAATATTTTAAAGTTAAGTTTATTAAATCAAACAGTATTTTGATGATAAAATTGAAATAATAGTTTAGATTTATGTATTTTACCTTCAAGAGATAACTTCTATTATATTATTACACTGAATAATTAAGATAATACTAGTAAACCTTCGTGAAAAATCACAGGCGGATTAATTAGATACACATCAGAAATACATCATTCAACAAAATACTATTTTAAAACAACACACGTTATCTAGGCCTACCTAACTATGCTGACAGGGATTTTTAACTTGGTAAATGTGTACAATTATAAGGGTTATAAAACTGTATGAATATGTGTTAAAATTTTGTATTTATGTATGTTATTGTATATTTAAAAAAAGATAAAATATTATCTTTGAATTGCTTTCTATTTCATATTGATAGATCAAATGATTTAGAAGTTATTAATGTTACAAGACTTATGTTTATTAAAGTTGTTAAACATAACCCCAAAGGTATAAATAATAAACTATATGCTAGGTTTGTGTATTACAGATGATGGGTGAAATCAGCTGTTTAGATGTAGAAATGTTTCCTAAGCTAAAGGAATAATGTATATTTTCTTTAAATTTGTATAAAAATTATATTTATGATAAAAGATTGTATTTATAAATAGTTTATAACCTAAAAGCAAATAGTATAACGTATATTATAGCATACATTAGTTATTTAGCTCATATTTATAAAAAAAATCAACTTCGAAAGACAGTATAATGATTGAAGGTGTAAACATAACCTCAAACTATAATATACACTGGGTATAAGATGATGGGAGAAATCAGCTGTTATATTAAATGTTACTCCACGTAAGTACGCTCGTACGTACACTCGCTTTTATAGGAGTTGATCTGGCCGAAACCTTATCTCTACTGCACTAATCCAAAATCTGCAATTACTATACGATATGTACTGCTGCAATTTTCATTTTTCTACACTGCCTAGTGGATACAAATTCTGTTATAAATATGAATCTAGTTTTTTATTAAAATATTTCTTTTTTTTACAAATCAAGTCAATATTTATTTAGTCAGTTAGTTCTACAACAACAAATTTTCCAAGAATAAAAATCTGCAGTACCTGACGTAAACCATTGAAAATGAAAAATTTCACAAGCGTTATATCTCAGTTTTAAAATATCTATAAAAATCTAGTTTAGTTCAAACCAGTGTTGACACATTAAAAATTAGAAATTATAGGCCTGGGGTGACAGGCTCAAAATCATGAACGAAATGACAAAATTATCGTACACTTTTCACTGGCAAAAGTGTAGAGAATGGCAAATGCATTTTATAATGCAGATTCCTGGAAGTGATTCCTTTAAGTTTACTTAAACTGAGTCGAACTCTCCCACCATGACATTGCAACCATAAGAAGGAAAGCCTAAAACATTTGCAAAAGGAATTTCTTCTAAGTGAAATAGTCTTTCTCCCGAAGCTCCTTCATTTCAATCATCTGACGATTCAAATACTGGCAGAAGCTTCCTAAAGTTTGACACTGCTGTCCTTTTTACAAACCCACACAGCAAGGGTTTTATTACACCCAAAATCAGTCGACTCCTCAATAATTGGGCTGAATTTATTTAATTTTAATATTTCTGCTAAAGACTCTCATACATCCCAATATACAATACCGGTACCTGTAGCATTTGTGGGAATTGATTTAAATTTGTCAGCAATTTAAGAGTCAGAAAAGGAAGAGTGACAAACTTCAATCACTTTCTTGGTAACAAATTCTAAGACATTTTGTGCACCGCTCTGCTCTTTTCACTACCTTACTTTGATTTGTCATACTTTTGCAATACAAAGGCATATATAATATTATTTTTTCTTGCAGCGCTAACTTAAAAAAAAAATGTTTTGGCCCATCCAATGATGTTTAACAACAGTAGGTTATGGTGTAAATTCAGACTTACAAAACTTGCACGAAGCTTTGAGGTTATTGTTTGGCATAGTAGTTAGAACATTGATTAAATCCGGGTCGTTTTGTTACTCTTTGCGGTAAAACTAAATAGTTTTTCTGTTTTCTGAGACTCGGCTTTCGCTTTCAATGTGTTTTCTGGTGATTTACACCTAAAAGCCAAAGATCCTAGGCCTTATAAATAAAAACTGTCTCACTGTATCAAATACTGGTTAATTTATAATTTATTTGGTGTTGAGTTGTTTTACTATAAAGTATTGGTGTCTCCACCCATTGGAGAATACCATAGCAATATTCAACCTAACGTAAGAAATTACCGTACATCTCGTAAAACTGTCATATTGTCGTACATAATTATTGACTATGGGGTAATTGTTAAATTATCG
>JAGFPH010001245.1:202953-217999 GCA_018207615.1 Philaenus spumarius | reverse complement strand
TATAAATTTTTTGAGATTTTTCGTACTAAAATTAAATTTTGTTGAAGTTTTCTTTAAAAAAATAGACATACAAAATAATTCTGCACATTTTGTTTTTTTTACGCGACCTTATAGCCCATCTGGTTCCCCCAAAAACAATTAAAACGTAAAATACCGTTAAAGTACCAGAATTAAATTCATGGCTTTTACCGTGGTGACCGATGGCAATATGTGTTTTACATGCTGGCAGCAACTTCGTGAGTAGATCAATTTCCCAAATAGTTGTTTGAAACCCAAAAACATACATAAATTTAATTTTATAAATTCGCTCAACTCACGTCAGCGGTTCAGCTGCGTGGTCGAATTATTTACATTCCCGCCATTTGCGCACAACTTTTAACATTTTCAGAAAGCTCTAATTTACGGTTAGTAGGCCTACATAACAAATTTTGCCCCTAGTCAAGTGACTCGTCTGAAAATCATGTTTTTATTTACTCCCTTTTATTATTTACAGTTTAGATTAAAGCATGTTGATCTATTGTTATGTACAGTAAGATAGCAAACCGATACTGTTATCTCACTAGTTATATTACATAGTTTAAAGTTGATCATATATTGTTGGACTGTCGCTTATGCTGTGCACCGAAATGCATGAATGCATTTACCTAAACTTGCTGATACCAACACTTTTATTACATTGTTTGTTTACAAGACAATATACCGTCTACAACTTCTATAAGCGATACTACAACGTTGCCAAGCTATTTGAAATTAAATAATTCAACCACGCAGCTGAATCGCTGACATGAGTTGAGCAAATTTCCAAAATTAAGTTTATATTATTATTATATTATGTTTTAGGGTTTCAACCAACAATTTGGGAAATAGGTCTATTCGCGACGGTGCTGAGTAGCTGCAAAATGGTTCGCACGCCATTCCGCATATTGGGAGTACCTTCAATACACGATTGCATTGCGTGCTTCGCACGCCATTCCGCATGTTGGGGGTATCTTCAACATACAAAGCATTGCGTGCTTCGCACGCCAACCCCCGTATTGGGATTATCTTCAATACACAATGCATCGCGTGCTTCGCACGCCAACCCCGCGGTTGAATCAACCACAAGGCTTTCAACCGGGTACTTCTATGGTATTTTACGTTTTGATCGATTTTGGGGGAACCAAGCGAGCTATAAGGTCGCGTAAAAAAACAAAACGTGCAGAATAACATACTACAATTATACTTGTAGAAAAAAACTCAAAAACAAATTCATTCTCGTAGGAAAAATCTCAAAAAATAGTTACTTCTGGTCAAAAAACGTGCTTCCGATTGTTGGATTTTTTGGCTAACGAACTCGTCCGAGCGACATAGACAACTAACATGTGTACCAAATTTGAACCAAATCGGAATTAAAATACGGCCGCTAGAGTGCGAACACATATAGCCTATATATGATTTTTAATGACATCCTAAAAAGTGTTCTGGGGACCATGATCGGTGCTCATTTGCTACTCCCGACCTTGGGTCTTTTTTCCTATGGAAATTCTCTAATGAACTCTGACGTGAGTGGAGCGAATTTCCAAAATTAAGTTTACATGTTCTTGGGATTTAACCAACCATTTGGGAAATTGGTTTATTCACGAAGGCGCTGAATAGCTGCCTGCGTGTACGAAATATATTAGCCTCTTCTCAAGCTCTGCTTCGTTTCTCTTGTGGCCTCGGATTGTGGACTGCTTCGCTTCGCCTCTGATCGGACGCTGCCCCACGTTTATATGAACCGGGTATTTTACGTTTTGGTCGATTTTGGGGGGAACCGGACAGGATAGATAAGGTCGTGTAAAAAACTAAATTTGCAAAACAATCTCCTATATTTATTTTTTTACGTAAAACTCCATAAAAGTTTCATTCTAGTACGAAAAATGTAAAAATATTTTTACTCCTGTAAAAAAAAACGTGCTTCTTGGTTGTTGGAATCGTTTTGGCTATAACGAATTCGTCCGAGCGACGTGTGCTCCAAATCGCGAACACATAAATACTGTACATTTTGTAGCATTGTATTTGGATAACCTAGTAGAACTCCGATCCAATGCAATATTTCGTTCCACTGGAAATTCGACGATAGTGGCGCTATCTATTGGGGAAACGACGGAAGCTGTGTGAAACACCAATGCTACCAATGATTTCTCCCTAGCGCTACCTCGCGCCGCGATCATGTACTATTTTCCCGACAACCTAATTTTCACCACACTGCTGCCGTATGGATGCAAGATCTATTTATTATTCATGATCTATGCTACTAGTAAGCCCCCGTGAAAAATCACAGGTAAATTAATTAGCTACATGTCAGAAATACATAATTTAAAAATATTACTTAAAAACAACAAACTTTATATAGACCTACCTTACTATTCTGAGGGGATCTTTAACAAGATAAATATGTACAATTATAAATTTATTGAGATATGGTTTTATAAAACTGTGGGCCTATTTGTTAAAATTTTATATTTATACATCAAAATAAAGATAAAAATATTACCTTTTAATTGCTTTTCATTTCATATTGATACATCAGATTATATATAAGTTATTAATATTTTAATGAAGAAATTAATAATGGAATGTGTTTATAATAGTATACGAAGATGTACGAATGTTTCCGAAGCTAAACGAATGGGTTACTCTTCATTAAATTTGTATAAATGAATACATTGATGATAAAAGTTTGTATTTACATTCATTTTATAACCTAAAAGCAAATATTCTAAAGGAGCACAGCCTGTATTAGTTCTATTATTCATATTAAAGAATCAACTTTACAAGACATTATAATGTTATTGATTGACATTGTAAACATAACTGAAAGTATAATCTACGATAGGTTTTGTTAAAGTATTACAGATGACGAGTAAAATCTGCTGTTTTATTATATTGTCACTCACGTACATACGAACGTGCACTTGTTTTTATAGAAGTTGATGTATATAAATAATGTCACCCCAAAACTTCTTTATAGTCGGCGTTCATTGACCACTCCCAACCGTAGGTCTCGTCATAAGAGTTACTGCAATAGCTCATATTTTCTATGGAAATTCGCTAATAACATACAAACTCATTTTTCAAATAACTTCTTCAATACTGCCAAATTTTATTAAAAACTTTTTAACCGTTTTCTCACAAAAGTAAAGAATTGAACAAATATGCAGGCAAACAAAAATTATTTATTTCGTGTAGACGTTATTAAAACAAGTACACAGGCAACCACTACTTCTCCTAATCGGAATACTAGTTAGTAATATAAACTATCCCCACGTTATTACGAAAAACCAACGTACGATATCGTCTGTTATAACAAGTCAAATTTAAAGTAATCACCTCTTGGAATTGTTCCATTTACATTTCTTGTATTTTCAGTATAAACAATTCATTTGAACAAATCGCAACATGTAATCTTCTGTAAACAGAACTTTAATTTCTTTTTTCCTGATTTAACAAGAACTGTGTGTTTTGTTAATGGTTTATTTTGCTGTTGTGCTCCCCATTGGTTTTATTTTTACACTTTGAATACTCCTCTTTATATTTAAAAGTACCTAGTTAATAGTAACTAAACATAAAAACACATAGAACACAATTCTCACAAAAATACGTTTAAAGGTCAAACGCATTTCTACGGGAAAGTCGTCATCTTCAGTGACATTTGAGCTACCGTATAACTGTTGTAGCTCAAATTCCACTGAAGATGACGACTTTGTCGTTTATACCCGTTTTACCACTACACAGTGTATTGCGTGCTTCGCACGCTAACAACCGTATTGGGAGTATTTTTACTTCGCACACCAATTCTCGTATTGGGAGAATTTTCAATACACAATGCATTGCGTTCTTCGCACGCCAATCCCCGTATTGGTAGTATTTTCAATACACAATGCATTGCGTGCTTCACACGCCAATCCCCGTATTGGGAGTATTTTCAATACACAATGCATTGCTTCGCACGCCGACCCCTGTATTGGGGGAATTTTCAACACACAGAGCATTGCGTGCTTCGCACGCCCAATTTAAGCCTGTGTGCTATGAACGCCCATGTACGTCCGCTTTAAAATATTAGTGATTATTGCGTAGAAAGGATCAAAAATAAAAAATAAAGTAATTTATATTCATTTAGGCTATAATTATAAAAAATAAAAGGTCAGCTCCTAGTATTGGAAATACGAAATTTGCCTAGCAGTGAACGTGTTAACAGGAATTAGAAGTTATGTAATAAAACATAGGTTACAAGTAAATTGCCTATGTAAAGTAAAGCGACTTGCATCACATGTACCCCTTGGCTTCTACGCTAAACAGCTCTTCTACGAAGTAGGTTTGTTTTTCGCCACTAGATCTCAGCACACGATAGACATACAGTTATATTCCTTGGTCACAAACATTTTAAAGTGTTGAAGAGCCAGTTTCTGCACTTAACTCCATTATTCAAAAAATGTCACTTGTACTTCTTGACTTCTCAGCACTTTACTTGTTAGTAACAGTAACAATGAAGAATTAAATAGGTATACAGATTATAACTAAGAATACACAACACAAGGGATTGGGTTTAAGCCTAAATTGTAAATTTATTTTTATCATACTGATAAACTGATGTTTTTAGTTCACGCGACGTCCGTGAAGTGACTTTTTATTTGTAGTCATTCACTACTTGTTCAAAAAGTCAGCTGATACAATAATCAGCTATCAAGAACGGCCTTACCATTTCTAATGTCAGATTAACGTACCTGCTCGCAAGCCACTAAAAAATGGGTGTGTGATGTACTTATATTTATGCGCCTGCCTGAAGATAGAGTTTAAATGTGTTTACCGCATTGATTAAACAGGTTCATAGAAAATTAATGTACCTTATTTTTTATGTAGCCTATTTAAAAAAATCGTTGACTATTGTTGGTCAACTTAAAAAACCAAAGCCATATCGTAATTTAATATTGATTTATTTATCTGAAATATACAAACCGGAAAATAAAACAAAAGTAGGCCTATATACTGTATAAAATGTAAAAATTGCATTGGGCCTGTGTATTATAATATGATTTATGCACGAAGAAAGATTTTGTTAAAACAAAATTACGTCTTGCTTACAAAATTATTCATGGTGATTCACCAAGATGTGCAGAAACTTCGGGAGCTCATTCTACATGTAAAAGTAAAGAAAAAAAGTATACAAACATAGGTCCGAAAACGCTTCGTGTTCCATCCAGATAACTGCCATTATTGTATTTTACAAAATAATTCATATCTAGAGAACGGTTTGACTGATCGAGTTCAAACTTGGCATGCAGTTTAATGTAACAATGATCCATCTCAAGAAACATAATCGATTCTTTACAATCAGTCGTTTCAAAATGGCGGCTGTTTGAAAATTGCAAACCTAAATTACTCAAAAACATGTTAACAAAAAATGTCAAGGTACCTTTTTTTAGCCCTTTTGATTCCCTATCGGATGGTGTTACTATCAAAACAATCGGATGAAAAATAATAGCTGAGTTATTGGTAATGACAGCAAATGTACATACAATAGTGTTGTGTTTACTGTGATGGTATAGGATACCAGACTGAACAATCCAATTACACATAACTTAACTATTATCCTTCATTCGATTGTTTTGACAGTTACCATCCGATAGGGAATCAAAGGGGCTACAAAAAAAAGGTGTCTTGCCATTTTTTGGTTAAAATATACGGTTTTTGACTAATTTAGGTTTGACATTTTCAAACAGCCGCCATTTTGAAACTCATGCTTGGATTTAATCGCTTATTTTTCTTGAGATATATCATTGTTAGGTTAAACTCAACGAACTATACTACTGGAACGCTCGCTGCCCATAAGACTAGTGTTGTGTTTTCCGAGCGCATACAGATGTGTGTGGCGGGAAGTATCCGGGGCGCGCGGGCGATGTAAGTGGGCAAGAACTCTAGACCTGGCGCTTGCGCGTTATACGGTTTTCTGTCATTCTGCTTTTCAAAGTGTGACCTTTGACGGAACAAGCACTAACTTAAGTGCGTTGAAACATTTAGGTTGTAAATTCCCCGAAGCACCAATTTTTAAACTAGATACAATCAGCTATGCTATTTGTGCTATTTTGGATCCTCCACACATGTTAAAACTGGCGCGAAATGCTCTTTCTGACATAAAAGTTACTGAATCAGAGTCAGGGAGCGTATGTGTCAAATATATAGAAGAGCTCAATAACTTTAACAATAAGTTTAAAAATGTGTAACAAACTATCGGAGAAACATGTTTTCTACAAGAACCGAAAAATGAATGTTAAAGTTGCAGCTCAGACTCTAAGCTCCAGTGTAGCGGAGAATATTTGTCTGTAAAACAAACATCCGCAGTTCCTAAACTGTTTACCAACCGTAGAGTTCATAAGAATAATTGACAATCTTTTTGATTTTTTGAATAGTAGGGATCCATTTGGAAGAGGATACAAAGGCCCTATTAAATTAGAAAATAAAGAAAAAGATGATGAAATGCTAAACAAAGCAGAAAACTATTTGGCAGCACTTAAAATTGGAAATCAATTCGTTTTAGATCATTCAAGAAAAACATTTGTTTTAGGATTTTTAAGTAATATTAAGAGTATTTGTATTTTAAGATTTTCCTGTGTCAGAAGTAGGGGTGGAAACAATGACAATCCGAATACCAAACAGTTCACTTGGGCAGTCAGAGAACTAATGTTTCGTAATAGTGTTAGGGCTTCTGAAAATGCTAACTGCTTTGAGTTTGACCTTAGCTCACACCTAGGCCTTCTTGAGTTAGGTCATAATCAGTGCCATCGCTATGATATTAATGATAGTGAAATAGAGAGTGTCGCATTGGTCATGGAAAATTATAGTAATTCAAATTTTAAGGACGAAATTTTATATTACATTTGTGGCGTGATTGTAAGACGAATAGAAAAAAACATAAACTGTACCGACTGTAGCTCTTTGCTCTATGCAAGTGAATCCGATTTTAGGGCACATACAGGCCTCACTGATTTTAAATCTAAAGGAAAACTAATCAGGTCAAGTGTGGATGTATTTAAAATTGTAAAGTATGCCTACATGCTCAAGTTATCAACATCAGAAAAAAATGTTACTTCTTACAATTTAACAATGATAGTTTGTAACCATTTCAAAGGTAGTATTTTCAAAGGGTATGTAGGTAACGATGAATTTACAGGAAGCCATGACTTATTTTTGATTAAATCTGTAACCCAATTATTTTTAAAAATAATTTCACATCATATTGCAAAACAGAAAACTTTGGACATTACAAAAAAATCAAATTTAGGAATAAGACAAAAATTTACCAAAGTAATTTTATTTTCTAACATGTAAATATTATCATTGTCTTATGTGTACGTCTATGTATCTTTAATAAACTACAATACAAAATTGGTTGTATTATTTTCCTTGTTATTACCTTGTACGTCGTTTCTTGTCTGTGCTTGTACGGATATTAATACTTAATATTAATATTAATATCAGTACACTGATATTATGAAAATTATCAAGGCATAATGTTAATTTATAATAATGTAATATTCTTAATTATAAAAATCATTGGATAATCAACAGTTACCAACATTTACAAACAAAACTGCATTGTGAAATATAAACATATTGAAGAATCTACAGAGTTTTATACTGTTGGAACAGCGTTATTGTAATGCCTACCGTGTGGCCGGGCGTGTTCTTGCCCACTTACGACGCCTTCAGACCACGGACGCAACCCCAGATTTCGGCTCGGCTTCTGTAGTCCAGTGCGCGATCCATTAGTATATATCGATGGTTAAACTTCATGCAAATTTTGAACTCAATCAGTCAAACCGCTCTCTAGATAAGAATTATTTTGTACAACAAACAAAATGGCGGATATCTAGAAAACGAAGCGTTTTCGGGTCTCTGTTTATATGAACTTTTTTTCTAATTTTGACTCATAGAACCATTCCCCGAAGTTTGGAACTTTACTATGAGACACCCTGTATAATACCAATTAAGATGTATTGTTAGATTTGTCTAGCAACTTTATTAAATTCCATGTTACGGTATCCAAGTCACTTTACTAATAACAACTGCAAATTATAGTTACCTATAAAATGATGAATCTGTCCGTCTTGTGACGTCTTTTATACTCTTAAAACTTCTTTTAAACTTTATTAATTCCCTCACGTTCGACTTGATCTTGATGGGTAGGACTATCAAATATTGAAAGAAACTGTCCAACAAAAATGGCTATACATTATAAATGGCAAAGAGAATAAGAGAAAACTATTTAAATTTAAACCTGTGTAATTATTTCGTGGTGATTTCTAAATCTATTGTTACATTACATTAAAATTTACCTTGTTCTATAACAAATGGTTACCTCTCGCTTCGTTGGAATTGTTCTAAAAGAAAAAGCAAACAAAGTTTGAGGTTATTTAAATGAGTAAGTAAACAGACTCAAGAGTTTGCTCTAATTATGCCGTCTAGACCGGATGTAAGAAGGAGAACAAGAATAAACACAGGTAACACAAATAAGTAAAGATAACAAAGTTAAGACTGGAAGCATACATAGTCCAGACTAAACATAAACAACGTTATTGTTTTTGTTTCTTTTTTTACTTGCTCGGCTCAGACTGTTTAGAAACACATTGCCTTCACGTCACGTGAGCTCATGTGATGTCACATATTTAGTGTGATATCATGTTAAGAAGTACACTATACTGTCACGTATATCACCGTGACGCAACTTTCTAGATAATTTTTTTGTTAGACCTTGCCTTATCGGTGTGAAATAAAAAGCAAATAAAAGATAACATTTTTATCTTTAATTTCATATAGGCCTACTATAATAATGTGTATAAGTACAATACTTTTTACAAATAGACCAACAATTTTACAAAATCATACCTGCATTTTGGAACATATGACTATTTTATAATAATAGGCCTAGTATCTTGTTAACTATTTGATTTATCAATATGAAATGCATAGCAAATAAAATATAATACTTCTGTCTTTCTTTTTATGTATAATAATTTAAACAATTACCAAATTTTAACAAATAGGCCTAGTAATTTTGAATTTGTAATCAGTGCAAAATAGTTTAACTGGACTGAAATGATGTGGGAAATACGTGAGCTCACGTCTCCCGAAAGTGTGGGAGCCCATAAATTTATCACGTGAGTTCACGAGTGAAGTCCGTGAGGTTATGCGCGTGATGTGAGGTGACAACAATGTAATTCTAGTAGGTATTTACATGTACATTATCAACTCCTATAAAAGCAAGCGTGCGTACGTGAGTAACATATAATACAACAGCTGATTTCACCCCTCATCTGTAAACCCAGTGTAGATTATAGTTTGGGGTTATGTTTACAACTTCAATCGTTATAATTTCTTGTGAAGTTGATTTTTTTAA
This sequence comes from Philaenus spumarius, assembly GCA_018207615.1. NCBI lineage: Eukaryota > Metazoa > Arthropoda > Insecta > Hemiptera > Aphrophoridae > Philaenus > Philaenus spumarius. The sequence goes on along the minus strand of JAGFPH010001245.1, from coordinate 208,584 downwards.
ATATGAGTTATACAACTAATAAATACTATAATGTACGTTATAATATTTGCTTTGAGGTTATAAACTATATATAAATACAACCTTTTATCATCAATATATTTGTTTATACAAATTTAAAGAAGAAATATGCCTACCTATTCCTTTAACAGCATATTTCACCCATCGTCTAAAATACTTAAACAAACCCAGTGTAGATTGTAGTTTGGGGTTATGTTTATGTAGGCCTAGATAAGTAAGCCTTAATGTTGTTTGTAAATAGTGTATTTCTAATGTCTATCTAATTAATTAACCTGTGATTTTTCACGGGGGTTTACTAGTATAATATAAATTAATATCCAGTCCGATTAACAATTTTAATCAGATTTTACTTACCGTCTCAAAATTAAAACGTTTACTTGAATTTTCCAAACATATTCTTAAGATTTATAATTTAGTTTAATACTTTATTATAAAACAATTCAGCTTTAAATCGTCTCATTGTTCTTTAACTAAAAATGATCTACTATAGAAAGACGGTTAGACAAATGAGTAGATTCTAAAAGTGTTCCATTTTTTCACATTGTTGTTATTTAATCGTGCAATTGAGGTTCTCAAAAAATTCAAACATACAACTACTATTTGCGATGATAGCTTTCTGCGGCAGATGTGCCGAAGTCATTACGTTTTCGCGAGTAGCGTACATGCAGATTTTGGGAGGTGGGGCCAAGGACCGGAAGTTGCCAAAACACTGTGTAGTGTTTTTCTTCGTTGGTGACATCAAGCGACATCCTGCATGTGTTTAATTCCAAGGGCATTCCCACCGCTACCGGGCGTCTAGACGAACTCCTTCCCTTAATCACAATCAGATCATTGGCCCTTCCCGACTCCAACTTCACTCAATCAATGATTGTCCGCGCATCCGCTCCGAGCAATAATTTAATTTCGTTCAGAAATTGCAAATCTAATTATTTAAGGATAAGTTTTTAATAAAAAGTTTTATTTTTTCTATTTTTACGGTACTTTTTAAATGCAGTTTTTCACTTTAAAACCAGCAAGCAAATTGAGGCGATTCTAATTTATTTTACGTCTTTTCATAAAACTTTGGAGGTAAAAAGAAAAACGCAATTTTACTATTTTATACAATGAATTTAGATAATTTTAGGGGAACAATTTACTTTTGATTTCTTAAACAAAAAGCTGCTATTGTGAAATTCTTATAGAGATTGTCCTATAGCCATAAAAGACCACAACTAAAAATTATCTCCTTTAAATAGATCATCTTCTTTAAATAGATTATACCACCTTCTACTAATCTAATTTATATGATTTATATTACATCCGAGCAATGTTGATGAAATGTGAATTTATGTTTAGCAAGAAATTCTGGTCAAATTACTATATATAACTAAAATGCAAAAAAATTTAATAACAGATTTATGAATTGCGGTCTTGTCAATGTTCACAAACTTTTTATTAGTTGAGAAAATTTTTTATTTGTTGACTTCTTTAAATATTTTGAAGTGAAAACTTCTATAGCGGCTTTGGGTATTTTTTTTTTTTTTTTGTAGGGAGGTAAATCACCGTTTCGCGTCACGTCACGTAACGCAACATTTTCGCTTAGACCGGTGTGTTGATTATGTATACCTTCTTATACATAGCCTATATATATATACTTGTGTATAGTATATATGAAGAACAAGGACCGATGACAATGCAATATAAATTTTTTGGGTGTAGTAAGTGAGCACTGATCATGATCCTCAGAACACGACGTGATTTTCACCCCCTTCAAAACATCGGATTGATTTGAAACTTTGCACACTTATCAAGGACCGATGACAATGCAATATTAATTTTGTTGGGTGTAGTAAGTGAGCACTTATGATGGTCTCCAGAACACGTTTTCGGGTGTCATTAAAAACTTTATATACAGGGTGATTCACGACGATATACAAAAACTTTGGGAGCTCATTAATTTTGTTGGGTGTAGTAAGTGAGCATTGATCATGGTCCCCAGACTAAAAAATAGGAAAATAAATAATAGTTTAAAAACTAAAAAATACGCTTTAAAAGCAAACCGAACTAAAAATTTGAAAATAATTGTAATTATTTTATTTATTTATTAACCAGGAAATAAAATGTTAATAAAATCCAGTAGTTAATCAATATTCATTTTACATAAAATTCGCATAGAAGTTTTCACTTCTATTGTGTGGTCATATGCACACCCAATTTTTTTCAAATTGATTTGAGCCTTACCATTGGATATTATGATGGAAAGTTTTTTGAAAGCAAAATACAAAGGTGAAACCCACCATTGTATCATTCTTTGAGTTGTTCTTATATCTTTTTTCGAATATGTACTATATATCATTTGATATTTTACTAGAATATAAATAATATGTTGCCTGTACATAGGTATTGTTGTCATGTAAATCATGGTATTTTGAAATCTTGTTATATATGACTCTAAGCAATACTAAATATAGGTTAGATTAGGAACGCATTGTTTACTACCATTAAATAATAGTGTTTTATTTCCAGTGTCGCCAATTTCAGCACCGAAAGGTAGGCCAACATTAAATCTACAGTATTTGCAAAGTTTGTGTTTGAATTCCAGATGTTGTTTGGCCTGGCATGAATTATTTTCGCATGTAGAAAATTTTTTTAGTGCATTAATTAGCTTGCTTGTAGTACCAGATACAATGCAAACTTGTACTAAACTTTAGTACCTCTATTAATATATTTTCAAACAATTTTGTGTGTAATTTTAATAATAACAATCTAGTTACTGAATATACATACGTAGCACACACTCTAAACAGTACAGTAAATTCGTTGGTATGTTAATTTTGTTTAAAGAATACTAAAAACCACTGTTTTTAGCCTGATGCTTATAGCCTGATAAACTAGTGTATTCCTATATTAAATCTTAATTTTGGAAACATGTAAATATAACCCTAGAGATTCTTTTTTTTCTCAAAATGGTTTAACACGTTCACTGCTAAGGACGCATATGTGAGTTTGACATTGAACACTATAAAAAGCGGTCGACGCACAGTGCATTGCGTGCTTTGCACGTCAACCCCCATATTGAGAGTATTTTCAATAAACAGAGCATTGTGTGTTTCGCACGCCAATACCCGAATTGGGAGTATTTACAATACACAATGCATTGCGTGCTTTGCATGCCAACCCCAGCATTCGGAGTATTTTCAATAAACAATGTATTGCGTGCTTCGCACGCCTACCCCCGTATGGGAGTAGCCTATTTTCAATATACAATGCATTGCTTACTTCCCACGCCAACTCCAAATAAAAAATAAAGTAATTTCTACTCTTTTAGACTATAAATATAAAAAATAAAAGGTCAGCTCCTAGAATAGGAAATTTGCGTAGCAGTGAATGTGTTGAAAACGTGTTTTTTTGTTGTTGTTGCACATTTAGCTTAATCTGTACCTATCTGATCGTTTTTCTTCTTTCTGTTATTCCCATTAAAAGGAATCAAATTGTTGTTCTATTTCAGTTAATGTTGTTATTATCTGATAGAATGAGAACATAAATAATCAAATAAATAGATACAAAGTGAAGATATTTTATATTTTATAATGAATCTACAAGTCGGGGAGCAGAGTGATAAACTCACTTGTCCAATTTGCTACAACTCAGTTGCGTTTACTTGCATATGCTGCTCCCCCATCTTTATAAGTCTATCTTCTATCTATATACGGTACAGTATATAATCCAAATAGGATTACCATTCACTCACTCATCACGAAATCTAAAAAACCACCGAACATATTGGAATGAAATTTGGTATGTAACTTCCTCTAAGGCCCTAGGTGCTCGCTAAGAAAGGTTTTCAAAAAATTCGAAATTTTAGGGGGGTTTTTGGGGGGTCAAAGTTACTAAAAAAAACCACCGAACGGATTGGAATGGAATTTGGTATGCAGCTTCTTCTAGGGGGCCCTAGGTGCTCGCTAAGAAAGGTTTTAAAAAAATTCGAAATTTTAGGGGGAGGTTTGGGGGGGTCAAAGTTACTAAAAATCCTCATAAGAAATACATAGTATTATGTATTTATTGGTATATATTTTTTGTTCATTTACATTTAACTTTGATTTGTTTATCCGTGCAAAGCCGGATCAGACCAGCTAATCTGGCATAAAGTAAAACAATAAGCAAAAGAAAAAAAATGTAAAGATTTTATTTTAATATAGTTTCATTTAAAAATTTAAAAATAGTTTACAAAGTGAGATGCCTGTTACTAACCTAAACTGAGGTACGCACTAAATTTCTACATCATTTGTCTCGTAAACTGATATGGACAAAAGTGCTGTAAACTGTATAGTTTATATAAGGCTATGTTATTGTAGCACAACTTCAACATTTAAATTAATAGTATCCATTTGTGTCTAAATCAAGATTATTTGGTTTAAAAGATTCTGCGGTTAATAAAATGTAATATGACAAAAATAAACAACTAACAAGACAAAGATAAAAGTTTTTATTTATATAGTTTCAGTAAATCGTAATAATTTCAAAAAAACTACCATACATCTTCAAGAATATGTTGATATTATGCAGGCCCCCGAGAGGGTTCAGGGGACCTGGGGCAAATTTAATTCTTGAGGCCCCCTGACTCGAACATAATTTCGGGGGAGGTAGGAAGGAAGGGAACATTTTTCACACAATAGTTAATACTAAAAAATGAAAATAATATAGTACATGTAGACACTAGTAATACATAATAATATTAGAAAATAATGAAAGTAATTGCCCACATTAAAAAATAAAAGGAAACTGTTGAGCAATATGCCCTTACGACCTTCGAGCTTGATTTAATTTATAAAGGTAGGCCTATTATATTGTTTATTTGTATTTACAAACCACGCACCTTTAATACCTTTAATAAATTTGTATTTTGAACTCGACTACATATATGAAATTATTGTGGGTTTCATACAAATATTTTAAAACTAATGCATTATAAAAAAAAGTAAATTGACTGTTAAGTCAACATATTCATTGTTTTCAATTTTTTAATTAATTTAAATCCAAGGGCTCCCTGCCATTGGGGGCCTGGGACAATGTGCCCCTTTTGCCCCCCCCCCCCCCTCTCGGCGACCCTGATATTATGTTTGGCAATATAAAATGAAGACTACCATTTCTTTTGAGATCAAGATTGTTACTTCTGTGATTAGACCTATATTGAGCATCTGTCATATAGACAGATTAGTTTTAAAAATGCTTTCGCACAAGTTCGTCACAAGCCCTAGTGGTGATGTTTTTCCAAGAACATGAGTCTTCCAGGTACGACTACTGCATTCTATGTTTAAATAGAAATACGACAGTCTGTTACATAGTGTGTACCTAAACGACTATTTCTTAGTATTGTCTAGCCAACACCAAAACAAAAAGAAGAGTGATTGATTAATTAAAAAGAGAAACTGGAAACAGCAACGACCTGGACATAGCACACCTGGCAGTCCATTAACTCTTCTACATTTCATTCATATTCACTCTTGACTCCAGACAAAAATGTGTCACCACTCCACACGCCTTTGTTATGTCTATATCATGAAAACCTGTAATACTGGTTATCCCTATGTACTAAACATACTTGGTTTTCCTATTTTAAATACTTCTTCTTCG
>JAGFPH010001245.1:176949-188776 GCA_018207615.1 Philaenus spumarius | reverse complement strand
AGAATAATTATCATTTAGTTGAAGGTGCAGTAAAAAAATATTTAAAATGCTTGAGAATAATTATCATTAAATAAAAGTGAGTAATTTTTCTAGTCCTGTACTTTCAGGACTGAAAGAAATATTTGGAGTAAAATTTTTATTATATACAGCACTACTCTAATATGTATGATATTAATTATATACAATTACTAGCTGACCCGTACGGCGCTGCCCGTGGTGGTTGGTATTTTCAGTTTTTTTAACGTAATTGTATTCTTTATAAGTGTTCAGTCAGTGAGTGGTATTGGGCTTATATATATATATATCTTAAATAATAAAAGCACTATTTTCATAATAATAAAAGATCTGAAATTATAATTTTAGTAACTTTGATCAACCCAAACCCCTCCTAAAATTTCGAATGTTTTCAAACCCTTTCTTATTGAACACCTATGGCCCTATAGGAAGCTACATACCAAATTTCATTCCAATCCGTTCGGTAGTTTTGAAGAAATCGTTTTTTAATAAATTTAATCCCCCCCAACCCCCCTAAAATTTCGAATTTTTTCAAACCCTATCTTAGTGAGCACCTATGGCCCTAGAGGAAGCTACATACCAAATTTCATTCCAATCTGTTCCGTAATTTTGGAGAAATCGTGATTTAGTCATTTTTACCCCCCAAACTCCCCTAAAATTTCCAATTTTTTAAAACTCTTTTTTAGTGATCACTTATGGCCCTAGAGGAAAGTACATACCAAATTTCATTCCAATCCGTTCGGTAGTTTTGAAAAAATCGTGATTTAATAACTTTGATCCCCAAAAACCCCCTACAATTTCGAATGTTTTTAAACCCTATCCTAGCGAGCGCCTATGGCCCTATAGGAAGCTACATACCAAATTTCATTCCAATCTGTTCGGTAATTTTGGAGAAATAGTGATTTAGTCATTTTTACCCCTCAAACCCCCCTAAAATTTTCAATTTTTTAAAACCCTTTTTTAGTGAACACTTATGGCCCTAGAGGAAGCTACATACCAAATTTCATTCCAATCCGTTCGGTAGTTTTGAAGAAATCGTGATTTAACAACTTTCATCCTCCCAAAACCCCCTAAAATTTCGAATTTCTCCAAACCCTTTCTTAGTAAGCACCTATGGCTCTAGAGGAAGCTACATACCAAATTTCATGCCAATCCGTTCCGTAGTTTTGAAGAAATCGGTTTTTAATAAATTTGACCCCCCCCCAAAATTTCAATTTTTTTAAAACCCTTTTTAGTGAACACTTATGGCCCTAGAGGAAGCTACATAAAAAATTTCATTCCAATCCGTTCGGTAGTTTTGAAGAAATCGTGGTTTAACAACTTTGATCCCCCCAAACCCTCCCTAAAATTTCGAATTTCTCCAAACCCTTTCTTAGTAAGCACCTATGGCCCTAGAGGAAGCTACATACTAAATTTCATGCCAATCCGTTCCGTAATTTTGAAGAAATCGTTTTTTAATAAATTTGATCCCCCTAAACCCTCCCTAAAATTTCGAATTTTTTCAAACCCTTTCTTAGTGAGCACCTATGGCCCTAGAGGGAGCTACATACCAAATTTCATTCCAATCCGTTCGGTAGTTTTGAAGAAATCGTGATTTAACAACTTTGATCCCCCCAAACCCCCCCTAAAATTTCGAATTTCTCCAACCCTTTCTTAGTAAGCACCTATGGCCCTAGAGGAAGCTACATACCAAATTTCATGCCAATCCGTTCCGTAGTTTTGAAGAAATCGTTTTTTAATAAATTTGATCCCCCCAAACCCCCCCTAAAATTTCGAATTTTTTCAAACCCTTTCTTAGTGAGCACGTATGGCCCTAGAGGAAGCTACATACCAAATTTCATTTCAATCCGTTCGGTAGTTTTTGAGAAATCGTGATGAGTGAGTCAGTGGTATTTCGCTTTTATATATATAGATAGATAGAAGATGTAAAACTCCATAATCCTTATAAACTTAATTTATTCACCTTTCTAAACTGAGGTAAAATTTGTATAAAATCAATGAAGGTTTTTGGTTTGACAAAAATATGAGCCACACCCATTAAAAATTTTAAGTAATCTTTATAAGTTTAATTGCATCACTATGATCAATCATATTGGTACTAAATATTCAAAATAGGAAACCTAAATACTATTTAAAAGTACTTTAACTACTTAGTACTAGTTAATATTTGAACTACTTGAACTATTTGTCTGATTTTACAAATAATTAATTAAAAGTGTTCTGTTGATTAAGTAGAACAATAGATAGTAGCCTGATTACACATAGAAATCTTGTAAGATATTTGATAAATAACGGTTATGAGATTATCTACAGTTAAATCTTAACCATGAACATTATTTAAATAAAGATATCAAAAACAGTAGTACTAAAATACTTTCTGATCTTCTCTAAATATTGGCCAAATAAATTGGAAGACTTCTTAGTAAATATTGGAAGACTTTACTAAGCCATTTACAAGACGTAGAACTTATTCAAAAGATTTTGTGAACTCATTAATTTCACAAGTACAACAGAATTTCTCCCAAAGATGGTTCTATAATCTGTTTTGATCTTACACACGGCAATATAACTAAAGCTAACCATTCACGGTCCGATTTGTAGGACGACCGAGTTGGACTGCAAGTTGGATGCGTTTCACCACTCACGCTCCAACTTACCATTCAACTTACGATCCAACTAGCGTTTCCAATTCAGTCTTCTTTCTTTGTACATCGTGGCAGTTGTAACAAAAAGTCCAGCAATTTCTATATGCAAATAATTAGACTAAACAATCCTCTATATTTTGTCAGTATACTTACAATTACCTATATTTTTAAATAAAGGCCTGGTAGCCAACCCCCTATATTTTTTCAGTATAGAAAACAATCACCTATATGTTTTTAATATAGTAGACAATCGCCTATATTTTTTCAATATAGTAGACAATCGTCTATATTTTCGCTATAGTAGACAACCGCCTATATATTTTTAAATATAACGGGCAAAAGACTATATTTTTTCAGTGTAGTAAACATTCACCTATATTTTTTCAATAGGTTAAGAAATTATTTGTTGATCGCGTCAACTACTGTGACGCGAAGATGCTCACAAACATGTCAGTTTGCATACATTGCATACTTGTGTCCCACAAACATCTACTCTCCCAGTACAATTCAATAAATTCAGAAAGCCCTTTATTATCCATTATTATAAGAGTAAAATTGTGCAAAGTTTATGGGAAAAAGGAACATGAAACAACAGCAAGATCAAAGTTTAAACTGACATAATCGGACAATCACCTAACTCACAGTCCAACTCCGTCGGAAGTTGGAAGTCGGATCATCTTGTAGGCTGGTCTGGGACTCCGAATTGTCCGATCATCCAACTTTACATCCATCAAACCCATTCAAGCTCCTACATCGGACATTGGACATTGAATCGGACTACAAATTGGACCATGAATGGCTAGCTTAACAACCATAAATAAGCGTTTATTACCATATTAGATCCACATCAAAATGCTTAGCAAAGTATGATTTTAGAAACAAATATATATCAGTTTGAGTGATCAAATTGTTTTATTGAGTTATTTAGAATGTTTGATTTGTGCATGGAGTTATATTTTATAGAATTATAAAACTATCAATGAAACTAATAACTTAACAATTATTTTAGGATACAATTTATCAGAATAAGAATTTCAGCTTGTTATTAAAGTTCATTAACAAATATTTAAATGAATGTATTGTATTTGCAGCAATTAGCAGTCCAATACCAGGATTTCTGGCAAGAGCTATTGCCCAAGCATCCAATAATAAGTCAATCACTTCCGGCAAAAGTCACACATTTCATTTCAATACACTACTGTTTCCAATAATTGATCTTTGTACAATCGAGTCTCCTGAATCGGAAAGGGAATCTCGGAATCGAAACTACTATCATAAAGTTCAAGACGACTCGGACAAAGGGTACCCCACGATGATCCCCGCTGTCAAGAAAGAGAACGTTACTTTCGTTGTTAACAGTGTACCGACTGCGTCCAATGAAACGGATAAACACCGTATTCGCCATCGTAACCATCATCACAATGATGAAAATAAACCGAAAAAACATTTGGAAACAATAAGAAGGGATGACGGTGACAGTATAGAAGAAATAACATGGGAGGACGATTTAGATGGTCATCAACTTCGGAAAAAAATTATTGAACAAAGAGTCATCATGAAAGCTCAAAAATACCAAGACAATAATGACAGATAAAGTATCTAAATAAAGAACTTTACTTTTAATTCCAAAAGAAAAATAATGATATTAATAAAAGAGTAGAAAATTATATTTTATTTTATTTAGGTTTATAATTTACAAATTTACGTTTCTCAAATGGAACAGTTATTGTCATTCCAATTCTTTACTTGATATTGTGTTGCCTTTTTGTTCACAATTTTAGTTTTGAAAGTAGTTGAATCATTTTGGAATTGTTTTAAACAAAATGTGAATAACTATTATCACAATGACTAGAATGAATTTAACTGTAATTTGATCTGTATGACATGATCACCAAAATGTATTTAGTAAGTAAAAGCATATTTTATATTCTTTAAGAAATTAATGTTTTTATGTGTGTATGTGTAGTTTGTAACCACTATAAATGTTTTAAAAACATTGGTATTGTATACTTTACAATAGGCCGCAAGAACATTTAAAAAGTGCATTTAATTTGCACAATAATAACAGGTGTTAAACTAATTAATTGTTAGACTTATGAACAACATCATAATTTGGATAAATTTTACAATTGTAATAAGTTACACCGCATGATTAAAATATTTTCACCAGCCAGAGTTTTTTAACACGCTTTAGAATACAAAATCTACCCAGTTAATAATTTTTAAATCAAAATCAATATTTTGTAAATTAAAACTAAACTAAATCAGAAGTTAACACCAACTAATTGTACTCATATTTGTGATTAATTTCTGGTGACTGAATTTCTGGAGGTTTCAATTATTAATAAAATGTTTTTTTTTTTAATTAAGATATATTTGTTCCATTTTTTTAAAATATAAAAACACAATAAGTTGATAAAACACTTTTTTCGATCACATCACTGTTATATTTATAACATAGAAAGACAAAATCTTCAAATATTTGGTACCCAAAGAATATATATGTTAAGCTTCAGCATTTAGTTTTAACTAGATATGCCATTTGCATTTATTAATTCATGAACATTCAATTAAAGAGGAAATATTTGTAACAATAAATGGCAATGTACTATTTATTGCAGGCACAGTACTACACAATGTATTCAACTAGGCATAAATGAATATAAAAAGTATTCTTTTTATTTAATAGAAGACTGACTTCGATCATACGACTCTACTGATTAGTTTAATCACAATTCTATAATCATTGTAGAAGTAAGGTTAAATATGTAAAGTATTAATAATTTATAGCATTAAGTAGTTCTGAAAATTGTATATTTATAATTTTCTGTACTGCGCTATACATTAGTTGTAAATATAGAATAAACAAAATAGGTTTAAACAAAATTACAGGTACTGATAGATTTATTCTTTTATGTTTTAGCACTTGTGTCTTTAAATATCTTGTAAGCCTGATTAAACTTGTATCAATGTACTTAGAAAATGTTCCATGCTTATTTGTGAAATGGATTTTCAAATGTTTATGTAAATATTGTATAAATGATGTGTGATTTATATAAATATACGGTAATTATATATTAAATAATGTTCAAGTTCTATTCTTCAATAACTTCCAAACATTTCGTAAAAGCTATATTCATTCCATAGTTAAAATGTTTCTTTGGGTCTTTACACATACTTTTTACAAGCTCCTACATTCAATTGTTTTCTGAATATAACTAAACCTTTTCTAGTGATTGCCTTGTAGCTTAAGCAAGCCAATAAATCTTTTTACAACTAACTTCATTTAAATTTCACAGCAAATACAATCACATTTGCTTGAATAGAATTCTGTGTCCGTGGATCCCATATTTTCTACAATTGGAGCCTCCAACACACTTTTGTAAGTGCTGGTGTTCTGGTACTAAGTGCTAATCTATGAGTAAAAAAAAAACTGCAAAAGTTTGCAACTGATATTATAGGATCTCTCTATCATAAAAAAAAATCTGCGGATTAAGTCACTCACCACTACGGGTAGGAATATGTAGCCTTACACAACTTACTAAAGGTCAAAGATACCAAAAAGCAGATAAAAGTTAAAGATACCAAAAAGCAGATAAAAGTTTAAGGTACCAAAAAGCAGATAAAGTTATTGTTTCATTTCACAATCATTCCATTTTGTTAAAAATTTTATACACTCCATAGGACGTAAAATGGACGTATACAGTCTCTGTATTTAGAAAACATGAACATTTTAAATAAGAATATTTCAATCAAAATTTAACTACTCAAAGTTATACAAAACCCAAACCAGCGATAACCCAAAACAAAATTTACTGAAACAGTTCTTAGGTTAAATATATTCTTATCGCTACAAGCCAGTATATATTTATCAACAAATAATGATAAACTAATAAAAATTTTACAATAATGGTCCAGGAAGCAGGAGTCATAATGAATAATTTTAAATTATCTTTAAACATTTTAACCAAACAAACAAAAGTAAAATACAAACAAAAAACAAAATGAAATATGGACAATTAAATTATAATGTAATTAATTATCAGGTGATTTCTCAAACAGCCAATATATATATATATATATGAGAATGTCCTGATACTGCAATACAAGGGTGGTCCCAGAAGTACTTGACCTAACAAAGAAAACACAAAATTTGGGAAAAATATCTAATGTATTTGTCAACATAGTTTTCTTTTAGGTCAATACACTTTTCCCAGTGATGTCCAATAGCTTCGATATCCTGTTTATAGTGAGAATCTCCGAGCTCCTCAAAATAGTCATCAACTGCAGACTTCACTTCTTCATTGTTGGCAAATCTTTTACCTCCAAGCCATTTTTTCAAGTTTTGAAAGAGAAAATAATCCGAGGAGCCAAAATGTGGTGAAAAGGGTGCACATGCAAGCAATTTGAACTTGAACTCATTGATTTTGGCCTGCCAGATAACGGATGTGTAAACTGATGCATTGTCTTGATAAAACAACACTTTCTTTCCTGATAAATCCTTCTGTTTCTTTTTGATTTCATCACACTGCAATAAGTTCGCACAATACCAGCCATTGATTGTTTTTCCTTTTCGAAGATAATCAGTGAAAATTATCCCACGCACACCCCAAAAAACTGATTCCATTAACCTTGCCACCACATGGACCTGTCTTTCCTTACTTTGGACCCAATTATCCCTTTTGAGTCCATTGTTTTGACAGTTCCTTCGACTCAGGTGTGAAGTGATGAACCCATGCTGCATCCATGGATGTAAATCGACGCAAAAATTTCACTTTATTGATGCAAATCATCTCCAAACACTGATTGAAACATCTTCGCGACGCTGTTTTTGTCCCATTATGAGGAAATGTGGCACCCAGCTTGTGCACAGCTTTCTCATGTCCAAATTTTTGAGTCAATATGCAATGTAAACCATGTATTTTTGAATTGCCTACCATGTCTACTACCTCGTACACTTTCAGTAGACTTTGTCATCCTATACCATTTTGCGGATTTTCTTCAACAGTTCTGGCGAGCTCACCTCATTTGGTCGACCACTGTGATATTCGTCTTGGCAGCTCGTACGGCCTCATTTTAACTCTGCCACCCATTTGATTGTTGTAAATGAAGCATCAGACTCTCCCAGAGTAGAGTTAGCTCAGGTTTGATATTGGTTTATCTGAGACTTTTCAAATAAAATTATTGTATCACAGATGATCAATTGTTTTCTATTCCTCAAATTTACTGAGAGTGTTTGCTATTGATGGCTGTCAAACAAATACTAAACAGTGCAGCGTCTTCAAACTTTAAGCTTAAACATTATAAGGTTGGCACATTCGACCTTAGTAATTTTGTATTCAAACAACAACCGCCATCTAAATGTCAGATCAGGTACTTCTGGAACTACCCTCGAATATTTCTTAAAGCAACCAAATAAAAATTGGAAAATGAAAGTTCAACTAACACATAAACACATTCAAGCTGAAGAAAGAATGGTCAAGACCATATGGAAGAGAAAAATAATAACTAATAATAATTAATTATTGTAGAACTGGTATAGTTTATGAGTATTTTACTAAAATAATATAAAATTTCCAATTTCAAATTGTAGAATAAAACAGTTTATTTTTAATGAATCGTATGATTTAAACGAACCAATCAGGTGGCACACTACCTTGCAACATTGCAGTTTATAGTGAGGAACAAACAAAATAAGATGAAAAGATGGCTTGTGTTTTTATTAAGTACTAAAAAATGTGACGTTTTTGTCACGCACGTCACGTTGCTGTCACGCTAGAAAGCTCAAAAGCTTTTCAACTTTCCGCAGTAAAATTACGAAGATTTTGGCAACGAAGTTTTCTACGATGTCTGTGAGTGCATATATCGTGTCTACAGACACACAATGTTTTATTGCTTTATCGTGTTCAGAGACCTCAAAAGCGTTGAGAAAAGTCATAAAAAATTTGGTTAGAATTTTCGCAAGATTTCAATACTTTGGCATTTTAATGAAAGCCGAAGTATAGTTTATTTCTGTCTCAATCTATCAATAAACTGCATAGTGAAGTATCACAGTATCTTCCAACATGTTCACACCTATTTAAAGGTATACATCACTTCATTGTGTACAAGTAAAGTTGAACAGAAAAGCTGTAAAGGCGTGTTCCCACTCTAATTCTTATAGTTTACACGAAGATAGAATGCTAAAATTTAGGTCAAAACGTCCTTATAAGCTAATAAGGAAAAGCAAAGATTTTTTATTCCTGGGTTAATATTCCAGTAGATATGAGAAAAAGTGTGCACTTTATTTCAACTCCATTAACTATTGTTATAAATAAGTCATCGAAACAGGCATTGTTCCTTATGAGCTAAAATATGCTCAATAAAACCACTCCTTAAGAAAGGAAGTAAACGTGATTCTGCTAATTATCGCCCAGTTTCAATCATTAATTTTCTAAAGTTTTTGAAAAGGTTGTTAGTAATCAGCTCCTTTTAAATTTTGAGTTATATAACTTCTTTATACAGCAGCAATATGGTTTTCGAAGTATTAGAAGTACAACACAAGTAATAGCCGATCTCGTGTGTAGAGGAGTGGTGGGCCTGTATGGATCTCAGAATACTGCTGGGATCTTCTGTCATCTGTAAAGAGCTTTTGACTGTGTGGCTCATGATCGACAAACTCATTTGGACAGACTTAGATATTAAAATTTCTCATGTGATAGTTGGGCCTGGTTTTATTCATATTTCTCTTTCCTGTTTTATCGAACAGTAATTTCAGAAAATAACATAAAATAAAAGTCCAAATAAGAAAAACTGACATGTGGTGTCCTGCAAGGATCTATTCTGGGTCAATATAGATAGACCTCATATGAATAAACTATATTGATGAAATTTACTAAATGTTGATGTTTATTAAATTTGATTTCTACTAAATTTAAAGTGGTCAAACAAATACTTGTAAGTAGAATACACAGCCAGTCATGCTCAAATCGCTTACAAGTACTTGAACTTAAAATTGAAGTTACATATTACCTCACTGAACATAAGGGTCAAACAAATGTTGTGTTGTGTATGACTTGCTGTAATGGTATTCTTCTCTGTGATGTTGGACATCAACAAGGATTCTCTAGTGGACTCTCTCTGCCAGGACTTTTTTTAAATCACTCAGTACCGCCAATTTCTAGGTATTTCTGGAACTGACAACTCTTCTTTTTCCTTATCGTCATTCAAGCACATGTTTTCTAATTTTTTCCCTCCCTCGTGTAGTAATTGTTTAGTGATCCTCATTTTAAAATTCATGGAGCCAGAGAAACTGTAAAACACTTCTTAAGCGTGGATTAATGAAGCTTTCAAGGAGGTTTTTGATTGCCACAGTAACTTACACAAATTTTGTAGCCACTGCCACGCAATAATATTGGCTTTATGATTTACTGTTTCAAAACTATTGACTTCATTTGTGAACAATTATTCTGATTTAAAGAAGGATTATATTTGCATTTACTAAAACTATTATGGTCCTTGAATAAAGATTTTAAACAAAAATATAAGCATTAAATTTGTTTTTAGTTCAAAATTGCCCCTTAGAGTGAGTCAATAATCCTTAGTTATTGTTTTGAGGAGGATCTCACTAGATTTCCATATTGCAGTAAGCTCAATGAAGTTTTGAGTAAATTATAGGACATATTCTACTTTTGGAGAAACGAATAAAGTTGTGAAAAAATAAGGGACAGCTGTGAAAATACAGGAGTTTCTTGTTAAGTACCTTAATTTAGAACAGGACTAAATTTAAGTCTACAAATATTATTATTACACTATCAGAATCTTGTAATTTAGGTAAAAGATATGAAGAATTTTATTGTTGTACACAGAATTTTGTGTAAATTATCATGTACAAATGTTTTGACACAAACGTTCATAAGTTTTGTAGGTATGTGTTGAAATTTTAAGAATATTGTATAGGACATTTTATAAAAGTTAATATTGGTTTCTCTTAAAGAAGCCTAGAGTTCTACTAGTCCAGATTGGATAAATGCTATCTAACTCTGGAATTGTATTAATTCACAACTATAATGAATGACTCTTAGCTTATCCGAAGAGCGGATGAATGACTCATCGAAGTGCGGATTTCAAAGGCACCTTAAAATCAGTTCTAAGAGGGCCACTAGATAATTTCATAATTATTTTTCTAACTTCTTAAACTTAATCATATTTTTAATTTCATTTATTTTCATGGATTTAATTAGTGTGTTACTGTCTCTAATGCCTGTTGTATGAATATTTCCTATAATGGATAAAACCAAATTGTAATATAAATAGTATGAATTACTGCAGCCAGTGCAAAAAATACAGGGTTATCATTCAACCTAATAATCAAGGAGAGTTTATGTAATTTTAATCCACAAATGACTAAATTCACCACCAACATCCACACAAACTTTTTTTATAAATTTTAAATGTTTTATTCTGATAAATGAACATTTAGCTTGTTTTACATAAAATTTACACAGTTCATATTTTTGCGTTCTAAAAAAATAACGTAAACAGTGAATGGACAATATTTATAAAAACAATTACTAAACAAAATTTTAATATAAATGTCAGATTTATATTTGACCATGTAAACATTTTAATTTAACAATGTACAAAATATGAATGTAGAGAGAGAGTGGCTAGTGTGGACATGGGGCTAGTGTGGACGTGGGGCTAGTGTAGGCAAGGCTAATAGTGTTAATATTAGTACAATAATGTGGGTAAACATTTTCAGAGATTTGCTACACTGATATTAAACAGATGTTTAAGTAAAAAAATGATGACTTGCTATGTTTAACAGAAAATATTTTTTTCAGTTTTTTTTTGTGGTTTATGCTATAAATTTATATGTAAATAAAATGTAAGATTTATTATCTCATACTTACAAATTGTTTACTCTAATAACTTTAGAAGTACACTAATTTATTTATTTATTCAGCATTGGTTTCTTGACAAATATTATTTGTATCAAACAGGTCATATACACAAAAATACAATCCATTAGAAAAATACACATAAAATAACATTAAACAACAATCAGTTCAAAAAAGTGGAGAAAAATGCAATAATTAACCCTTCGAGTACCATAAAAATATATACAAAAATAGAATCCATTAGAAAAATACACATAAAATACAATTAACAACAATCAGTTTAAA
>JAGFPH010001245.1:141816-176939 GCA_018207615.1 Philaenus spumarius | reverse complement strand
CGTATTTTATAATAATTACATTACATTTATTTATTTACTTTGCTTTAACCAAACACAGTACAAACAAATTTTTACATCACGGTAAAGAAACAAATTTAAAAAAATACTGAGTAAACAGTTACAACAATAAATTTAGCATAGTAATCACAATTGTAACAATACTTATATCCATACAAACAGATAAATACAAAAAATTTTACTAACTATGTGGTGTTTCAAAAACTGCTTGGAAAAGGCACAGAGCCCTCGTCCATGCTCAAAAATTCACCCAGCGAGTAACAGCCACCTGCCAGCAACAGCCGTTTTAATTTCTTCTTGAAATTACAGCAATCATCAACTCTTTTAAGAGACTCTGGGAGTCTGTTGAAAAGTGCTATTCCAGCTTGAGCGGGTAAATTTTATTTGAATGATAAAGCTTTAAAGTCAGCTTGTTGAAGAAAGGAATTAATATTAATTTCACTTTTTTATAAAACAGTGTGGGGCTAATGTGGCCAGAGTGGACATATCCCCATTAGCCTATACTTCTAGAAATGTTATTACGTTGTTTCAAAAATAGTATAGGGATAATAATAAGCAATATATTAGAATAATATATATGGTATGAACTACAATGAATAGTATATTTTGTTCACCCCCACTGAAGTCACGGATTGCAGCCTTTGGATATTGCTGTATTAGAATCTTTTAAGGCAGCTTTGGGTGAAGTGATTAAAACGTAGTTGATGCTACCACTACGGTATTTCGGAGTTGTAACTTCATTTAGGCTGGTTTTATGCAAGGCGTTTCGCGTCCAGCGTTCCGGAAACTCGGAACTTGGAGCGTCCGGCGTTTTCACAATTTTGACCGACGCGAGTCGCTCGAAAAACGTTAGTCGCTCGAAGAACGCCCGTATGACATTTCGGTCACAATTTATTCAAGCGTTTGGCGTTTGGTGGGGAAGCTAAATATGATTGGTGGGGGAGCTGATTCATTTCAGTTCAACTCCAAGTAGTGCTCACTGCTGATTAACAAACCTAAATATGGACCCTATCGTGATATACTTGATTCATAATTTACTGTGTAAGAAACCGCGTAAAGGAAGGCGATGGTTTGTACATCCAATAAATAGAGTCAGATTACAGAGAGGAGTTTTTCATACATTATTTGATGAGTTGAAAGAAGAAAACGACAAGTTTTTTAAACTATTTTCGTATGTTTGAAACGTCCTTCAACGAACTTTCAAGAAAAGTAAGAACCGTTGTGAAAAGTGACCCTAGTTTGCTGACTGGCTTAGCATTTCTTCCTGAGGAAATGATATCATTGGCACTAAGGTAAGACATTTCAACGATAATTAATGGATGTGTATATAATATTTATAAGGTGCACATTTAAATATCTACTATTGAGACCAATAAAAATAATATTTTAAATTATAGCCAGTTAAATGTTTTGCGTTCTATGTTTGTATTTTCAAATTGTTCTCAACTTGACGATGAAGCTATGAACAGATCATTCTGATTGTAATATTATTTTAGTGGAAATGTAAAATCAAAGATTTTTATGTTAACTGTTGAAGATGTGTTTAGCTAAAGAGAAAATTAACTTTATAAACAAAAGCATAAACAGCTTTTTCAACGGTTTTCATTATTTCATTATACTAGTGGTACGTTCTGAAGGTCACGTATCATTCAGCATGTATCAAATAACATAATATATATATATATATATATATAACTTATGAAAATATATTTATGAACTGTACAATGTTTGTTGCTATATAATTTGTAAACATTGATTCTGACAGATGTGATTTGATATTACTTTTCAATTAATAAGATATTCCATTTAAGAACTCATTCCA
This sequence comes from Philaenus spumarius, assembly GCA_018207615.1. NCBI lineage: Eukaryota > Metazoa > Arthropoda > Insecta > Hemiptera > Aphrophoridae > Philaenus > Philaenus spumarius. Next base: position 175,099 of record JAGFPH010001245.1, on the reverse strand, counting down.
CCTTATCAGAATAATTTTATTTGATTAATAACAATATAACAATAATTATCAGGTTAACTCATTGTCAGGTTTCAGGTAAAATAATAGAACCTTCCCCACCCCTGGCCCACCCCTTAAATTCCAAGAAGAGCAAAGACCTGTCCACTGCTTTGTCGCCAGACGCTGAACGCCCTGCATAAATGTCACCATTTGGCTCAATGTATTTAGAGCCTACGAGCGACAATATCGGAAGCAGCGTTTTAAATATCTGTCGCTGGTATATAGGAACGCCCGGCGACTTTCCGGCGACAAAAATGTTGGGCGTTGTGCATAAATACTCCCATTTGATTCAATAGAACTATGAACGCCGGGCGACTGTCGCCGGGCGCGAAACGCCTTGCATAAAACCAGCCTAAGTGTGATTAAAAGATAGTTCCAACAACCCACTTAGTTGTATCTCGGTTTTTCCGGACAGTTAGTTATAACTTCACTTTTAATGTGATAAAAAGAGAAGTGTGTCTAGTTACCTTTAGTTAGTTATAACTCCAACATTTTGGAGTGCGAGGAAGAGCACACTTCATTTATTTCAGTTGTTAGTCAACTTCATGATGGCGATGTTTATGCAAGTAAAGGGGCCCACAGGCAATCAACTTGGTTGTCAACATGCCATGTTGACGGCAATGCTCATCGTCTGTGATCAGGTTGGTAGCTGATATTCCATGTTGTCGACAATGTTGAGGTAAGATCAAATAGGTTTGATATTTTTGGTGAGCGGACCCAAATATAACATCAACATAATGTTATATTATGTTGTTTATCGTTTGTTGCATTAACCGACAACAAGGATGGCGACCAAGTTGATCGTCTGTGGGCCCTATAAGAGAGGGAAGGGCCTATGGCGAAAGAAAAGTTTTGAGCAAAGAGCTGATGCGATTCGAGGATGTCAATATAGATATTTTAAAATCAGAATTTCTACAACCTAGTGAAGAAACTAGAGGAAAAGCACTATAACCATTTTTTTTTCAAACAACGATTGGAAACATGCTTCCTTTGTACTGCTGACCCAGGATTCCAGAGTGGAGTACCAGAGGACATTAAAATATGTTATGGTATGTAAAAGTATAAAATACTGGATGGATTGTGTAGTACAATTCAAGAAATAAATTGTGCACAATTTATTTTCAATTCTTAACAAGGAAAGGGGTGGGTAAAGGATTACATAAGTTATAAGTTTACATTAAGTTGAAAATCAAATAAAGGCTAATTAGTTTGTTTTTCATTTTCTGGCCAGTTTTTATTTAACTTTTGTAATTAAATTTTCTCTCTTTTTATATTTTATTTTTGTACTTCAAATTGCTTTGCAATTGAGGAGTTGTCAAATCTTTAGTTTCATCTGATTTATACGACAAGTCCTTTACGCTGGGTCTTAGCATTGGTAGATCGAAAGGTAGTTACTGTTACACTGGAGTTGTATCTCCAGTTTTCCCGGATAAAACTTCACTTGTTAGCATTTGTTTAGTCACAGCAATTTGACTTAAAGCTATCACTACACTAGTGTCTACTATGTAGTCACTTCGTTTTAATCACTTCACCTTACAGCTTTCAACGACTTAACACACTGACTTTCCACAACAAATTAATTAGAGTGAAAAACACTGCCAGTCTTTTTGAAATTGCACACTTGAACTTTCACTCCACAAAATGTTGCATCTTCTTTTTCTAAACCTGAAATTTGGCCTTTAAACCATCTTGTTTTTTTCTGAAGAGGATTTTTTGTAGAGTTATGTCTCTGACAGGCCATTAACAAACAATAAAAAGACAGAACCAGCTATTGACTTAATTGATGATAATTATCCAGCAGAAGAACCATGTACCATGATTTCACTCAGGTTTCAAGCAAAAACAAAAACACGGAAAATTAACATTCTATGATGGAACTGACAGTCAACCATTCTGTGACATGTAACGTTTTTAATAACTACATATTTGTAACTAAAAAAATACATACTAACTACAAGTCACTTTACCATTCCAATCTTAGAAAAGAGTTCTTCTACACCATCAGTAATACCAGAAAGTTTTTTTACCATTTTCAAAAGCTGAACAGAGGAAAGAAGGATCAAAGGGAAGAGAAAGAGGCAAATCATGAATCTTTACAGATATCACAGAGAAAATATGGCTTGAAGAAATAAGTGAAAGTAAAAGAATGAAATTAAAAGAGAAGAAGAACGCACTCCCAACAAGCAAAGAAGAAAGCTGATGAGCAACTGAGGAAACGTTTGATGATTAAATCCAAGAGGCAAAACAACAGAACTCAACAAGGTAAAAATGAATCGGAAACAGAAGAATCTGATGAAGCAATTGAACTTCTGTCTGAAAATTAAGGCTTCGTAATTATTTTACATTTGAAGTACGGTATTTTAAAAAAATATTATATGAGAAGTAAAATAAGCATTTGCCATTGTAATTTTAGTCAAAATAGCAAGTTGGGTTTCATGAAGCATAGTGACAGGAGCAGAAAGATTCATTCTATTCCTAATTTTTCAACCTTAAGTTAAACTGGAAAAGAAATAATAACTGATGTTTTCTTAGCTGAAGGAACTAGTTTCAAAAAAATAAAACTACAGTAGTTGGTTTATGTTATAAAAAACCAAAAATGATTGTATGCGGCTTCATCAAGGTAAAATTCTTATTTTTTACAAATTTTCATGTAATCTACTGATATAAGATACATTGCAACCTTTCCAGACGTGGACCGAGTGGCCTCCTCACTCCAGGAGGCCATAATGGACTGCTATCTGGATAACTGCCCTCTGCGATCTAAAACTGGTAGATTTAATACCAGATGGTGGTCTCCGGACCTTGGTCGCAGAAGGAAACAATTAAGAAGGCTGTTTAATGCCTCCAAGCGGAGCGGTGATTGGAGGGAGTACCATCTTGCTCTCACATCATACAGCAAAGCTATTAGGCAAGCCAAACTTGATTCCTGGAAGGCATTCACCAACAAAGTGAATAGCCAAAAGGAGGCAGCTAGACTGGAACAAGTAATGGCTTCAAAACCTCATAATCCTGTGGGCACCTTAAGGAAGCTGACAGGAGGTTACACTAAAACAGCCGAAGAGAAGCTCAAGGTACTACTTGAAACTCACTCACTGGCGGATCCAGGGGGGGGGCTGTGGGGGCTGCAGCCCCCCCTTTGGGTTATTAGATTTTTGTTAAACCGTCTAAGTGGCAGACTGCTCAATTGAGTAGTGTCAGACAACACAACTTGTATTGAATATTTCACCCACTAAATATTATCAAATCTCAATAAAACAAAAACCATTGGAAAGAAAATGGTTTAAACTTCAATTTTTGTATTCACAAATTTATTCTAAATAGTATATTTACATATGTAATCATCGTTGTAAAATTGTAGTTTCCTAAATCAATATTGATGCTGCGCTAGAAAGCATAAGGAAATGACTCAAACTTGTCACTTTTTAAAGGCACATAATCGTTAGATAGACTTGTTTTGATAAGAAGATAAGGACACCTCAGGATTTGTCAAGATTTTAACTTTTTACCACGATCTTCTAATCATTTGTCACTCTTATAGTTTCTTGATATGAATTTGTCTGTAAACCCTTGCAATTGGACAGTTTTCAAAAAATGAGAAAGCACATTTTGCAATTGATGTATCTATTACAAAACTATATGCAGTATTCGTATAATAATTTTTATATCGATTTGAAGTGCAAGTTCTATATTTTCGTTTAATTGACCGAGCGAAGTGAGGTCTCCGTTTTAACTCGACCGTTCAGCATTTCGTCTGTGTGTCTCTCACAATTACGGCCAAACGCCTTGACCGATTTTGATGATTTTTTTGCATGAATGTTCCTTATTCCTAGGCCGAGCCATGGTATGTATACGGTTTTTTTAATTTTTAACCAATTAAATAAAATAAAAATGGCGGCCGTTCCGTTTCTCTCAGTGTAAGTTTTTTTCTAAAGCCAGTTTGTGGCTTAACCGTAAGTCGAATTTAAAAACAAGATTTTGCAAGTAGCAAATTTGATTTTCAACAAAATTGTATTCTTGATGTTTTCCCGTATCTCTAACGGTAAGTTCATAAAATGGAAGTAAACTTCAAATTTGTTAAAAATCGTCCAAGTTTTTGTATTTCAACCATGTTTTTATAAATTGATTCTAAACCAATTCAAAGGTGTTCCATAGCTTTTTTGTAGATAAAGGTTCAAAGAATTCATATATGCCTGTAAAAAAATGATTGATGTAAAATTAACAAAGTTATTAGCTCAAGAAACAAACATGCTCAGTAACGAAAGGAAAAAGTTCAAATTTAGGTCTACATAAAAAGTAGTAAAAATTATTGTAATTTTTTTTCATAAATGTAAAAACGTTTCGTAATTTAGTTATAAATAGAATTGTATAAAAATATTGATCAATTTCAGATTTCTTATTTTGAAAACACCTACTGCAAGACTGCAAACAAAACTAAGCCTGTTTTGAATAGTAATTTAGGAATATATATTTTGCCCAAAAATTACATATAATAATAAGAAAGTGTAGAGGATAAGAAAGTGTAGAGAATAAATCATTGAATTAAACTGTATACTTGTAAATTATCATTGTAAATTTCATAAAAGTATATGTCTTAGCTTTACTTGAATTACAAAATGAGATGAAACAAATGAAACCCCTCGGCGATAAAGGACATACAAAATTGACCGTTGGACACCGTGGAAAGTGTTGGTACATGGGTTGAGATCAATATAACGGCGTTTTAACATAGTTTGTTTTCATTATTTCTAATATTGGAATATGATATTTAAATTATGGAACTGTAAATACATTGTTAAGTTTTAGTTATTTAAGTATGTCAATATTTAATTCTATGTTGTCCTTCTATAACGCAATATTTTTAGCTATCTTACGCATTATTTACCTATGTAAAACACAATGCCTCTAAAAGAAAATCTTTAGCAGTTAAAGCTCAAGAAAATAAAAAAAACAAGAACTAGAAATCCCGGAATCGCGGGAATTGCAAAATAATGTTTCAATGGGTAAACCTTGTGCTTACTTCTTTACTCGCACACTATTTTTAACCTGAGCTTAAAACACATTTGTTATTTATTTGCGATATTTTTAGCTACCTTACGCATTATTAACCTATATAAAACACAATGCCTCTAAAAGAAAATCTTTAGCAGTTAAAGCTCAAGAAAAGAAAAAAAAACTAGAACTAGAAATCCCGGAATCGCGGGAATTGCAAAATAATGTTTCATTGGCTAAACCTTGTGCTTTCTCCCTTACTGGCACACTATTTATAACCTGAGCTTAACACCACATTTGTTATTTCAATGAGCGAGGTCTACTGTTCACAGAACTACTAGTATAATAAGGAAAATCTGGTTTAGTGTTCCGAACTATTCGGGTATTTGGTATTTCTGTGAAATATGTACATTTTCAACGGCCTAGGCGCGTTAGCCGGTACCTTTTCCTGTCTGGCTGGAACTATATAGGTACTATACGTTTTGTGATAATTTTGATTAGCTATTGTAATTTATTACCAGTAATTTAGTGAAATAAGTTTTTAGAATAAATCTATTTAAAATTTTCAAGTATACAGTTCAATTCTATGTTGTTTCTCTACAATTTGTTATAATAAAACTTTTTTATTTTGGGGTAAAGCATGTAATACTTAACTCCTATTCAAAATGGGTGATCGTGAAATAGTCTAAAAAGACGTTTTCAAGCACTGTATTCCAAAAAACATTCTTTACCCCTCCCTCCCCGGAAAGGAGACAGCCCCCTCCTTGAAAACCGGCTGGATCCGCCCATGATTACTCACTTCCCTGGATGCATAAATAGTGACACTGCAGACGGAAGTCGGAGTCAAGCTGAGGATAGCTCTTGGCCGAGGGCTTACCGGGCTGATTGGAAACTGGCCAGAAGCATTGTCACTATTTCTAAACTAAAATGGGCGATAAACAAATTTAGCTCATTTAAATCACCTGGCGGAGACGGAATCTATCCGGCATTATTGCAGGAAGGACCAGACTCCCTGATTCAATGGCTCTGCAAGCTGTCTAGAGCCAGTGTAGCCTATGGCTACATCCCACAGGCGAGGAGAGCTAGCAGAGTAACATTCATTCCTAAGCGCGGCAGAACAAATTATTCTGATGCCAAAGCTTATCGACCTATCAGCTTATCCTCGTTTCTCTTAAAAACAGTGGAAAGGCTAGTGGAAAGATACTTGAGAAAAGGGGTGTTCTCTGAGGTACCTCTTCATCGAAATCAACACACCTACCAACCGGGAAAATCCTGTGAAACTGCTCTACACAGTCTGGTGGGCAGAATCGAGGATACCCTGACAAGGAAGGAAATAGCCCTGTGCGCTTTCTTGGACATAGAAGGCGCATTCGACAATACTTCATTTGACTCAATAGTGAGGAAACTACAAGAGCGAGATGTGAACCCGGCCATAACAAGGTGGGTGCACTCCATGCTACGAAGCAGGTTCATACAAAGCTCCCTACTTGGTGAATTGATTGAGGTCACGGCTACAAGAGGGTGTCCACAGGGAGGAGTTCTTTCACCTCTGCTGTGGAGCTTGGTGGTCGACGGTCTCATTACAGAAATTAGCCAGTCAGGAACATACATCCAAGGCTATGCAGATGACATAGCAATCTTGGTTATTGGTAAAAATGATGACACTGTCTCGGATATCATAAACAGAGATCTGAGACGTGTTAAAACATGGTGTGCAAGGGAAGGCCTCAACGTCAATTCCAACAAAACCACTATAGTTCCCTTTACAAGGAAAAGGAACTTAACAGCCCTGGAGAGGATATCCATGGACAACACCCGGTTGAATAAAGTAAAGTATCTTGGAGTAATTCTTGATCAAAAGCTGACATGGAATGCACGCCTGGACAATCTGTTCTTAAGGCAAAATGGGCGCTACTATCAACCAGACGCTTTATTGGAACTACCTGGGGTCTCAAACCTCATATGGCTCTTTGGCTGTATGAATCTGTTATTAGACCCCAAATTACATATGGAGGGGTGGTTTGGTGGAAGAAATCATGCCAAACTGGTGCTGGTATCAAGCTAATTGGACTACAACGACTTGCATGCTTATGTATAACTGGAGCTTTCAGAAGTAGCCCTACAGCAGCTTTGGAGGTGCTCCTTGGACTTCCGCCCCTAGACATTCACATAATGTCGGAGGCAAGGAAGTCGGCATACAGACTAATAAGTGTGAAAGAATGGCGGAGGGGCATGTGAGGAGCAGGACATTCCGACATTGTGAACACCGTACTTAAAAACTCGGTGTTAGACATGGTGACTGACGCAATGCACACCGAGTACGTTTTTTATAGACTCTTTACAGTAACCCTCGGAACCCGAGAAGACTGGGAAGGAAACATCAAACCGGGATCTGCTACAGGAACTCTAGTCTGGTACACAGACGGGTCTTTGATGGGCAGCAATTCTGGCTATGGCGTATACAGCGCTTCACCAAGGACGAACATTAGTGCAAGTCTTGGGATGTTCTGCAGTCTTCCAAGCAGAAATCTTAGCAATTACTGCATGTGCCCACTTAGGATTGGCGAATGGATACAGGAACAGACATATCCTAATACTTTCTGACAGTCAAGCAGCACTTAAAGCGCTGGACTCAGTACAAGTCACATCCAAACTGGTGAAGGAGTGCCTCTCAACACTAGTCAGACTCTCCACATTAAACATGGTGGAATTGAGATGGGTGCCAGGACACCGTGGCATTCCAGGAAATGAGATGGCAGATGCTCTTGCAAAGAAAGGAGCATCTACACCATTCACGGGGCCAGAACCAATGAGAGTGGTTACTCTAGATGCGACTGCTTCTTCAGAACACGCACGAAGACATCAGAACTTTTCCACCGTTTAAACTAGTTTGATTTTTCGCATCAGTTCTGACGAAAAGCCACCGTGTTGGACCATAGCACTTACCTCTTTTGTTGCTTTTTGTGTTTAGTCACGTTTGGGTTGTTCACTTTCACTATGGACGTGGAAAAATTAATCAATCTCGTTTTTGATAATAAGTGTTTATGGGATATGACTATCAAAACTTACCACAACAGAGACATTTCACGTGAAACGTGGAATAAGATTGCTAAAGAAATGAACTCGAATAGTAAGTATTTAGTATTTATTGTTTTGTTTACATTGCGTGGAGTTTACATTTATTGCTATAATTAATTTATTGATTTAAGATAAACGCATAATAGGTGTACATTTTTTCGATTTTGATTATTATATCTTGTTGTATTGAAATGGAACTTCACCTACTGGACTAACAAAATAATTTTTAAAAACTTCTCTGACTTCATTCGCATTTTTACCATAATGATTATACCGCCTTGTACACACCTTGTTTTCGATCAGAGGTTCCTTTGGAATTTCAATTGAACTTAGACCTTCTTTATCAATAATCATGTTATGCAATAGGCATACGCATTTAACAACAATATCAACGTTTGCTGGATCCATTTGCAATTCGGTTTTCAAACATCTCCACTTTGCTGTCAGAATGCCAAAGGCACATTCGACGCAACGCCTCGCTCGCGACAATCTGTAATTGAAAACGCGTTCTTCCACTGTAAGGTTCATTCTTGAATAAGGTTTTAGTAAGTATGTTTTCAATGGATACGCATCATCACCCAACAAGACATAGGGAACTGAAATGTCTGTGCACGGAATATTTTCATTAGTTGGTATGTTGAAGGTGTTAGATTCCAGTAGTTTATAAACATTTGAATCCGAAAAAGTTCCCCCATCGCTTTGCTTTCCATAAGCCCCTACTTCAACAGCAATGAATCTGTAACTTGCGTCGGCTATTCCTTGCAATACTATAGAAAAATATCCTTTATAGTTATAAAATATTGACCCGGTTTTTTTAGGACATTTGATTCGAACATGTTTCTCATCTATGCATCCAATGCAGTTGGGAAAATTCCATTTGTTGTTGAAGTCACATGCGATAGTTTTCCATTCATCTGTAGTTGGTAGGTGCATATGTTTCTTGTAGAAGACTTTCCATATAGCTTGGCATGTTTCATATACTATAGTTCTTATAGCACAGTGTGAAACTCTGTAGGAGAAACTTAGTCCTCGAAATAACATCCCGGTTGATAAAAATCTGTAATAAAAAGTGTACTGTTACAAAAAGATTATAAAAAAATAAACAAATATTAGTATACTAATTTTCTAACATCTTGGTAGAGGACATTTTCTATTGCGACCTCTAGCATGAAATTGCTATTTTTTGAATAATTTAAAAAAATATAACTTAATTTGTTTATTAATTTTTTTTTTAAACTAAAAATTTTTGATTAATTTTGAAAAAATATTTACAGGTAACATTTCAAAAATTCCATGCTAGAGGTCACAGAATGAAATGTTATCTTCAAAATAAAATAAAAATCAAGAAGATATCTCTAATAGAACTTGAGATATCTCCGCCATAGAGTTTCAAAACGTGTAAAAGTAAATTGTCGGGAAACAGCCCACAAAGGAAAACAAACACCACATCAGTTGCTAAGCAAATCTTGCAAGTGTATTTCTTTATATTACTAGTATACATAGTATGTTTGAATTTATAAAACAATGTATATACAATATACAATATAAAACTCACTATCCTACTATAAGAAATGAAACAAACTGGGTTCAGATGAAGCGCGAATCACCAGAGATGATTCTAGTGACTCAAAATTGTGTGCAAGCTTTTAGTTATTGTTAGATTTGAATGGGTTAGAATAATATTTTCCCTGCTTCTTATATATCAATCTCTTCAGAAAAACATAGTGAATAAAAACCTGCAAAAAAAAAATGGTAAAAAAATGTGTTTTTGATCATTTTTAGGGTGGAGTGCCCCCTTAAAGTTCTATTAATATTTTTTTAGGTGAAGCTGTCAAAAGTAAGTGGAGAGGTTTAAGGGACACTTTTCGTAAGGAGCTGAGTAAGCTTACAAAAAAGTAAAGTGGTAGTGAAGGTGGAGCGGTCAAAGAATCTACCTGGCCTTACTTTAAATATATGGAATTTTTGAAAGATCAATTCCAAAAAAGAAAATTAGAGGGTAATGTCCCGAGCTCTGATGAATATTATAAGGATATTGAGGATCCTGATGTTGTTTCCACGCCTTGCAGCCTCGATGAAAGTGGTCCAAGTATGCATACTAGGGAACTTCTTTCCCCTAGAGAGGCATCTCCGGAACAACATTTGTGGCTCCTGAGAAGAAGAAAGCCAAAACAAAGTCCGCCGCGATAGAAAAATTATTGGTGATTGAAGAACAAAAACTAAAAGCATACCAGCAAAAATATTCATCTGCTGACAATGAAGACGCCGACTTTCATTTCCTTATGAGCTTGTTGCCATATTTAAGGAAAATACCCGAAAAAAGAAAAATGTTTGTACGAACCAAACTACAAAACGTGTTTTGCGAGGAGGAACTACAAGGGGGGTTTAGAGCTCAAACTACAGTTTCGACGGATTCTTCAGCACATTCTTCTCACAGTTGGCCATCTGATGAATCAAGACAGGTCAATATAACCTCACAAATTACTCATTGCCACGAGGACCTTGCGTCTTACTTTTCAAGTACCCTCCCCGAATAAATATTCTTTATTCCGTAATTTGTTATTAAATATTCATTTACAGTAAAATAAGTTCAATTTAAATATTTGATCTTTACCATTATATGATTATATACTTTTTCAAACTTTTTTTTTTAATGTTTTCGCAATTATATGTAAGACAATATGTAATACAATAATATGTAATTTGCTACACATTTAATAAAGTTTTGCTTACCTCAGTGTTATAGCGAGTCTTTCTTCTCCCGAAACACAGTCTCGAAAATTTGAGTATTTTGATATATTCTTCTCAATTCCCTGGAGTATATATTTATAGGTTTCAGGCGCCATCCTAAAGTACTCGAAAAACTTTTGCGGATTGGTACACAGATCTTTGAACAACATTCGGTGCTCTCCTTTTTCATTTCTTGCAGCAAATAGTTCATTCACTTGTGTAGTTTTGCCACCTTCCATCAATAATAATTTGAGCAATGGGCTATTCATTAAATAAAAATCGTCACTGTTGTCGTCCATTATGACCGGAAAGCGGAAACGTACTGAACTGACATTTACAATTCGCAAACAGTGTAACCACCATGTTCTGAAGAACAGTTCTGACGAACAGTTCTAATGCATTCGTCAGATCTGTGTTCGTCAGAATTCGCATCCAGTGTAACCGTAGCCTTAGCCGTAGCATGGCCAAGAGCGAAGTAAAAAACTGGGCCAGGGAAGAGCAACACCAGAGTTGGTGTAGATTACTTGGGCACATTCAGAGTAAACGACTGATCAAGGGACCAAACGCCAAGCTTACTAAATACCTAATCAAGTTAAACCGACCACAACTCAAAAGAGTTGTAGAACTCATTACTGGACATGGCCAGTTCAGGAAACACTTAGCAACAGTGGGAATCCTTGAAGGCGACCAACGCTATCGGCTTTGTAATCAGGCAGAAGAGTCAGCAAGCCACTTCATATTTGAGCGCGAGATCCTGGAGCGTAGGAGGAGGAGGCTCTTTGGAATCCAGCAACCAGGAGACGAAGAAGACACATACTTGGGGGAGAAAATCCTGGACCTCACAAGGGATACAGGCTTCTAACGTGCTAGGCGCGGTACACAGGGGGCACAATAAACCATAGGATGACGTGTAAGGAGGCCTTCTCCAAGGAGGAATCCACCTCAATATAATCTAATCTAACATACATTTTTTTAGCATATAAGCAATAGTTTGTAATAAATAATAATAATTTCATTGTATTTGTCAATAAAAATAGTTTTCTGTTTGATTATATACAAAAGAATATGCATTTCTCATATATTTGTCAATAAAAATTGTTTTATGTTTGATTTTATACAAAAGAATATACATTTCTCATTCCGTCCACACTAGCCCCATCCACAATTTTTAATAAAATATTAGAAAAATATAACATTTTATTCAAAAACAAATTTAAGTATCAAAATAAAACAATAGAAGTTTTTTTAAATTCAGAGAGATCATGGCAAATAAAGCCTCTTCTTGGCATATCACAAAACATTTCTTTTTTTATGATTTTGAAAATATTATTACATCACGAAAAAAAGTGTCCACAAAAAGTAGCCCCTCACCCTATACCAATCAAGTTACTACAAGATTGTATACCACTCCAGGGTTAATAGCTCTTTTGAAGTAGATTTACACAAAATTCTAAGTTGCTATTTTTGTATTAATATTTAATGGAAAATCTAAAAAAAATGCCAAATTTATTTTTGCACAGTAAAACATATTCATAATAAACCCAGCTTACATTGAAAACACATGACAGTTACAGTAGCTTTTGTTGCTTCAAACTTTGTACTGTATTGATTTTGTTTTTTGTGAAATCTGAGCGGTTATCATTGCCTGTGTTTGTATTGATAATAAATAATATTAGTTTAATCAATTGCATATTATGAAAGTCAAATTAAATTGAAATATATTTCCTAAAATTCACTGAACCTTATTGTAAGGGCATGCACATCCCCATGTCGTCTGATCCTTAGTACTGGGACCTGGGGGTTCAAGAGGCATGGTAAATTTTATTTGGCTTTAATTGGAGTTTTTTTATAAACCGTAATTGTAAAATATAAATTATGACATGTGCATAAAGAATAAAATTAAAGTACACAAATTTAAACTAAATTTTCAACTGATAAACACAGAAGGTTGAATTGAAAAGGTTTTGAAATTAAATATTCAGAAAAAGACAAACTCCCAAATTACATATATTTATATTAAATAATAATATCAACCAATTTGACATAAATTGTGAATAATTAATAAGAAATAATGTATTTGTGTTAACTTAATGTTTTGTGTGTAGGCTACACATGGGAAAAATAGTAGAATTTTATGTGGGAGTCTGACTTATTGTTTCATAAAATTATTTATAAATACTTTAAATAAATAATTACAATATCACACTCACACATACCTTTTATAAAAGCTTACATTAGTACTGTAATAAAAGGGTCGCCGGAATACTCCCCCCCGGAAAACCCCCCCCCCCCCCCCCCAAGCAGGTTCCTACGTCATTTTGACGTCAGATTGACTAGAGGACTAACCTAAACTGTTTAGTCACAGTATGTTTCCGATAACAGTATAATTGTAGGAACCTGCTTGGGGGGGTAGTTTTCGTTGGGGTAGTATTCCGGCGACCCGCTTTTACTAGGGGGGGGGTAGTATTCCAGTCGCGGACACAGCTCCCATATTGGTTAGTTGGCAGATTTCGTGACGTAACGTTTCACCTGGGGGGGTAGTTTTCCGGGGGGTAGTATTCCACATCCCCTAATAAAACCAATACTGTTTCACAGTAAATTGTTACTGCCCTTTTGAACTATTTGAACACAACTTACGAAACGAGGAAGCACAATGTCCATTTCAGAGGTATTACCAAGTAAACTATATACTCTGCTACCTAACTATAATTAATTGGTACTATTAATTTTATTGTTTTACATAGCAGAGGGTGACGCGTGTTGGTAAAATCCGACTCACCGCCTGCAATTTTTAGACGAAGTGCGCCTATTGAATTACTCTTCAAAAGTTTTAAAAAATTTACCTTTTATTTTGTATAGTTAGATTTTTACTTGACTGGAAAATGTACCTTTACATTATAATAGTAGAGACAAATAATGTTACTGTAACAGTTATCTAAATACGGTACTGTTATTGATTACTTACTACAATTATTAGTAACTCAAACAAAATAATAACAATTCTTTTTAATTTAATTGATTATTATACTTCTTTTGACTGTCGTACAACACAAAAATGTAATAAAAGCAATTTACAGATAGGCTAAAGTAAATTAAAATATTGATTACAGTATTAAGTAGACAAATTCAATTCAAATAGTTTCAAGTTTGGTTAAGAGATTGCAGCACAAACTTCTTAAAATTACAACTTAATTACACTTACAATCCTACATATTATTCATAATAATTAACAATGCCAATTTAACATATGGCCTATCTTTTTGTACTTTTTAAATGAATAAACGAAACTTTAAGATAGTTCTGAAATTATGAAGCCCAAATCAAAATGGTGAAGAAAACTAACCTAGGTCACAAATATTGTTAAAGTGGCAGCACTGTTCTCTGTTCCCCTCGTCTCGTCTGGAACACGACCTTGGCTAAACGCAAACACGTTAGCTCACGCGCAGTGTGCGGCAAGGTTTCGTTGTATTGTAACGATTTATTTTGTTTATATGCTGTTTTACACGTTTTTAAGAAAGGTAAGACAATTTTTTTAAATACTTTATATTTTAATAATACTTCATGGTAAAAAAATCTACTAAAGAAATTATTTTTAACAATAGATTTAGTAAGACATAATATCAACATTATCAGAGTTGAGGCAAGCAAGGTCAATAACGCAGTTATGCTTCGAATGTCAACCGAGGTCATTGAACCACGAACTCGCCCGAACCTTTCCAGATATTATTTTGTCTAGCCGCTATAACCTCTCTCAACCCTTTAATTTTATAGACAATACAAACATAATATGCTTTGATGTATCGCATTGTCAAATATATTTAACTGTTTAAATTTATTTCAGTTTCTTTAATCTTGTTTGTATAAAATATAGTCTACTTAAAGTGCTGTCATACACATTTATATAGGTACTTAAATTTATTTCATTAAAATAAAATTATGATAACATACTTCATATCCAACTGAAATGAAAAATGGATCCTCATATAACCTACAAATACAAATCCATTTCAAGTTTTATTTTTCTTAATATCTTTACATTGTGCCAGTTAAGACTAATGAAACCGAGGGAGCAGCGTCTAGCGCAGCTAAATTGTTACGGTACCCTCATTGCATTACCTCATTAGTAGTAAATTTGTTGAAATAAAAAATGTTTAATAACCTCTCTTGTTGCCTATATTTTAAAACAAAATTATTATCCAAATGACTTTGTAAATTGTTTTGTGAAACATGGATTACTTTACGCCTTTTATCGTCCTGTAGTTCACGACGGACGTCCTTTTTGTGGGACTACCGGTTTTGGGGTATAAACGTATTATAACCCCATTATCAAGACTTATAATATAAAACATGTAATCTATTAATGTATTTTATATCCATTTAAAAAATACAAACATACAGCAAGAACTAACACTTTTAGTAAGACTACATTTAAAATTATTAAAAACATTAATTTGTTGGTCAAGTCCCGAGTCAAAAGTTGTGTTTATAACTTTCAAAATGTTTAGATGTCTTTAACGATTATCCATAATTAAATTGTTTTGAATATATCTCTATTTGTGACTTTTGTAGAAATAGCATAGCTGACCGAGCGAAGCGAGGTCTCCGTTTTAACTCGACCGTTCGGCATTTCGTCTGTGTGTCTGTATGTCTGTCTCACGATTACGGCCAAACGCCTTGACCGATTTTGATGATTTTCTGCATGAATGTTCCTTATTCTTAGGCCGAGCCATGTATATATACGGTTTTTTCCATTTTTCATTTTTAACCCCTTAAATAAAATAAAAATGGCGGCCGGACCGTTTCTCTCAGTGTAAGCTTTTTTCCGAAGCCAGTTTGTGGCTTAACCGTAAGTCGAATTAAAAAACTAATGACATTTTGCTAGCAAATTTGATTTTCAACAAAATCGTATTCTTGATTTTTTTTCCGTATCTCTAACGGTAAGCTCACAAAATGGCCGTAAACTTCATATTTGCTAAAAATCGTCCAAGTTTTTGTATTTCAACCATGTTTTTATACGTTAATTCTAAACCAATTCAAAAGTGTTCCATAGCTTTTTTGTAGATAAAGGTTCAAAGAATGCATATATGCCAGTAAAAAAATGATTGAAGTAAAATTAACAAAGTTATTAGCTCAAGAAACATTTATTAGTTATTATCATGTTCAGTAACGAAAGGAAAAGTTCAACTTTAGGCCTACATTAAAAGTAGTAAACATTATTGTAATTTTTTTCATAAATGTAAAAAAGCTTCGTAATTTAGTTGTAAATAGAATTGTATAAAAATATTTATCAATTTCAAATTTCTTATTTTGAAAACACCAGTTTTTATGTTCCTACTACAAGACGACTAACAAAACTAGGCCTGTTTTGAATAGTAATTTAGGAATACATCCTTTGCCTAAAAATGGCATATAATAATAAGAAAGTGTAGAGGATAAGAAAGTGTAGAGAATAAATCAAAGAATTAAACTGAATACTTGTAAATTATCATTGTAAATTTCATAAAAGTATTTGACTTAGCTTTATTTGAATTACAAAATGAGATGAAATCTCTCGGCGATAAAGGATATACAAAAAATGACCGTTGGACACCGTGGGAAGTGTAGATACATGGGTTGAGAATAAAATTGAGTTCACTATCACGACGTTTTAACATCGTTTGTTTTAATTATTTCTAATATTGGAATATGGTATATGATATGGAAGTTATGGAACTGTAAATACATTGTTAAGTTTTAGTTATTTAAGTATGTAAATATTTAATTCTATGTTGTCCCTCTATAACGTGATATTTTTAGCTATCTTACGCATTATTAACCTAAATAAAACACAATGCCTCTAAAAGATAATCTTTAGCAGTTAAAGCTCAAGAAAAGGAAAAAGGAGAACTAGAAATCCCGGAATCGCGGGAATTGCAAAATAATGTTTCACTGGCTAAACCTTGTGCTTACTTCCTTACTGACACACTATTTTTAACCTAAGCTCAAAACCACATTTGTTATTTCCATGAGCGAGGTCTACGTTTTAACTCGACCGTTCGGCATTTCGTCTGTGTGTCTGTGTGTCTGTATGTCTGTGTGTCTGTCTCACGATTACAGCCAAACGCCTTGACCGATTTTGATGATTTTTTTGCATGAATGTTCCTTTTTCGTAGGCCGAGCCATGTATATATACGGGTTTTTCCATTTTTCATTTTTAACCCCTTAAATAAAATAAAAATGGCTGCCGGACCGTTTCTCTCAGTGTAAGCTCCAAAGATAGTTTGTGGCTTAACCGTAAGTCGAATTTAAGAACTAATAATATTTTGCGAGTAGCAAATTTGATTTTGAACAAAATTGTATTCTTGATTTTTTCCCGTATCTCTAACGGTAAGCTCACAAAATGGCCGTAAACTTCAAATTTGTTAAAAATCGTCCAAGTTTTTGTATTTCAACCATGTTTTTATAAGTTTATTTAAACCAATTCAAAAGTGTTCCATAGCTTTTTTTGTAGCTAAAGGTTAAAGACTTCATATATGCCAGTAAAAAAAATGATTGAAGTAAAATTAAGAAAGTTATTAGCTCAAGAAACAAGCATGTTCAGTAATGAAAGAAAAAAGTTCAACTTTAGGCCTACTACATAAAAAGTAGTAAAACTTTTTTGTAATTTTTTCATAATTGTAAAAAAGTTTCGTAATAGTTCTAAATAGAACTGTATCAAATTATTTATCAATTTCAAATTTCTTATTTTGAAAACACCAGTTTTTATGTTCGTACTACAAGACTACAACAAAACTAGACCTATTTTGAATAGTAATTTAGGAATACTATATCCTTTGCCCAAAAATGACATATTATTATAAGAAAGTGTAGAATAAATCAAATAATTAAACTGTATAATATTTGTAAATTATTATTCCTTAAAATTATTTGACTTAGCTTTACTTGAATTACAAAATGAGATGAAACAAATGAAACATCGCGCCGATAAAGGACATACAAAAAATGACCGTTAGACAGCGTGGGAAGTGTTGGTACATAGGTTGAGATCACTATCGTTTGTTTTCATTATTTCTAATATTGGAATATGATATGGAAACTGTAAATACATTGTTACGTTTTAGTTATTAAAGTATGAAAATATTTAATTCTGTTTTCCCTCAATAACGCGATATTTTTAGCTACCTTACGCATTATTAACCTAAATAAAACGCAATGCCCCCTAAAAAAAAAATCTTTAGCAGTTAAAGCTCAAGAAAAGAAAAAAACGAGTACTAGAAACCCCGGAATCGCGGGAATTGCAATAATGTTTCACTGGCTAAACCTTCTGCTAACTTCCTTTTATGGAGTTGGTTTTCCCTTAAAATTACATAATTATTTTAACTGAAATTTGTTTGGGAACGGTATTATGTTGAGCATACGGTACCTGTACGTACGCTATGTAAAAAAAACAAAAGTAGGCCTATGTATTTGCGTTCGAGATGCTCCCGTGCAAGTTAATTTGCAAGATTGGTGGCAGTGAATATGAGGCTTTATTATTACTTGCGTCTTAAAATAATCAACAAAAAAGGAAATACAGTATAATTTTTCTGATATTCAACTTTGAAAAGTTTGAACCGCCATCTTGACACGGATACGGTAACTGCAGCCATGGCCGGGTCTAGGAACCGCGAAATCCAATTAGATTACTAAAAAAAAAATAAAGAGGATAAAATAAAAATGTATAAAATATATTGAGTTTAAGCAGTGGCAGAAAAGTTTTTTAACAGAAAAGTTCTAGTTGAAAATTGCAAAAAATATTCTATTGCATTAACGAATATTTTTAAAAACTTACATTTATTTATTCTTTTCCTGAAAGTAGTTTAAATTGGAGAAAGTAAAAACCTGTTAAGCTCCAAACTTTTTTTTAAATATGTATAGGTCTACAACTTGTCTAATAAGGCTTGGCAAAATCTATTTGACAAACTTTATGTTAAACATTCCTCTAGTTGCTTTGCTTATGAAAAAAGTATGTGCGGTTTCCCCCTCTTCCCTCCATCATGTCAGCTCGAGGGGCCCTTGGAAAAATTTTGCAGGGGGGCCCACAATTTGTAGATCCGGCACCGACTGCAGTAAAATTAAATTTTAGAAATTTATGTAAACCCTGTGATAGCCTACACTTTCATGGAGTTTTATGAATTTATCTTAAACTGTTCCTGACATAATAATTTTTTTCAAAAAGACACAGATCAAGTGCAAGTAATTACATGTGATAATCCAGTCATAATTGAACATCTGTCTAATGAAAATAACTTCCTCCAGCATTAAGGTAGACTCTGCCACAGACTATAGAATTACTATAGAGTTAGTATAGAGTTACTATTATAGTATTATACTATTATAGTATAGAGTTAGAATTACTATTAGTGACTCTGCTCACTAAGTTCGTTGGGCTTATTCAAGTGCTATTAAATAGTATTATCATAGTTTTTTCGAATTGGGACTGAGCGATGATTGCAGTAGTTTTAAAATCTAAAATAACTGCAATTTTAATGCTTATGCTGACCAAACCATCAAAAATATATCAAAACAAGACATTGAAGTGATATTAGCGATAAATAGTATGGCACTTCACAAAATCTGACTTGGTAACACTACCCAGTTACAGAAAATGTTTACACTGCCTATAGTGTTATCAGTTGATTGATTTTGGTGTCAACATGGCAGTAGGCTTCTGGGTGCATGATCTTTTCTTTGTAGTAATTTGATGTGAAATTTTATACAAAATTTGATTGTAGGCCTATAATTTATACTTTTATAAATCTATCATTTTTACAATTTAATGGTATTAGGAACTCCTATAAAATCTTGGTAAGACCATGATTGGCGATTATACGCTAATTGCAAAAATCTAAGTCGGTTCAGCAAAAAATATAACACCTATTTCTAAAATTTTAAAGGAACTCCAATAAAGACGAATATCTAAACATATTCTTAAGAAATAAAATAAGTTTATAAAAAAATATAGCTGCATTTAATAAACAAATATTCCTCACTCCCTACTAATTATAAAAGAATTTATATATTGTGTACTTTCCATTACTATTTGTTACAGAAAAATGGACAGTAGAATTGATAGTGGAAAATTACAACTCAGTTTGAAATGGAACAACTTTACTCACAATATTGTCAGTTGTTTAGAGTCATCATATGGAGACCAAGATTTTGTTGATGTTACTTTGGCATGCGAAGGAGGAAGTATTAAAGCCCATCGCCTTATTTTATCTGCTTCGAGCATTTACTTAAGAAAGGTTTTAAAGGTAAAATAATTCTGTACTAAACGTTATGGCATTTTATTTAAAGTAAATAAAATCACTATCATATTTCTTATCCTATTTTACTGAAGAAGCTGTAATAGAATTAAATGATCAATTAGTGTGGTTGGTTTTATATCTCAATATTCATTCTTATTACCACACCACAGCTCAATGAACATTAATAGTTGTTATAAGTAGTTTGGCTAGCTATTGAATCCTTTTAAACAAATCCGGCTTTGCACGGATAGACAAATCAAAATTAAATGTATATTAACCAAAAAAATATATCAATAAATATATTATACTAGCCTATGTATTTCTTATGGAGATTTTTAGTAACTTTGACCTCCCCAAACCACCCCTAAAATTTCGAATTTTTTGAAAACCG
Organism: Philaenus spumarius; assembly: GCA_018207615.1. Lineage (NCBI taxonomy): Eukaryota > Metazoa > Arthropoda > Insecta > Hemiptera > Aphrophoridae > Philaenus > Philaenus spumarius. Next base: position 154,606 of record JAGFPH010001245.1, on the reverse strand, counting down.
TTCTTAGCGAGCACCTACGGCCCTAGAGGAAGCTACATACCAAATTTCATTCCAATCCGTTCAATGGTTTTTGAGATTTCTTGATGAGTGAGTCAGTGAGTGGTATTTGCATTTTACATATATATAGATTATCAGAAATCACCTAAGATGATTTCCCTCATTTGAAGACCTTTAAACTTATTTTTTTATTATCTGAGCCACATTACAGCAATTACAGGAGTCATAATGTACTTAAAATAGTTCCAATCTAGTCTAAAACAGTTGTACAAACACATTCAAACAAATACAAAACACATGTATCCATCAATTTAACAAATAAAAATTTTTTGCTTAAACTAATTTCTGTATTATTAAAAAAAACACACACAAAAGACATTTAATAAGAAATGCATTTGTGTTACATCATAACCAAATAATAAATTTGTTGCCTATATTCATCTGTCGAATAAATAGAATTTTCTGCAGAAAAAGAAAAGCCCTTCTAAAATGTGTTCAGGCTACGACCTAATATGACCTGATAGTTTATAATACAATCTAATGCCACTGTAATAAGGAGAAACTTCAACCATGTTTGTTCTGTACAGAGGATAGGTAAGTTATTCCTTGCCCCTACCTGTGTTCATTTTGTAGGCCTGTACATTTTTTATAGTTAGTCTTAAGGAAATATAGCATGCCTAGTAAATATATACTTGGCAAAGGAAATATTTTATGTTTTCGGAAGATTGGTTTACACAATTCATAGTAATTAAGTTCATTGGCCGATCCAGGGGGCCTGTGGGGGCTGCAGCCCCCTCCTTTGGATTATTATATTTTTGTTTCGTTTAATCGTCTATGTGGCAGTCTGCTATAGTCTCAGACAACACAACTTGTATCGATTATTTCACACACTAAATATTATCAAATCTCAATAAAACAAAAACCATTGGAAAGGAAATGTTTTAAACTTTAATTTTTGTACTTACAAATTTCTTCTAAAAAGTATATTTACGTATGTATCATCGTTGTAAAATTGTAGTTGTCTAAATCAATTGATGCCACGCTAGAAAGCATAAGGAAATTACTCAAACTCGTCATTTTTTAAAGGCACATAACCGTTAGACAGGCTTGTTTTCAGAAGAAGGTAAAGACTCCATTGGATTCGTCAAGATTTGAACTTTCAACCTTGATCTTTTAATCATTCTTATATATAAAGTTTTCTGTAAACTCTTGCAATTGGACAGTTTTCAAAAAATGGTAAGCACATTTTGCAATTGATGTATCTTACAAATCTGTATATTCGTATAGTGATTTTTATATCGATTTGAAGTGCAAGTTCTGCATTTTCGTTTGATATAAGGAAAACCTGGTTTAGTGTTCCGAAGTTATTCGGGTATTTCCGTAAAATATGTACATTTTCAACGCCCTGGGCGCGTTAACCGCTACCTTTTCCCGTCTGGCTGGAACTGTATTTTGTACTATACGTTTGAGAGAATTTTGTTTAGTTGTTCTATTTTAGTAAAATAAGTTTTTAGCATAAATCTATTTAAAATTTTCAAGTATACAGTTCAATTCTATGATTTATAGTTATTCTCTACAATATGTTATAATAAAATTTCATTTTCTTAACATAAAGGAATTTTTAGGTAAAGCATATAATCCTTAATTCCTATTCAAAATGGCAAATGGCTGCTCGTGAAATAGTCTAAAAAGACGTTTTCAAGCACTGTATTCTAAAAAACTATTATATCCCCCCCCCCCCCCTCTTCTAAGGATAGATAGGAGACAGCCCCCTCCTTAAAAACTTAGATGGTTAAGTTTGAAAATAGCCCTAATATTTTTTTCTGCTTTCTTAAGACCAAAGACCACAGTTTTTTTTACTGTATACTGAATTTCCCCAAAAAATAGCACCATATGTTAACTGAGCATATATATAGGCATAGTATATCTTATGGCAGTACTTAAGTCACACACTCTTCTAATAGTCATTACTACATGAAATGTTTGATTTAATTTAAGAATCATATCCATAGTATGATGTCACCATGTTAGTGTGTTTTCCACTTTGATTCCAATGAATTTAACCATACTATCCAAGGGTTCTTTATACGATGAAGATAGGTTTCATCATTTAATACATTGTTTTTAAGACAATTTTTCATAAACCAAATGTTCATTTGATCGAGATCATTGCTAGCATTTAGTTTAACCATGTGGATGTGATACACTACCGGTACTCCTTTGTCTTTATTAATTTAAGAGAAGTGAAACAGACAAAATAAACTTTATGATTCACATCTTTATAAATGGGGTTAAAGAAAAAATTTTACAAATAATTCCAGAGACTTCTTACCTTTAACAAGATAAAATTTTTTTTATTATTGAGGCCACAACTCATAACGCTTTTGCTTAGTTGTGTATAATATTCGTTCAATTTATATCAAAATAATATTCAATATGTGATAAGTTATAATAAATACGCTATACGAATAAAAGTTAAACTTTCCTGAGCTGAAGAAAGCAAAAACTCTGTTGATTGCAAACAACAGATTGCTGAGTTGCTTCAACTACGGCATATATACAATAATGTTTAAATAGGGTATGTTTCTTTTATTCTGTAGGAAAATCCATGTTCTCATCCGGTAGTTATTCTAAAAGGAGTGACATTGCCAGAACTGGAAGCTCTTCTGGTTTATATTTACCATGGAGAAGTACGGATCTGCGAAAAAGACATCCCACGTCTGCTCGATGTTGCAAGATTTTTAGAGATAAGAGGCCTTACCACAATACAAGATAAGGTTTGTAAAAGTATTTTTTCTATTTAAAAAAATTTAGATTATGTGTATAAATATGTATTGCTTGTACATATTTACAGCAATACAAAGAAATACAAAGATTATAGTTTCCTTAAGCAAGCACCAGTAATTTTATCATATTTATAATATCAAATGATCTAAAACTAAGTACTGGCTAACTGGCTAACTTCCATTTTTAGTGTTTCTTCACATAAATTGCCTTATATTCCTCATATATATATATATAATCAACTTCCATGTACTTACTGTACTATTTTTTTTTTAACTCTGCGTATTTCAAAGTGTACGGTAAATTGACTGGTTTTTAAAATTCAGAACTTATTTATTTTATTTCTAAGATTTTTTGAAAATTTGGGCCAATCTTGCCCCAAATTTTGGAATAACAATGTCCCAAGTGTAAAATGTCATAAAAACTAAGACCAAATATGATTTCTGACAATGTTACCCCAATTAAAATTATGTAGGTAGGTACTGTACAATGAGTTAGAGATAAAATAAAACTAAACATTCTACAAAAGTAATAAACATGTATTTTGAAAATGTTATTCTTAATGTTTATCACAAGTCGATAGCTCTATTTTTTTGGTAACTAACAGTAGATCAACCTCTACTATCTATGTTTTGCCAAGATTTGGGCCAAAGTTATTTTTAAGGACCAAAGTTACCCCAGCTGATGGTACAATTAAATTATATTTTGAATGGTTGTTATTTCTTGTTAAAGACAATATACAACATTTTGTTCAAAAGAAGCTAAATTTCAATCTACTCTTTTTGCTTAACATCAATAAAAAAGTGTTGCTTAACATTTTTTTAAAGTAAGACTCGTTTCCTCATTATTATTTCATTTCTTTAAAGCCTAGAAAAATGCAAAGAAAAACAATATTTTATTGTTAATAAGGCTATTAATATAAGTACACCTATAATTTATCAAAATAGTTAATAACGTTCTTTATTTTTAACAGGAAATGCCTAAAAACGTACAAATAACATCAAATGAATCTCAGGAGAACCTCAATACCAATTCAGATTTTGTTTCTTCAGAATTGAGATCAATATTGTTAGACAATCAGGACACCACTGAACTATTAAGAAAACAATATAAACAAATGCCTAAGCTGCAATCAATATTACAAGCAGACGTATCAACAACTAATTTAAGAACACACCCAGAATATATTTCTACAACATTTGGTTCAAATGATGAAAATCAGCAAACTGTGAGTATTAAAGTTAAAAACTTAAACGAATTCGTCAACGTTTTGAATTTTAAACACTGTTGAAATAATTAGTTTAGGCCTGATTAATAATTTATCACGTAATTTTATAACTGAACATAGTAGCCTTCCCAATATTTGTCATAACTAGGCCTACGCCAAGGTACAAATTATTTCAATGGGCTAAAAACTTCATTAACACTTTTGCTACTGGTATGCATAAAAAAATCCGTAAATATAGCCCAGCCGGCTCAGTTATGAGTCGGCTGTTATGTAGAAATAGCCCGGCGGCTCAAATCTGAGCCAGCCGGGTCCGTCGAAATAGCCCGGGGGTTGGTACTCCTGGACAACCACAGCTGACTGGCAGCCTGTTAGTTTTCTATAACCGGAAACTAATCTAAACAGTGCGAGCACTTGTTTTTAGTGTTGTAGATGGTTGAAGTGAGACGTGTAGTGAGTACGGTAACATGTTTTATGTATTCATAATATATTCATAATGAACCATAGACCGGGCGGCTCATATATGAGCCGAACCTAAAAATAGCCTACATCCTAAAAAAAGGTCATATTTGCCACCAGAATGATATATACTCTAAATGTAATGAAAACTAATAGATAAAACACATTTTTTTTATCCGGACTGTGGGGGTGGTCATACTTATACATATCTGGGCCACAGCAAAGGACTTTCTTTTAGTATAGCGGGCTCATATATGAGCCGCCCGGTAGCGAACGTGTTAATGTACTTTTTGAGATTTCATCCAATCCTGCTTATAAACTGATGATAAGACATTATAGGCTACCAAATAAATGTCTGTTAATTATTAGGTTAAAGCAGGGGTCTCCAAACTATTTTACGTAAGGGCCGTATTGAAATTTCGAGGTGGTATGGAGGGCCAACAGGGTCTGGGCGACTTGTCCCCCAGGGTGGAAAATTTGACACTTGGAGACAGTGTTTTTAAGCATTTCCAGTCTATTTTTACAAATAAATTAATTTTTAAACATAAGTTTTAAGAGTCTCTGAGTCTAACTTATATATGATTTTTAACTCTTTTTTATACCAACATAATTAATTTTTTATTGGTTAGAGTTAAATAAAAAGTAATAAGCATTTTAAATACAAAGGTTAAAAGACAAAACAATCAGGAGAATCATACTTATTTATTTAAACTTAAAATATGTAGGCCTAACACAAACATTTTTGAAAAGAAAATTCTGTCTTTATTTTTAGTGAGATGTGTGCAGCGGTTTTTTATTCACAATGTCTGTCCATTTTGGATTACAATTTGTAGTTGCAATAGTGAGCATAGCTTTTAGGTGCTTATTCGACAACATTGACCTGTATTTTGATTTCACACGTGTTATCTTCGAAAAGGTTTTCTCACAAATATATGTAGAACCAAATATAGTTATCATTTCTCTCGCAAAACTCTTTATTGCTTTGAACTCATCACTTAACAACCTGGAATAAAAACCTAAATTAAATTTAGGTATTAAAAAAAAGAATTATTACAACTTAGTTACGTACCTGTAAAAAGGGCGAAGACCTTCATTTTTGTAACGCTCGGAGAAGTATTCTTTTAAATTTTCATTTAACATAAGATCAATAAACTTGAGCTGAACTTCTGTAGGAGCATCTTCAACTTTATATTTAAATGGATTTTGTAATAGGTTGATCTTTTCTGATGTAGAGTTGCTTCATCAAAGTATGAAAAGCGAGTTTCAAACACCTCACGTAGTTTTGAAATAGCTTGTGCTGCATATTGAGATGGAAATGGCACACTTGTTTCACTAGCAAAGTTTTTGCAAATTTCAAAATGGTCCAAAACTATTTTTCCTACTTGTTTTTCAAAAAGTACTAGTTTCAATCTGAAAGATTTCAAGTCTTGAAACAAATCTTTACAAACGAACTCTTGCCTTAAAGTTTCAAATTTTAAATATTAACACTTCAACCGAAAGATAAAATCTGTGACACTTATGGAGAGACACGGTCTGTCAGACCGGGGTTGGTGGTTTTCAGTATTGTATCATGTTTTGTGTTATATAAGTTTAGTTTAGTTAAGTTTAAATTAAGTTTTAATTAATTATGAGTTTCAAATTATTTGTTTTTTATGAGGTAAAAATAAAAATCATTTTAAAGGGTAGAAAATATTTACTTACATGAAACCAAAGACGTAATACATATTTTTAAGGAACAACACATTTATTGAACACAGTCAGCTGCACAGTCCAGGCACATTTTTCTACTGCACTCCAAGCAAATCGGTTGAGAGCACTTAACACATGCGTATTGGGTTTTCCTCTTCTTTTCCCACGGACATTTGCTGCACGTCTTCCTCTTGTTCATTTTGTCAGTGAGAAACTCAGCAGCCCGTTCTTGATCTTCTTCACCTAGTTCCCTCTTGATTGTGTTTTTTATGTCTTGAGGCAGATTTGCGATCGCAAGTCGTTGTCTCCATAAAGGCTCGACTAAATCTCAAGCCAGGTTCTTGATGTACTGGAATCTAGTTATTACCGGTGAGTTCTTGTAGCTGAGGTAAATTATGTAAGAGTTAACACTCCCGATGTTTACCATTCTATAAAAAACACTCAATGGCCATCTCCTTGTTCTCCTGTTTGAGCTGTAAATTGCACACCTCATGTCAATCAAGTCCACACCACATTTTGTTTCATTGTAGAAACATACAATTTCTGGTTTTCTTTTAGCTTCGTTCATAGCCGCAGTATGGTGCATAGTCGAGATCAAGATTACTGCTTTGTTCTTTTTGGAAACATAAGAGACAAGAGTAGTTTTATCGTTGAATGCATGGACAGCAGATTCCACAGGTCGTTTTGAGTCTGGTAGGAACTGTCTAGGAATTACTAGTTTGTCCTTCCGCATTGTTCCTACAAAGGTCAAACCAATCTTTCCAGGAACATCGGCAGCTTCAATTGAAGAAAAATAATTATCTGCAGTAATATTTTTGTTTGTATGATGAACGGGTTTACACAGTTTTACTAGGGTTTGAGTCGGTTTCAACAGTTCTTGCTCTTTTTCACTTAGACCTTGGCCATCTGAACCTGCGCCAGTGTATATGTATGCGTTGTAGAGATATGAAGATTTTGAATCACATAAGCACATGATTTTGACGCCATACTTTTTAGGTTTCTTTGGCATATAAACCTTAAACCCACATCTACCTCTAAATGGGACGAGCATCTCATCAACTGTCAGATACGCAGACACCGAATAAGACTTTTTGGAGTTTTCAATGAATAATTGAAAAATTTCAGTGATTGCAGCAGCTTTATCCCTTGATTTTCTCTCTAATCTAGTAGTGACATCATCAAATCTTAAGCAAGACGTCAATATTTCAAACCTTTTCGCTGACATAGTGGCAGTGAAAAGTGGACGGCCAGTTACATCTTTGGTAAACAGAGACTCTATCTTTTCATTGGATGATTTTAGGATGCTGCTGTACAAAAGTAATCCAATATAGGCGTTTATTTCTACAACATCGGTATTTCGATAGTTGGATTTTTCTGTATTTGGTCCTAATTTTTCTCTCACCGATGTCAATTTGACGTTTGTGTTCTCAATTGAACAATGTTTTTATCGAACAACAGTTTCCACACACTTTCTCTGCTAGGATTGTTCCCAAGAGCCCTTGCAGTTCCTGTAAGTCCTGGCAATCCTCTAACAATGTTTCTTGCAGGTGTTCGAACATCTCTCCGTGGCTCCTCGGTTGTCCAATAATAGGGAGGTCCGTATTCGTTTTTTCGTAATCGGCCGAATATATACTTTGGCAGACGACGCTGAGGAATTCTGTCAATGGCTGGCTCCCTTTGTAATTCGGCAATGGCTGGATCTCTAGGAACTTCTGCAATTACAGGCTCCCCATGAATATTACCAATACTAGGCTCCTCTTCAATGTCTGATGATGAATCACTTTCGTCGCTAGAATAATTAGTTACATCAGGTTCATTCCTTATGGGTTCAGGTAACACATAGTCGGGATCCTCATCGGAATCGTCTACCACGTTGTCTTCACTTGCATCACTTTCACTGTCATTCAACATTCTGCTTATTCTTTGAAGATAGTTTGGTTCTGTTACGCCTACACGCACTGGTATCCTTGACACTGAATGTCTCTTTTCATTCGAGCCCATGCTTTGAGACGTAGATGGCTTATCCATTCTCAAAAAATATGTACAACAATAAAACACTACTACTTTAACAATACGATTATAGAAAAACACAACTACTATAAACTATACAAAATAAAAATAGTAATATTATATATACAACGAGAAAACTAATATCCACAAACCGAAAGACCCGGTCTCGAAAGCTCATTAGCCGTGACGTTATCCGAAAGACGCGGTCTGCGGGACTGCCTAGTGTTTCTTCACAATGGAGTCACCATTCACTAAGTAAACAAAACATCACAAAAACAGATTGGGTGTGTTGGGGAGGGAGAGGGGGGAGGGTACACTGACCTTCAGACTGCTAACCTTCTCAGTGTTGCCACACCACCAAAAGAAATATTACCATGGTGCCTGTGAGACCGATCTTTCGGTTGTAGTGTTAAGATGTGTGGTAATATCAACAAGAAATGCAAGTTTCCATAGCCACTAATCACTCGAAAGCTCTTCTACTGGCTTGCCCTGTTTAATCATAAAAATGTCAATTTCTTGGCGTAGTTCAAAAAATCTCATAAGCACCTTTCCTCTGCTTAGCCAACGCACTTCACAATGATATGGGATGTCTGGGTACTGGCTTTCTATTTCTGACAAAAAGTTCTTCAAATGTCTGTGTTTAAGAGAATGTGATCTGATGTAATTTACAGTTTTTACCACTACTTCCATTATTTCTGATACGTCCAGGGTTTTCCCACACAGTGCTTGTTGGTGAACAATGCAGTGTAACACCATTGGTTTTTCCCCTCCTGCACTTTTAAGAGCATTGCACACTCTCAATATCTAAAACAAAACTTTTTTTATTGGTGTCTGCGGGCCGGACCATATCCTTTCGCGGGCCGCATTTGGCCCGCGGGCCGTAGTTTGGAGACCCCTGGGTTAAAGTATTGAAAAATACAACTGACTTATTTCACGGCAGGGAAATAGTCCATGTTAATAATTAATTGATAAAAAGTGATCATAGGACTGTAAGTAAAATTTAAATAAAGCTGTTAGTAAACTGTAGAAATTGCAGCATTTAAAAAATATATAATATATTATAGTTACAGAATATCTAAAATCATCTAATAGTACTGGTTACATTAAGATTATAGGTACTAACCCCCTAAGTAGGAACAAAGTGTTAAATCTGTAAAATACAGTAAGGGATGTGATTGTTTTGTAAAAGGGAAATGAAAGGAGGTTTTACTTAATTTAACTGCCTTGTAAATTAAGAACAATAGGTAAAAATTGTAGTGTATATAATACAGCAAATGGTGATTCCGATTGAATAATTACTTATTGTTTCACATTTTGTGTATACCTTCCACAGTATCACAAATTTAAAATATAATACAAATTTGATAGTAAAATGTGTTGTTTTAGTTATATTTAATTGTGTTTGCGATAATAATTACTTTTGATATTTGTACTTGTACTTGACAACATTATACACATTATGTAAGTCATGTAAGTTATGTACCGGTACCAATTTTTGAAATGCAAGTTACTAATAGGAATCACTTACACAATTTTTTTTTTTTTGTTAAAAGATTATCATTTGACCGAAGGTTTTATACTGTTGCTCATATTTCAATGGTTTGAAATGAAAGTTAATAGTTTGTGAAAAAAAAACAACAGAGAGATGATAAAATGTAAAATAATCCAAGCACTAGCTGTGCTTGCTCTTTTCAGTCTTTTAAAAAGAAAGACATTGAATATAATAGTGTGTTGTATCATTTATGTTTGTTGATTCTATAATTATATATTTGGGTTTCAGGAACAAATAATACTTGTTAACAATGTGAAAGAGGAAATTGACGACTTCTCAAATGACAGCATGCAGTTTGAAATAGAAAAATCTGACAGCACCAATTATAATGAAATTTCATTTAATGAATCATGCAGTTCAGCACCCTTAGTACAACCACAAACAAACAACGACAGGCATACAAATCATAGTAAGCTGACCAAATAATTGAATATTCCATTTAACAATCATAAATATATATATATTTTTTGTAATTAAGAGAGGTAAATTTTAAAATGTTTTAATAGCTACTAAAGTATATTTTATATTCAAGTCCCCCCCTCCTAGAAAATATCATATGGGCATCCATGTATATTCATTTTGAAGATTATTAACTATCTAATGTGTTCACCTTAAAAGCAAGTGTTTATTGAACTAGTAATACAATTCAATCAAACAAGTAATTTAATAGCTTACTTACTGTAAATACTTAAACAGTTTCAAGAGAAGCATTGTAATAATGGAAATGTGGAATTATTGTGGTTACGTAAAGATACATTTGTTTTAAAGTAAGATATTAGATTTGATATAATTTTACTCATATAATATTTTACTTACAGCAAAATCTATAAAACTGATAAATTAACCCTTTGAGGGGTGGCTTATTTTACGCTTAAAGAGTAATCACGTCATACTATGACGTTCTTGGTTGCCATGTGTACGAGTTTCTATTACGACTCAAACAGTTGGTTATTTCACTACTAGAGTGTAGATCTGTACTGTAATAATAGTTGCTACTTTATTCCGCTATAATACACGGTCAGGACATTGTGTACACGAAACTGCCACATCGCTTTGTTTGCTTCTTTCTTCTCACTTTGTTTGTGAGCTGCTTGTTTTTTTATAACTGAATTTTTATATTAAATCAATAAAAAAATTTTTTAAGTGTTTATTTCTCATTCTTCCCAGTTTGTGAAAAAAATCGTGTCATATAATGTGATTACTTTTACAAAACCCAACTCAATTTTTCAATCTTTTTAAAGCAACAAACTTGTTAAAAATCATTTTAAAGTTGTAAATTTGTTAAAAATGGATATAGTAAACAATATTTAATAATTATGATTTTAAAAAAATCTTACTCTGGAAGCATGTCAAAATTTGAGATCTTTCACTCCTATGCTCGTATGACGTGATTACTCCTCAAAGGGTTAACACTGTCTAAATATTATTTTCTGAACAATATCAACTGCCACCTGTTCTTTTTCTAAGGTTGTTGTCTCATATCTGACTTGTGTAAGAACATTTTAGCTCATACAGCTGATCCCTTAACTCCTATTTTCTTAGTTAGACTAGTAAACTTATTATTCAAATAACTAATGTTATTATTCTCTTGAAACATAACCTATACCCGACAGTGACAATCTCAATTCTTCGATAGGAAAGATAGGTTGTAATATACAGGATGGAACAGAGTTAGTGTTAAAAACTTCGGGAAATGGTTCTATGGGTCAAAATAAATGGAAAATCAAGAATAATATTTTTTTGAAAAACGCTTCATTTTCCAAATATCCGCCATTTTGTTTCTTTTACTAAAAATAATTAATATCTAGAGAACGGTTTAACCGATGAGCGGTTTAACGCTGAAAACCGGGCGCTAAATTCCCAAATTATACGGGACGTTAAAAGCGCGACGTTGGTAAAGCGGACCTGGCAATGCTTCTCTATTGCTTGGTTTAATTTTAATGGTGGTTATCCTATTTCATCTCTTTGACTTAGTAAATGATCGAATTGCAATTTTTTTGTATATCAATTAAGAATAATATTAAATAATTTAAGATTTATAGTTTTATAGGAATTTAGTCAATTTATTTTATTGTATAGGGGTAGCTACCCCATTTAAATCTTTTTGTTTGCAGTGATGATATTCTCTAAAAAAATCCTGGTAGGGCCTACTAATATGTGTAAATTATTGTTAAATTTTAGTAAAATTAGTTGAGTAGATTTGAGATATATAAAAAGTATGTGGATTATTATTTAATTTTAAAGGTAGTTAATAATAATAATTGTATTTATTAATATTAACATAAAATAAAACAAAAAATTAAATACTTCTATAACAATAGAAAATAAAAAACCCTAACCATACGAAAGTTAGTAGTAATAAAAATTAGATACCGGTAATTGAAACTATGCAAACTATGGCATGACCTTCATAGTCGTCTGCCAGAGAAGCGATTGCCTTATCTCCTAATGAGGTCTTATAAATAATACACAGTTCTTATTTACAATATTTGCTTACATACTAAAACTTAACCTATATAGTCAAATTAAAGATCCATGTCCAAACAAATTCAAAACAAATGCTCCCAACTGTATTAAGATAAATACCCTATCTCAAACAAAGACAAATAACTGAATGTTAATATATTGCCTACCAACTATTCATCATATTTGTGCGCAACAAAACACTTACCCAAGCCACATCTGTTAAAAATATATATTATAATTCGTAGGACTAAATAAATTTATAGCCATATCACATACAAATAGATTACGTACAAAATTATACATAGGCCTACTGTATTTTTTCTTAACTTATTCTAAACAAACAAAAAGAAAAATGTAACATTTCAGAAACCTAAAAAATCTATTTTATAACAATTATAATCGACAAGCAAGCACGTAAGCACACCCAGTTCCTCCCCTACCCACGAAAAAAAACCAGGTATACAAGTACATAAGAAGACATAGGGCCTACATATAAACTGTACTAGATCACCAATATTTATTCAAAACTAATAATTAAACTCTATTATCAAATTATCTCTGATTTTCTTACTCTCCCAGATGTAATTTACCAATTGATGCCAGTTTTT
>JAGFPH010001245.1:108406-132570 GCA_018207615.1 Philaenus spumarius | reverse complement strand
ATTTTATTAAAATCGGTTAAATATTTTTAAAGTTATTAAATTTTTACATAAGGCTCTTCAATTTTTACATGATAAGCTTATGAGAAAGTGGGTCCCGATGACGTCACGAGTTACTGCGCATCCACTCGTGAACCCTACCGTTCCGTTAGTATTCTATACACCGTGCAAAAAATAGAGTCAGTCCTTGGTTGCTATGGGAACATGAAAAACAAGTTCATTCAGAGGTTGTTGTGAATAGACTGGAAACTTGGTAAATTTCATACATACTACTAAACGTAAAAAAATGGAGGAAGAGTTCAACAATTTTCTTTTGAAAGTGAATGAAATAGGTAAGAAAATAAGGTACGGTAGTTATAAGGTAAGTTAACAGAAACTGCTATTAAGTTTAAATTAAACAAAAATTTGTTTTAGGTTAGTGAGAGAAAACTGTTTTGATACTAACCACTCTAAGTTCCTAATTCAGTTATTATTAACAATTTAATTTGAGAATTATTAATAAACATGCAATACCCTACTTTAAAATATTTCAATATGTCATAAAAACACAATTATTTCATGACTGAATTTGTAAAATGAAAATCTTCTGTAACTTCCACTGTTTAATCTTTTAGTTCTATGTTGCCTGATTCAACACATTATCAATAAGCAAAAGAAAACATATTTACTGTGATTTAAAAATATTTTCTAAAACATTAATTTATCCTAAACTGTTTATTTGTGTTAAGGTAGTATTAATTTTGTTTAGAGGTCAATTTTTGTTAAATCCTTTTTTAACAGTTTTTATATTTGGAATGGACAACCTGCTGCTTAAAAATCAAATCTTTGTTATATTATCTTTTATTTAATTTGTAAACATGAATCTTTTCTTTTTTTAATTCTATCAATAAACAATTCTGTATTAGTCATTTTTACTAAATAAATTTTAAAAATGTTAGGTGTCAAACTATTTAACCGTGACATGATTGATTTTCTACGGAAGGAAAATCGGTTTGTTGGAAGCATGTTGTCATAGAAGAGAAAACCTTTACAAAATGAATCTAGGTTTTATTCATCTTAAAATTAGACATAACTGTTAGCATTAAAATAAACATTAAATTGTTACCTATTAAGAATCGAACATATGATAACATAAGAATTAAACGTATGACAAACAGTATTATGAATTTTCACCACACATGTTTAGTTATACATGGTTGTGTTAGTAGGCTGCAATATTGCAAGTGTTTGAATAAATACACACCTTCCATGATGCCAGTGTATTTAGAGACAATTATTTCTAGCTATCAAAATCTAGATCACGACTGTATGTTTTAGAGAAAACTTTTGCAAGAGCATTGAGCGGCAGTGCATAAAAGGTCCCATAGTCCTTTTGCAGCCAGGCACTAAAACCACTACATAAAAGACCTCTAAAAAATGTATGTAAAACAGTTGAGAATGTTCCCAATTTCCATCTAGACACTAGAAAAATTGCATTTGTGAACTCTGTACATTCTACTGACAACAATAGCCTTCAATGAATGAGTCACAAGAAAAGACCTAATAAAGGAAGATGGTCATAAACTTCACAAGTTTTACTGTTTATTTATTTTCTTGTTTCATTTCATTGTATGGTATTAATTTACAAAGGCATTTTTTTCAAAAAGCTTTTTAATATTACACAATATTTTTAAAACTTATTTGCTAAAAATCTATATAAGTTTCACTATAGGCTTTTGTATTGATTTATTTATTAGTAAATGGTTATAAATACCTTGTAAATCATGTTTTTAGTGCTACATCTTACACTACTTCTTCAGACCGACTCATCACAAAACACTAAACATCACACAACATAAAAAATATTAAAATTTTATTTTGTTCATTTGCACACCTGTAATATTTGTTATAAAAGTTGTCTGCAAATAGCCACATGTTGTCCCAGCTGTTCTGACTTCTGACCTGGTACTTGGCTCTCAGTACTACCGTTGACTATATAAGTATTGGTACTACCTTTGATTATGGACATTATATGTATAATCAAGGGTACTACTCATGATTGCTAAGATATACAGTACGTCATTTATAAGCATTTATTTAAAAATGTCTATCGAGATATGCTCTATACAGTAGAACTCCAATTATCCGGATCGCCAATTATCCGGATCAGATTTGAATAAGAACATAGTCAAACGGATGCAAGGCTTGGCGGCGCGGAATCGATTTAAGGTAGCAAAACAGCTGTCTCTGCCTGGTAAATGTTAAATAATAATGTATTTTACAGTGATTTAGTATTGTTTGTAAATATTATGTAATGTAAACATTGTCATTGATATTGTTTTTTCATAATAAATACCGTAAATGTTCTCTATTGTGTTTTGTTTACGTTTTTCTCCTACAATCGGCCTTTTTTCTAGAAAAATCCAATTATCCGGATTTTTGATTATCCGGATCGGGTTCAGTCCCAATTAATCCGGATAGTTGGAGTTCTACTGTAATTACTTTTTAGAAGACTTTTATTTCACTTAACCTGATAAGTAGGCTACTCATGCTATTTGGAAGACTTATTAATCACGGAATAAATGTAGTGAAAGTGCAATTTTCCAGTAAATGACCAATTAAAAATATTTCTACAATATTGTGTAACAAAAATATATGTAAAAATAACTGATGATAATCAATGTATTTAATTTTACTAGTGAACTTCTTATTTTTTGTAACTTGACAAAGCCTAAATAGCATTTCTAATTTAACTTTATTCTGAATCAAATTTTTCAGAAAATCTCATGTCTTTTTGTTGCTTGATTTGTTTTACTTTCTCCACCCTATACGTAGTATATGGAGAAAGTATTGTTTTCGTAAAAATGTTCGAATTTGAATTTTCAGTTGAATTATCTGTTTTGGTGCTCCCAGAACCCCAAAAAATGGTTTAGTGCAATTATCTGTGTTGGTGCTCCCTGAACCCAAAAATATTTTTAGTGGAATTTTTTGTTTCGGTGCTCCCTGAACCTAAAAAAGTGTTTTTAGAGTGGTGTCTGTCAATATGTATACACGACCAGAGAGGACACTATTGGTCCGATTTTCATGAAATTTGGTATGTAGGTACTAAACCCTAATATCTCCAGGCGTTTTTTCATTTTTTTGAATTTTTAATTTTTAAGGGTAATTTACCCCTAAAAACCCATAAAAAACGACAAAAATGCAAATTTCTCAAAAACAGCTCTAACGATTTTGATCAAATTTTCAGTATTTATAGTGCTTAAGATGCCAAACAAAATGACACCACCTGCTTTTATCAAAACTTCGGCATTTTATAATTATGGGAAAATGTTTAAAAATAAACAAGTTTATGTTGTCAATCTAGCATCGCGGCGGCGGCCGCACGGGGTAGCACCATGGTAGCGATCACGGCCAGTAATTCAAAGGTCGCGCGATCGAATCCCGCCTAGGACAATAATTTTTTTATACGATTGACGTAGGTAGAATATTATTTTTTTGTTTTGTTCTACAAAGTAATAAATAAAATGATTGAAAACAATATTATTTTGACTACAGTAAGTTGGGAGAAAGTTTGTGTCAGTTAACTGATACCGTTTATTTTAACTTCCCGCTAAGAAAATTGAAAATTTTCTAAAATCGGGAAGTTATTGGTTTCACCCCGTTTTTCGAGTATTCATCGGATCTCGACGTTTTGAAGTCCTAGGAATCTTCCCTGACCACTCCCGAGAGGGTGTCACCCTGTCTGTCTGTATGTATGTGTGTGTGTGTATGTAAGTATGTGACCCGCTTATAACTTTTGAACGGCTTAACCGATTGGATCCTACCAAACGGCGTTCTAAAGAGTTCCATCAAACTTAGATTTCCTGAAAATTTCAACTAATTCGGACCGGTAGGTTCTGAGAAATTTCGAAAAAACTAAGAAATAAAATTTGTTCAAATCAGGTTTTTTTGGAATAACTTTTAAACGGCTTTACCGATCAATTCCAAAATCTAATCAGCTTTTAACCTTGAAAAGCGACGATGATCGCTACCAGTCTGGTCAAAATCGGTTAATTCGTTCGTAAGATATCATGAACGAAAGAAAATCAAAAAGAGTGTTTTTTCTCAATTTCTCCGAAACTTTTCATCTGAAAAATTTTTGTTGTTGATTCTTTCAATGGACTTAAAGACTGCATCAATTGCCGCAAATCGCATAAAAATCGGTTGATTCATTCAAAAGTTATGGCAGTTCAAAATTTCCAAAAATAGTGTTTATCAAACTTTCATCATACTTTTGTAATTAAACTTAGCGGGAAGTTACAGGGATGGTCTTTAGGGTCAATCGTTTTCCAAATTTTTTTTTAATGATTACAGTTAATTCAATGGCAACAATTTACCTCATAACTAAATATAAAATTGTAGAAACAAAATCCCATTATAGCTGAATATTAACTTTAAACTTTGATTTTTTTTAAATTGGAAAATATAAAATTTTAGTTTCCTTATTTATCTAAAACATATTATGATCATACTGAAAAAATTTTGACAATTTTATTATAAATCAATCTATTTAAAATTTAACAACCAAACACTAAAGTTTTACTGTAGATATTTATGTATCATGACCCATGCCAATTTATAATAAAATTTAAAAATGCATATTCCTACAATAATTGTATTGTAATAATTATTATTGATGAGTATAAAGTCTAAGTGTTGGTTTATCAAATCATAGTAGCCTACCTAACAGTTTAAAGTGGTGTTATATAATTCTTTTGATGATATTGTGCATTATTTATAATTACTTTATGCTACAGGTTCTATAGTTAAAGGTTTGAATTCAAAAGATGAGACGAAAGCCAGCGAAGCAGCTCGGCTAGCAGACATTTACTTAAACGAGAAAAAATCCAACAGCGAGGATTTTAAAGTTGATGAAACACTTTTAAAAATCAAAACTGACAAAACTGTAATAAATCAAAAAGCATTCAACAGCCTAAATGATTCAAATGATCCAAATCAGATGTCTCAAGGTAAACATAGTAGATGTTCTTTAATACTTTTAAATTAAATTGGAAATACAATTTTTTTTAAATAATTTCATTGTAAATTATGTCTTATAGTTACCTACCAAAAATTAGCATTACAATAACTAAGCAAATTATTTTTGAGGTTCCTAATATGATCATGTATAAGCAATAGCTCAGACACAATGGGGTTATAGTTCTAGTATGGCCAAAGTCTTCATTCAAAAAAGTCTTCGTTACAGGATTTTCAAAAATTAAATTAATTTTTTAAATATGAGTGTGCACGAATAAATTCTAATTTCTATATATCGTTACAACATTTTAATATTTTAAAAATGTTTCTATTCAATTTTTAATAGATCGAACACATTGTTATCTCTCTTCCTTTCTAATTACTACTATCAAATTTTAATTATTAGGTATCTATTACTTGCAATTTCTTAGATTTCATTTGTTTTCATTCATAATTTGTAAGTTACATTTTACACATTTAAGAAGAATAATAACACTTTTTGCTATTTGTGTGCACTTGTATTTTAAGCTATCATTTAAAATAATGTGTAGACTATAATAAAGATTATTTTACTGTAAGTTTTAATAACCATTAATCGATAGTAATAATTCGTTGTTATGATTTCAATGTTCTCTGATTCAGAACATTTCATGAAATCAATGGAACAAGATGCAAAGCAAAGAGCAGAAGATAGAAGACTAAGGAAACAAGTTGCTGATGGTTACAAGACAAGAGCAATTAAAGCTTTTCGGGATAAAGAATATGAGAAAGCATTGAATTTATATAACAAGGTATTAAAAGTAGCCAAACTTAGCCTACTTTTTTTTGTAAATGTAAAGACAAAAACCATAAGTATGTCCTAAAAAATGTTGTTTTTTTTTATATCACTAAAATAAGTAAATAATTCAAGACATTCTTAATTAACTATATTTAAATTGAACTAAATTCAGTATTTGTTAAGAAAATTGTTTTATTGTTTGCATACTTACATGTTGTAATATAACTTCAAAGTGAATAAAAGTAAATATTTTTTCTTTAAAAAGATTTAAATATTAATTTAGTTTAGGAACCGTATGCGATTAAATTGTCTCTCTTAACACAATGTTTAAAATAATTGAAAAAAGACAAATATTCACATAGAAAGTTTTTAAATTTGACTCAACATCAACAGTTTATTTGCAGCTTTTATGCTTAGGGTCCACAGTTAGGTAGTTACTGTTTTCAAGGATCGGACTCTCTGAGAATAATTGGTTGCTACCAATGAATACAGAATACTATAAGAAGCACAGGCTCCATGTTAAAAATTCTATGCAAAAAAATAGTTAAGCGGCCTACCACCGGGCTGTGCTGTAGTCACCAAATCTACTGAAACCTGCAACTATTACTTCAAGAAACATCCACTAGGGAGTAGCGCGTCGTATGAGACAGCCCCCTCCCCCTCCTTGTCTGCGTAACCCCTACAAATTTGACTTCGGCTGTCTTGTAACTTTCACTTTTTACATCCCTTTAAACTTTAAATGTCTTGACAATTATTGTGCAATAGCATAACCAACAACGCTACTGAGGCGCTTCTTAAAACTGTGCGTGTCCCAGATACAAACCTTATAACCTGACACACACTATACCAAATTTATTGACAACAAAATATTATTTTATTTCTTGTTACAATAACTTAGTCTCTATGTTTTCCTTTAGGTGTTCAAATAAATCACTATTTATGGGACTTAATCAATTTATTAACACGTACATAACACCTGAACATTGCACATGAAATTTTAACTAATGGTAAAACGATCAATAACGTATTGACTTTTAAAAATTGTTTTAAATTACATAATAAATTATATACTACAAATATTAAATACATGACAAAAGTATTATAAGTAGTGTTGTACATTTTAATACAATTGCATGTAATATAATAATGGCTTTTTTTTATACTGTGATCAAAATAAATATATTTATATTATATCTGAACTTTATTAAACAATAGTAGATATCATATTGTATTTTGATCACAGTATCAAAAAATGAAAAAAGCGTAAGCAGCAATGCCGCATTACTATAGCCGAATTTTTACCACGGAATAACTAAGTTTAAAACAAGTAAATTTAATAGTTATTTATTTTGGTACACCTTCCTTGTTCCGGAAGGTGTACCAAAATAAATAACTATTAAATTTACCTATAAGTGGGCGAAAATACGCAATTAACTTACACGAATAGTGAAAAAGTCGATTTTTGGGACTTTTATATGAGTTTTGTTCCTTGTTCCGGGAGGTGTACCTAAAACACCTTTACACAGGATTATAGTAAATTTAATTTTCTTTTGAATGGTATAACTCACAATATGTACTCGGGCTTATGAGTGGGCGAAAATGTGCAATTATCGTACACGAATAGTGAAAAATTCGATTTTTGGGACCTTTATATGGGTTTTGTTCCTTGTTCCGGGAGGTGTGCCTAAAACACCTTTACACAGGATTATAGTAAATTTAATTGTCTTTTGAATGGTATAACTCACAATATGTACTCGGACTTATGAGTGGGCGAAAATGAGCAATTAACGTACAAGAATAGTGGAAAAGTCAATTATTGGGATCTTTATATGAGTTTTGTTCCTTGTTCCGGGAGGTGTACCTACAACACCTTTACACAAGATTGTAGTACATTTAATTGTCTTTTGAATGGTAAAACTCACAATATGTACTCGGGCTTATGATTGGGCGAAAATGTGCAATTATCGTACACGAATAGTGAAAAATTCGATTTTTGGGACCTTTATATGGGTTTTGTTCCTTGTTCCGGGAGGTGTGCCTAAAACACCTTTACACAGGATTATAGTAAATTTAATTGTCTTTTGAATGGTATAACTCACAATATGTACTCGGACTTATGAGTGGGCGAAAATGAGCAATTAACGTACAAGAATAGTGGAAAAGTCAATTATCGGGATCTTTATATGAGTTTTGTTCCTTGTTCCGGGAGGTGTACCTAAAACACCTTTACACAGGATTATAGTAAATTTAATTGTCTTTCGAATGGTATAATTTACAATATGTACTTGGGCTTATGAGTGGGCGAAAATGCGCAATTAACGTACAAGAATAGTAAAAAAATCGATTATTGGGATCTTTATATGAGTTTTGTTCCTTGTTCCGGGAGGTGTACCTAAAACATCTTTACACAGGATTATAGTAAATTTAATTGTCTTTTGAATGGTATAACTCACAATATGTACTCGGGCTTATGAGTGGGCGAAAATGCGCAATTAACGTACAAAAATAGCGAAAAAGTCGATTATTGGGATGTTTATATGAGTGTTGTTCCTTGTTCCAGGAGGTGTACCTAAAACACCTTTACACAAGGTTATAGTAAATTTAATTGCCTTTCGACTCATATTACTCACAATTTGAACTTGGGCTTATGAGAGGGAGATATCATGCAATTTCCTCGCTCTAACTTTGCCATTTTGGGTTTACTACAAATAGGCCGCCATTTTGTTTCAATTCAAAAAATAAAAATATATGTACCTTTCAAATCCTACAAGGACCCTTTCACAAAAAATTCATCATTTTTGAAGCATATTTACTACCTTTTAGCAAGGTTGGTAAAAAACTACCCCTCAAATTCCTACCCAAAAACGAAAAAACTGTATAACTCCGCCATTTTGAAACGGATCGAAAAACAAAAAAAGTACCTTTTGAAGAATCGCACTAAGGCCCTTTGACCAAAAAATCAGAAATTTTGAAGCATTTTTACTACCCCTTAAAAATCCGGGAATAAAACATATATATATATATATATATATATATATATAAAGTAATGATTTTTGGGTATAGTCTCCAAATGGTCTGAAACGGATAGAAACCAAATTTTAGCCTTCTCCGACCAACCGTTTTCAAGTTGGGTCGAGTGTAATAGCTCTTATTTTCTTCGAAAATTCGGCTAAAAAAACCTACACGGAATTTACCTAAACTGGGCGATCAATTGTTAGTTGTGTTCGTTCCTACATACTGTGAAGGTAAATTCCTGGTAGATTTGTTTCTTTTAATTATTAGATTACTTTCTTTTATTTGCAGTTCCATTATTACTTTCATTTGACTATTTTTCTATTGGCAAACCGTTGCCGACAACTCACTCACAAAACGCCAAACACCGTCGGGCCAAATACTAAAAACACACTCAATGATAAAATAATGTGGCTATTTTACTTTAATCGCTTCAGCGGGCCTACAACCTTTCTGAACAACAAACGAAAATAATTAATTTCTCTTAGTATGACATCAGTTAGAAAGGGGGGGGGGGGGGGATAGTATACAATTACCAATAAAGGTAACATTTATTTATTTCCCATAAGAGTAACATGGGATAACACAATGTCCATAGGTTTACATAAGACTGTGTATGCAGATTTGTTGCTTCGGGGTATTTTATATGAATTAATAAATAATTTCCAAATGAAAATGTATACTAAGATTTATCAATACAGTATATATGTTCACAAATAAGCAAGATATAAAATTTTACCAATTCTCCATAAGAATAACATTGGGGCTGAGTATGCAGGTTTGCTGCAACAAGGAACATAAAAAATGGATTTTATGCAAATATCTATACAACTCAACTAGGTGACTCCACATACCAAGTTTTATTAATTTATGTTCATAATTAAGAGAGACGTAACATTTTACTTTTTCGTCATAAGAATAACATGGGGGCTGAGTTTGCAAGTTTGCTGCTACGAGAAAACACAATAAGAATATAAGTATATAATAATTGAGGCGCCTAGAATCAAACTCCGCCAAATCCACTCTATGACTTTTTTGGCAAAGTCGCAAAAACTGCTACAAACGCATCCAGAACAATACAGACATGTAATTTGTATTAAAAATTATGGTTATTTTATCCTATAATAGTGACAAAATATGAAAACAAATTAAAAAATATTTTTAAAATACAAGGAAAAATATGAGTTGGAAATTCGGATGTGGCGGGTTTTGATACTAACTTTAGGATTTGGCTGGTTTTGATACTAGCCTTTGGATTTGGCGGATATAGAAACACACAAAAAATAATGAGTGCTTTTTGCTTCAAAGGGGTATTAAAGATAAGTTACATTATTTACTAAAAATATTATAAACCTAATAATTTATAACATTGTAGGTTATTAATAAAAATCATTAAGGTAAACAAAATTCTTTACTGAGCCTTCAAAATTAGATTACAAACAAAACTATATTAAATTGAAGAAAACATTAATCATTTTAAATCTAATCTTTAAAAATTTTTAACTAGACAACTTCAAGCTTTTCATTTTCTTCGTCGTCGATGATGTCGTAGTCGGCTTTAGCTAGCTTTCCCGAACAAGGAGTTAAAGGAGCCCCCACAGCTTCTTGCATTACAAAAGGTTAATAATCACTTTGTCACAAGAACAATCAGAAAATAATAATAGTCGAGCACGAAAGTTACGTCTTCAGTTCACTATGACAGTGTCAAAAGTTTACTAACACTTAATGGAGTAGTAAACAACTTGCTAGTCGCTAAGCATGATGGGAAGTCACGTGACTGAACCGCGCACTCTCATTGCCTGCCTTGGATGTGGCAGATTTTGATACCAACAATGGCCTAACCCTGTTTGGATCTGGCGGATTTTGAAACCAAGCAGCTTTTTCAACATGATTTTACAGTCGGATGTGGCGAGTTTAGCTACAAAATAATGTTTTTATTGAATTCTGCATGTAAAAATCTGTAGGATAAGATGTATAACTCAAATTAAATGTTTTTGGGATTTAGCGGGGTTTGATTCTAGGCGCCTCAATTAAGTAATAAATTAATAACTAATTTTAAATAAGAATAGTTGTCGGCTTTGTTTTCAAAAACAACATTTACTTTATTACTCAGCTGTTATATTGAATTCGGTTGCAAAGTGGGAACACATGGCATTATAAATTAAATAGTCAAACAAGATTAAAAATTGGCAACAAGTAGTTTTTTGCCAATTTTGCAAACTTATAACTTACGACTGAGTAAATTCAGGATTATGTACTTTTTTCATGAATTTGTCTATGAAATTGTAATTGAAAATTCGCTGAGTTTACAGGTCTGTTGCGATGGAGAAAAATACTTATTGATATTTGGTCATAGATAAAAAAGACGCCAAAAACTTTAATTAAAAACATACGCTTATGTTAAAGGGAAGATTATCAAACGATGTAATTGTCTTTTTTTAAACTGATCTCTTAACCTCTAAAAAAGATTAGTCTCGGTGATCTTACCTCTCCTTATCTTTCACAGGAAATCTAAAGAAATGTAAATCCGGATTTCTTACACTACTATTAGGACACTGCAAATAATGACACTTAATTCCGCTGGACATAATCACTTAAAAACAAAATACTAATAATAACTTAATTTAATTGAATTACTTATTTTAAACTATATGAACAGGGAAACACATAGCTGGTGGTGTCAAACAACGAGTAACTAGGAAACAGTTTATTTAAGAAAGGGTCCGTTGTTGACAGGGGTAGTGAGTAAAAGTTGCAAATGTTCGTTTTGCCCGGAGGAAGTGAGAGAGAAATATTTTGTGTACAGTCCGGATCAAAAGGGTCTGGTATAGTCAAGCTTTGCTGCTAGCGCTCATGTTGGTGAGTCGCCCAACTATTGTCTTCGAGTCGCTGAAAAGCGTAGACTTTTCCCTATACCCCTGTGCTTCTTATAGTATTCTGTATTCATTGTTGCTACTCAGACGTACTATTTATTTCTCATATTATAGTTTATCTAATGTGTTATTGAAATAATGTATAAATTGAACTTGAAGGTGATTTAATTATAACAGAGTTGGAAAAATATTCAGAACTATAAGATTCTGGAAATAAAATAAATATATATATATATAAAACAAAATAAATTTATAATAAATAAATAAAGTTTTATATGAACTCTTATTTAAATTAATTTTATGTTTAAATTTTTTAACATTTTATGTTTTCAAAGTTTTATAAAAGTTCTTATTTAAATTACTTTTAAGTTTAAATAAACATTTAAATACAATGTCAAAACAACATTGTATATTTTATGTTTATCTTTTATGACTATTGTTTAAATTACTTAACATTAACTAAAACATATAAACTTAATTTTGGAAATTCGCTCAACTCATGTCAGCGGTTCAGCTGTGAGATTGAATTATTTTTATTGGATAACAAAATAAGAATTGCCTCAATGACAAAATACAAAGTAACTCAATTCTAAATATTTCTAAAAGTCAACCATATAATACATACAATTAATTTCATATAATATAAATGTTTACTGAGTTTTGTTAATTGTTAATATTGAGCAATTATTTTGTTCAGGTCAAGTCTTTAAAAAGGCATTTCTTTTATTCCAAGCAACTTTCGATGCATATTTAAGGCTAATTATAGAAGTACCTACTCACATATGTTGTAATTATTAATTTTGTATTCTTACATATCAAATATGGCCTTGTACTTATGAAACATCAGAAAACATATCAACACAATTGATGTTTTTAAAGGTTTACAGTCGTAGGGCTGGCACGGGGTCAAGTCAGGCCACTTTGTAATCTAACCATATTCCAGCAGATTAGAATCAAGCTTAAAAGTGTTAATAATCTTTATGAATCTATGCTGTAAACAGTTTTTTGGTATACATAACCGTAATTCTGGCTGCCAAATACACCCACACCAATAAACTCCTACATAAAACGTTTGGATATTTTAAATATGGAGGATTTTTCAGTGAATATATCCTACCTTAATTCCAGGCTATTGATGAAGTAAGAGACAGCTGTGTGCTATACACAAGCAGGGCACTGACTTGTCTTCACCTAGGCCTTCATGATCGGGTCATAGCAGACTGCAATCATGCATTGAAATTCAATGAGAACAGCATCAAAGCCTGGCTGTACAAGGCAAAAGCCACTCTACAACTTGGGCAAAAAGATGAATCAGAAAAATGTGTTCAAGAAGCAATACAAAGACACAGTGATCTGACAGACTTTATACATGGTAAGTACAGTAGGCCTACATTAGTTTTACATTTTCTGTCACAAAACATTATATTTACAAGGGACGTTAAAATATGAATTTGCATGATGTTCTTGTAAAGGGTGATAACCATAATATGACTCATAGGACATACACATGGATGTTTGAATATGTCAATTGTTATGCTCTATTGACATAACTATCAACCAACTCTTCTTTCCATAATTCGTTAATTTTAATCAATTAGTTTTAGTCAATTGTGTAACAAAATTTCTGTACGTGCAACTTCAGCGACAGGGGTGCAGGTGGTGCTTGACAACATTAGAGATACTTTTTTATATTTGTAAACTTATTTATAAATTGATCAATCAAATGTTGTCACATTTTAGTTTATTTTACAATGATACACACTAAAAATAAGACTTTCATTTGATGGAAATTTCTATCAACTGGATTACCAGTAATAATAGTAGCTTTATTTTTCGATAACAATAATTTTCATGTTATGAATTGTAAATAATTTTATTTTTAAGTAAATATGTCGATATATCGTTGTTTATCTTCCTACAAATAGATTGTTCAAACCAAAAAATAATCTTATACTCATTTCATACTTGAGAGAAGTTATTTGAGCAATTTGATTATTAACAAAAGAAGCATTGTAACAACAGTTATTGTTATTAGATATACCTTAACAGCTTATGTAATTTGTATTTGTAAGGCATTGCCTAGATATTTTTCATATTAAACATCAAACGCAAGATAAGGGTATTACCAGTAGGCAATGTTTTCTGCACAATTATACATCCTGTTGAAAAATGTTGCCCAATCTGAAAATTTTAAATCATTATGGAGATGAGTGTCTACCTCAGTCCAGATGGTAAAAGTCATTAAAAAAGTTAGAGTAGAAATTAAAAACAAACAACTTGCTCGTTGGCTAACTGAAGGAAAGTTTATTGATTTTAATACACTAATTCAAGATAATCAATGTTAGACAAATCACTGACAACTTAAGGGTCTTCTATACCTTGCGTAAAACAGCGAAAATATGCACTTTGTATTACCGTGTTTCGGATGCCGTTTTTCAACCTAAAAAGTTGTGAAACATCTTAAATTGTTCTGAAAGGCTTTGTGCTTTTGTCTTATACCTCATAATTGAAAGAAATCGTCGGCAACTCCTTTTAATCAACAGTTTAAATGAGTAAAAATCGATTATTTTTAACGCATTTTTTGGGAGTTTTAAGCAATAATTTCCATATTTTAAGGTAACACGTAAAAAATATAAAGCCTTCTTTATAACTTAAAGTAGTTTCCCAGATTATCAATTTATAAATAGAATCCGAAGCACGGTATTACGAATGCATGTTTTAACGATTTTGCGGCTTGAGTCAGGCCTTTTGCATTGAAATCATACTGTACACTCGGGAGTTTTCTTCAAGGTAAAGATGAGCCTTAAAATAGTTTCATACCATCAAAAAATCAACTGAATGTTAAATTCAGATTAAGACTTCAGATAAATGTCAGTAAAGTTATTAACATCTTTTAAAATTGAACACTAGGAAAATAGTTGTTTATAGTCGCTTAACTTCTGCAGCGTTAAGAGAAGAGTGGAGACAAGAGTTTAAATTCTGTAGTAAATTCATAGAAAACGAATGCTCTAATTTACTCCAGGATCAAAATGATACTTGGACAGTCGCTGCTATGTTTTAAATTACCTTCAAACAATATTAAACCAATTTCTTCAAATTTTCAAAAATTATATTCTAGTTTTTTTTATGGACATTCATCTTTGTATTTCAAATTATGTTCTGATGCCGCTAATTAATAAATTTAGCTAAAATTGTGAAAATTAACTCACAACTAAAATTATATTTCAATGTTCAATTTTCTCATAGATTATTTATTTATCTAAGATTTAAAAAGAAGTAGTAAATCAGTGATTTACTCAACTTGCCCAGCATTCCATTTGTTTCATTCAATGCAATGTTATCCCTCCCTCACATTGCTGAAATCATTGTCCTACTTGTAACTTACGGTTACAAGAAATAAAAACATTTCTAAGTATAATGTGTTAAAAAAAAAATGAGGTTCGGTAAAAATTTCAAAAAATAACAAAAATTATGTTTTTAAATCAAAAATAAAATGCTATATGTGGATTATTCAATAATTATTAACATCTCTCCTTCATCTCCTTTATTTGTTCACCTTAACACCGAAAGTCATCGCTCATGTAATACCTTAAATCATTAAAACACCTCTTAGGCCTATTGCCTTACTTCAATAATAAAATCACCATTTACCTAAACTCTCCATAACATATCTCACCTAACTTCAACGTAGAATAATATCTTATGCTTCACCTTACTTTAACTCACCTTACTTTCAGAACCTTAAAATCATCTTCACTTAACTCCCACAATAATAATAAAAAATAATAATCATAGTATTTGCAATAATCCACATATAACCTCACTTATGCTCTGTTAGCATATAACTATTCATAATGATCAATTACTGAAAAAACATTTATTAATTAATTTGATTTCCTCAGGGGTGGAAACCTGGCTGTTAGAGTACAAGCTAGTTGGATGTTCGTGGCTGTATAAAGAAATTCAAGACATTGTGGCAACAACCCTTGTTTACTCAAACATATTTAGAAATGAATATTTACAACAATAAAAAGATATCAACGTCATAATACAATTATACAAACAAATCAATTAACTATTTACAATTATACAAAATTTGGTCAACCCTATCTCTCAAAAAAATGTGACGCAATAGAAATTAAAAGAAGTTACTTTTTAAAATAATTGAAAATTTTATATTTGCAGACTAAAAAATGTGTCCTATGGCCATTTACTTACTGCGTTACTCGTCGCACTGTTATTTACCTAGGATTTTTCGTCGTTAACACAATTTTCACAATATGTCCTGAAGCCTATCGCGCGTTAGTTTTGTCGAAGCACATGGTACAGTTATAAGTTGAAAAATCACTTGTTTTTCACCATCGATTTTAGTTCTTAGGTTTACACCAACTCCAAAGTATCTATTCTTCACTTTGTGACAAACTCGTCACCATCTCGAAGAAAAAACTACATTTTTTATAAATTACTCATCGCCGGCCTTTTACAACGCACACCAACAGTTACGCCATGTTGTTAGCAGTCTCTCGTTCCAAAACGTTATCTCGTGTTACCAATTGCTTCATTTCGTGTGTTTTGTCACGTACACAAGTTGATGCCTTCTCTATTTGAATTGCTTCCATGCTCATTATATATGGAGTTTCTTACTATGATGGTATCTTGATACATATGTCGAAATTGTGTCATTTTTTGTTATTGTTTTATTATTAAACTGTTTATAATTTTAACTATTGCTTTATACTGTTCACCTCAAAAGCACTACTCGTTGAAACAAAATCTCTTATATAGTTTTCACATTTTACATACGTTCATATTTTAATATATTCTTTAAGTCTGCTTTTATATTACCTACTTTTACAGTCTGCTTGTATTTTTTATTTATTTATTAAAAAAATGATTCCACTGCAATTACCTTGCGTCATCAAGAAATATATATATAAAAATTATAAATGGTTATCATTATATAAGTATTGCGTCATTTTATTTATTTAGACCAAACCTCTGTGCTTTTAGACACTATAGGAAACTGCTGATTTATTTTTTATCGTCTAGTTTCTCTGGTACATGGCTGTTAGTGTTACATACTTCAACAAATAGTCTAGATTTAGCATCGTTAGACTTTCACTACTTTGGCCCATTTACAGAATTTTTAGAAGAAAAAGAAATTGAACTCTAATGAGATGGTTTTTGATACTGTTTTTGTCAAAGATCTACATTTCTGGAATTATTAAACTTCTGCATTGCTGTAACAAGTTCATTGCAACATCAAGTGCCAACATAAGAAAGTCGTTTCATCGTATTCAATAGATAAAGTTTAGCTGGTCGTTTGTGGTTTATGAAGTACTAGAACCTTTGTATTTATTGAGTGTTGTATACCATTGAAATAAATATTTACAACATATCCTTTGGAAGCCCTTATTGCTCCCAAGCAAATATTGTTGTGGCTTAATACATTGTTTGATAGAATTAATATTTATGTGAAATTTTATCAAAACAGTTAGTTGTCACCCCTACTTTCTGGCATTTACCGTTGGAAAATAGTTACATTTTATATTATTAAAATTTTTTGTTTAGTTAAAATACATCTATGTAAATCACATGTTTATTTTCATTTCCAGTAGGAAATATAATTGATTGATTTTCTAAGTTATCGTTTAAAGTTTGTAAGCTTAGGTGTTGATTAAACCCTCATAAATACTCACAAAACACCCTTGGGTTAGATCTATAATTCACATAAAATAAAGAACCCAATTTATTGTTTGGCAGTGTGTCAAAATAATCTGGGATTATCCTGAAAAACCACTCATCAAACAATTGTTTTTTTTTTCACAATATGGGAATACTTCTGTAATGCTTAGCTGTTTTATTTAATATAAAACTCACCACAAATTTCTTGAGAACATAATTCTCCTTATAATTTAGAATATTCTTTTTTGTTGTAATTTTACATGTTAGATTTTATATAAAAATTAAAACATTCAAAGACTAGAACTTCTTGGTATTTGTAAGTTCTTCTTCCTGGTTGTTTCAGTTTGTCAAGTAAATGTAGAGATTTAATTGATTCATGTTTTTTTCTTTTTCAGACTATATGACAAAAGATGGACCATGAAAATGTTTCCCTACAGACAAGCATGACCTACGATATTTTGTAAAAATTTTGTTATTATTTTCCTTAAATAGAAGACTTAAAACATAGTAAAATAATTTGAATGGAAAATAAATTGAAACTCTCTCTCAATTTCTCATATGTATTATATTATCTAGTATGGTAAAATTTTTGTTTGAAACCCTAAAAAAGAGAGATCTTGACGTATACTTTTCTCCAAACTTAGAATAAAACTGAATAAAAATGTCACATTTCAACTAAAAAATCAGTTGTATCTCAGAATTTTGGTACCTACAATGAATTAATAGATAAGCTTGATTATGTTGTTGTTATTTTTTCCCTTGGGTAGTATTAGTATTTTATGTGTTAATAAATATGTCTCAGCGATATTTTTAAACTGTCCAACTTTTAACTAAAAATAGAACTGTCCCAACTAATAAGTTTTTGGTTCGCTTTGCAATGCAATCCATTACCTGTTAAAAGTTTTTTTTTTTGTTTTTTAAAGGCGAAAAGGATACTTGACTACAGAATAGTAGTTTTATAAATGAATTATGCCTGTTATATTAGCAAGAGAACTAATAAGCGTAAACACTGCCTTTACAATGTTGCTAAGTTTGTACACCTATGTATCAACTATGCAATCAACTACTTTCATCATTATCTTTATTATTAAAAAATAATAGTTATTTTTTTATTAATTACGTTTTGTTTGTGCTTTGATTTAGTATAAAGAAAAGTTGCTACCGTACATCATTACAGGTGTGCAGTTTATTTTTAATACCTCTCCACATGCAACAAATGTGTCTGTTGAATAAAAAATAAGCAAAAGCTTTTAGCATTTAGTCTTAGCTTTAGCTTTCACTATTAAGTCAAAGCTTTTAGTCTTAGCACTTGGTTAAAGTGAGGTGAATAACCTTTAGCTAAGGCTAGTTATCAAAAGCTGGAAAATTTTAGTCAAAGCTTAAAATCTGTCATATGTTTTAAGTTATAGCTTTTGCTTATTTTTTATTCAACAGACAGAATGGATTTGGGTTTTCCTCATCCCCAGTAAAACAAAAGCCATATTTTAAATTAATATTCAAGTACCTAAATATTTTGTTTTTTTAGCAAGTTCCAGTACAAGATATCTTAGGTTTACTAACACTACTACTCATGAGTAAGGCTCAACTGCCTTGTCCTGGGATGTACTAGGTTTAGGTATCTGATTTGGTGCAGGTGAATATCAACTTTTTAATAAAGTAACCAGAAACTTTTTACCTTTGCTCAATTATACATATTTATCAAATATTTTTGAACATTCCAAAAATTATGAAATAAAAAGAAATTGGTCTGTGAAGTATTTGTGTGAGAATAAGGGGTTTTAAATGAATTGCTTCTCTGAAAAATCATATATACATATTAATATTTGATAATGTTTATTTTAATTCAGTCAACCTAATTATATATTTTACTAATGTAACAATTACTGTAGTGTTTAAATAATAGTAAGTTTTAAAAATGAGTACTAAATATACATAGGTAATAACTCATCATAAATTTTGTTTAAGGCACAGTCGGAAAATATCAATTGTTTGAAAATAAGATCTTAACAGAATTAGAAAAAATTTCCTGCTTTTAAAAATAGTTCATAGTCTTTTTAATTTTTTGTATGAATACAGGAAGCAGCTTTAGTTATTTTATAAATTTGAGTTAGATACATTTAAAGAAACTGTATATTATATTGAAATACTAAATAGGCTACTATGTAAAATGTGCAACACTATTTTATCAAACAATTTTTTGAAACAGCCTTGAAAGCACATTTTTAGTGGTTGTTTAAAAAGTTTATATTTCTTTTTCTCTACTAAAAATCTGTTCTTAAACATTATTCTACTAAGTATTATAAAAATTAAGTAACAAAAACATATATTTTAAGATTACATGATGCAAAATATCAACATTATTTGGAATTAAGTTTAAATAATTCTCAATTAAATAATTGTTCTGATGCAAAAGGCCTTTAACTTAGGCTAAAACTTAACACAGAAAACCCTGGATAACCGAACTAAAGGGGGGAAGCCGTTTTGGATAACAATTTTTTCGGTTAAGCCATGAACATCTAACACTAGTTTTGGAGGGCAAACGTATTCAAAAATCTCTTTATAGGCTACATTTAAGTTCTTTATTTAAGTTGAAATAACATTTTTAGGATTACAGTACATTATTTATACAGTATACCGTATGAATAGGTTATAGCATAATAATTACTCATTCAAAAAACTCAGTAATTGTTGTTTGTTTCTTGCATCCCTCCAAACGTGTGTGTCATGGTCTTACACACACCTAACACCCGCGATACTCTATGTGCAATTCACACTGGCAGGCTATGTAACTTAATCAAAACAAACAACACGTAGTTTGGAAGTCTACTCGGTGCATGCAGAGAAAGAAAAAAAGGCGAGAGTGAATGCGTCGGTAGAAACATAGTGGCTATATTTACAAAAAATCGCTTTCCAGGCAATCCTTGAAATATATAGCGGGCGATATGTGTCAGCAATGTCGGTGTGAATTGTTCCTTAGGAGGGGTGAGAGAGTTAGCGGTGTTGTTAAAATGGAACCCCCTCTACCGACTTTTGTAGGGAGCATCCGGAGATTACATTTTTCAACATTTTCAACCTACTTTTTGTGTGTACAACTTTAAAAATAAAGTTTCAAATACTTTGTACCCATAAATAAACGAGTGAAAAGAAACACTCGTTAATTGGTGGTATGATTCTGAGAAGGGAGAAAAAGGTAGACATCAAAGGAAAGGGGAACTTCTAACATTTTTCTGAGGTCTGAGAAAAATGAATTCAAAGTTTGACATTGACACATTTCTTTTTAAAGCCGCTACTAAATTTCTGTTAGATGTTTAAGTTGTATATTGTACATACTTATTAATTTTGAATTTCCGATTTTCGGAGGCATTTCGGATAACCTGGGTTTTGGTTGACCCGAGTTCAGTTAACCAGGGTTTTACTGCAATGTCATTTTCCTTTCCATACATTTTGGTAATCTACTTTAAAATTCTAACAAAACATAGACAATGCTCTTGTTATTTATTAATCCTTTTAGATTTGTGAGGGTGAACTGCTCATACAGGTGATAAAAAACTAGGAAGCTGATAGATGTCTGCCCACGATAATGTGAAATAGGTTGATCTTTTATCCTTTAAAAAACAATACTAAAATTATTTAGAGTAAGTATAAAACCAAGCCTTTCGCTCAAAAATTGTATTGCTTTTGTCAATCTATTTTTTCCTTTACTTTACAACTTCAGATCTTGCACACCACTACTAACTTCTTTTACCTTTGTTATAAATATTTTGTACAAATTCTCATAAACTTCCATTACCTTTGTTATAAATGTTTTGTAAAAATTCTCATATATTTTATTTACAATGTCCTTAACATATGGTATTTCAAAATAAATAAAATCAATCAGATACACAAATAAAACTGTAATGCAAAGACGTCTAGTAAGACGGTACAGGACATGTTTTACTCCTGTTCTCTTGTTCAGTTGTTCTGTTGAATCTGGTTGACATTGTTCGATTTCCAGCCTATACATCAAACTACCTTTTCCATCAAACATGAACTCGCACATAAATAAAGGAATGGATATACAGTTTTCTTTCATCAAGCTATTGTATGCATCATCAAGATCCTTGCAAACCTTCTGCGTGTATGTGAACTCGAAATTTCCTTTGCACGACTTTATCTTATAAATATATATTTGAGCTAGTTCATCTTTCCTTGATGGACATGCTTGTAACGTGATGAGAAGCTTTTGCTTCTTCATATCTATTTTAATATGGTTCCACAACAAACAGCCTTGAAATTCCAACGGAAATATTATATGCGTATTGGTGTAACGATGGTAAAAAACCTTTATATTATTTTGATTTCTCTTTACTAACAACATTCTGTGGTAATCTAACAAATGCTTGCGGATATTTTTCATATGGCAAAAATGAGAACACATTTCACTAAATCCATCTTCCTTCTGCAGACAACCAACTATTCTATTGTTGCACCAGTATTTATGATCATTTTGAAGGAAATTTTTAACAACATAACCACAAGCATTTTCACAAGGACGAGGTATTACATTTAATAAATTGTTGATATCAACAGGCGTGATGTTAGAAAATTTTGATCCACATAATGTACAACATACTGGCTTAGTAAAGGCGTCAAAACACTTTTTACAGATAAGATGGCCATTTTCACAAAGTCGTACGGGCGGTTGCACCAATTCTAAACAAACTGGACATTTGCCAATAGCTTCAAATTCCTTGAAAATTTCTTTGTATTCTTCCAACGTAAGGTCATCCTAAAATAAATAAAAGCTCTTAGTAACATGAAGGATAAGTTAACTTTAAAATTTGTTCTATCTGATTTAAGTTTATTAAATGAAATGTGAAGTTTTTTACAGTGAAAAAATTGGCTCGTTATTGGTTCAAATCAATTGAAAACAATTAAGTTCTAGAAGAAATGTCATATCAATTCAACAAAAATAAAGCAGGTAAATAATTATATTGTTGGATGCTGCTTCTGTGAGAAGACTAATCTAAAACAAAGGTGTAAACAATAAAGGCAGACAAACTTTGTAGCAGTCACTTTTATTTAAGCCATATAATTTACTGTGAAACCATAATGATCAAAATATTTTGCTATTATATCATATAAAACTAGACAACCAAAGTACCGTATCTACTTAACTTAGTCACAGATTTAATGGAGGGCCAGTCGCCCCCCTAAACT
Organism: Philaenus spumarius; assembly: GCA_018207615.1. NCBI lineage: Eukaryota > Metazoa > Arthropoda > Insecta > Hemiptera > Aphrophoridae > Philaenus > Philaenus spumarius. The sequence goes on along the minus strand of JAGFPH010001245.1, from coordinate 110,028 downwards.
ATTTGAAAATAAAAACAGTGAATTTTATACTTTTAAACTGTTTTGGGTAAACATCAAAATGTATTCTTTTTATTAAACACTTGTGGGTCAGCCCGCAGATAAGAATACGTGATTGCATTGAATATCAGGTAAATATTACGCCTTACCACTATACACAGTTTGAAAAACGACCTAAGATCCGAGTTTCATGGTCCAAGTGAGTTTTGTCTAAATCGATTAAAGTTTTCCCCATACATCCTACAGTCACAATGATCTGTGCTTTGAAAGTGCCAAAAATAACATTTTCCCCCTATCTTTTACTCATAACTCACAAACGAAAATTAAAAATCTAGCTTAGTGGCTCCGGCTACATGTGGACCTCTTTTCATTCGCTTGTGTAAAAATTTCAGACATCTATATGCTGAAGATATAGCTGGGAATCACACACTGACAAACACTTCATTTTGTTATTTCACACATTGTATGTATAACCTAGTTATACGGAGTGCTGTCAACGCGCACTCGCAGCCCAGCTACCAGAGAGGCCACAGTAGTCAGAAGTCTCGACTTTGTCCCGGTTGTAGTAGTTATTTTTTATTTAAAGTGGTTATTGTACACGAGCCAAGTCGATCCGCACAGAGTGGAATTTTTTACACGCTCTGACAGCATACTGGAATGGGTCGATTCGGCTCCACTCCGTGATGGTTGAGTAGTTATAGCCACAGGTCCCGACCAGAATGAACGTTCGATCTCTTCCACTGTTCGAGGTGGAAAGCGCGGGCATCCTTCCGACACATGTCAGAACGGTGCGGGTCTGTTAGATTTATCCACTACTATGAATTTCCGCGACGGACCTGGTCGGCTCGATTCCGCTCGGCTCTTATAAGTATAGCTTAAGCTTGATTCACGATTTGAAAGCACTGGATGTGTGTCTAACCATCTAATCCTCCTGAAACACAATTCCTCATATGTTTCTAGTATTTATAATACACCTAGACAGCCTAACTCAATGGTGTCCATTTTGGAAGTGAAGGATGCAACGTTGACAAAGCCTCAAAAACGCAGCGTATAACACGGGACCCTCTTTATCGAAACGTTATCAACATCGAGCTTTCAATGTCCAGTATATCTTGGGAATTTGATGCTCGGTTTTTAGCGTTATCATCGCGGTGCTATCAGTGCTCATATACCGTCAACTCATGAACCAGACCGCCGAGACTAAAATATCACTGTTAGAAAATCATGATTGCGTAGGGTAAGGATCATATTTATTTAAAAAAGAACGATTATGTTTTTGTGATCACATCACAAAATTAATCATAAATGTAATTTTTAATTGAATATCAACTCAATATCAATTCAACAATCGATTAGTTTAAAATAAAATTCACATTACTAAAAAGACCTTCTGGGGGAGGGGACAGGTCCCGTTCGTCCCCCCGTCGGTGCGCCACTGCTTATAAAATGTATGAAGTTTAGCATTTCCAGTTTTTTTTTCAAACGGTTGCGTAAATTTACTTTATGACCTTCGGCTGATATTTTTGCAGATGACGACCTTGTTATTACATTCTACTGTTAAATGTTGAATACAGGTAAACATACTGTGACTAAAGACTTTAGGCTATTTAGGTTAAAACTTTAAG
>JAGFPH010001245.1:70620-93406 GCA_018207615.1 Philaenus spumarius | reverse complement strand
AATAGTAGACTTGCACTAAATTTACTGATAATGTCATCTATGTGAAAAAATATTTCTATCCGTAAGGTGCTGCCACCTGGTACTTTAAAATTCGAAACTGTTTGTCGGCATTTTACAGTAGTTGGAAGATGCTGCTACCTACACTCAAATTATTAACTGGTATTAATTAATTGTATCCATAAGGTGCTGCCACCTGTTTTTTTAATTTGAAACTATTTACTGTCATTTTATTGGGGGGAGGGCGGTCTTTTAGTGAGTATTGCCATAGATCATGAATAATAAATAGATCTTGCATCCATATGGGGGCTGTGTGCCGGAAAAAGGTTGTCGCGAAAATAGTACATGATCGCGCCGCGAGGTAGCGCTAGGGAGAAAGCATTGGTAGCATTGGTGTTTCAAACAGCTTCCATCGTTTCCCCAATAGATAGCGCCAAAAAAGTCGAATTTCCAGTGGAACAAAATATTGCATTGGATCGGAGTTCTATTAGGTTATCCAAATACAATGGTATTGCCCAGAGATAATGATACCAAAAGGTATTGCCAGATTTGTTCTGGATTGAGCCCCACAGTACCTTCTCTAACGAGTGCATTTTTCCGCCTAAAAAAAAAAATCGAGGATCGTGCCCCACAGTACCTTTTCTAACGAGAGGTCTGCGTAAGTGCATTAACGGCCTAAAAAAATAAAAACAAACAAAACAATAATCCGGAAGATGCTGCTATTCAAATATTATTAACTGTTAATAATTTTTTCTTAATGCAGACAAAATGTTGATTTATTGACTCGTAAAGTGCTGCCCCCTGCGATATATGAAATACTAATTTTATTAATATCAGTGAAGCAAGACATCTTGAACATTCATTAGGCCTATACAAACGTCGACCCCTGCTCGCTTCGCTCACCGACCCCTGCGAACTCGTGATAAATCAAATTTTTAACCTTAAAAGTTCACTCACCAACACCCGCGGCAAATCAAATGCAAACAAATTATTGTCACTGTATTTTCACGGAAATAACTATTGATTAGGAGAGATAATTTCTATATAGAAGAACCACGCGATGATAACCACCTAGGGTCTTCGCCTTAAAAAAAATATATATATATAGAAGAGTGGCAATTTGCAAGTTATAAAATATGACATAGGGTAGACCGGGGGAATGGCGCCACCCGGGGTTATGCCGCCACCCAACTTATCTTAATAACAAACAGTAGTATGTGATTGTGACAGTGCCTGAACTCTAGCGGTTAGAACCAGAAACAGTGCCTTGTGTAATGGTGGCTCTGCTTCACGTCGTTTGTTTGTTATAGTGAAAAGTATATTTGTGATTTTTGTGAAATAGGCCTAGAATAGATTGTTTGTAAATATGTATGTAGGCCTATATTATGTAATATGTATATGTATGTTGTAATATTTATAGCTGATTTTTCTTTGAATACAGTAAGTTTCACTTGAATGCAGAGACTGGTTTATTTTAAATATTTCCGACCTAATCTAGTTTATTTAAGGGTGGCGTCATTACCCCGAGATGGTGGCGGTATTACCCCAGTAGCCGGGGTAATCCCGCCACTATACAGAGATTTTACAAAAAAATATATAAACATGTTTACTTTTATGTTACAATAACAGTTTAATTTATATAGATACTTAAGTAGGTGATTAAGCTAAGTTAATTTTATTACGCAAAAATACAAACTTTTAGAAGGTGTAAAAAATCAAACTTCCTTAAGGTGACGCCATTCCCCCGGTCTACCCTAAGTGTGATTAGGTAAAACGGTATTTTAAACAGATTAGATATAGGCCTACCTAGTAAAGAATAACATAATTTTAGTAGTGATAAGTTTAGTTAGTTGTTTGAATTTTAACTAAAAAAACCAGTTGGTTGTGAAGAGTTTTACTTTGTCTGACTCTAAATTTGCCAAGTTGTTGTTATGGTAGGCCTACAGTGACTAGATAAAGACAGTGTGGCCACATGAAAGCGGCCGCCATGTTTTTCCTAAAAGTAATGTTATCTGCCATAAAGTATAATGTAATTTATTTTCAAAATATTTATAAAACCTTTTGTTTTATTTCATAAAGGCCTCGTAAACAACTTTTTAAATGTTAAAAAGTAGTTAGAAAGCAGATAAGTTGTTTAAAATGAAATAACCTATAAAAAATAATGATTTTTAACCTACTATCACATTTTTTACTAGTCTATGCGGATAGTTGAGTAGCCTACTGACGTTAATTACAAACTAATAAAGCTATACAGTATCAGGTTTGTGTAATGAGGGTACAATGTACTACGAGGGGCTGCTTTTGTCTGTGTTTGTGAGTTGGTAAAAGTTTCTAACTGGTAATGTAACAAATAGGGAATAAGAAAGTGTTTTGTAAATCGCTGAGCTGAAAACACATAGGCCTATAAATATTCACAAATGCAAAATTCAATAAAAAATAAGAAATGCATAACTAATGCACCATAAATTTTAAACAACAATTTTGTTGCTTAAAATTCCCCAGAGTTAAAGTTTTGTGGCAAGATAATTATGAAATGTGTATTTACTGATTTTAGGTTTCAATTCAGTTTGAAAAGCAAAATCTTAAAAATGATTTTCTTAAAGCTAACTTTGAAATTTTTCCTAACTTAATGAATAAATTAAAATATCAAAAATTCAAAGTAAAACAAAACGAAAAATAAAACAATGAATAGGCCTAAATCAAAATGCAAAATTATTATCCTGTTGTTAATTAGCCTTATTTATCAATTAATACATTTTACAAATTAAATATTTTCAAAGTTTGGTCTACACTTTCAGATTTTTACAATGCATTTATTTCCATCTTATTTTTTTTAAATAAGCGAAGCAATTAAAACTTTCCTAACTAATTTATTTCTATTTCAATTGAAAGCTAATAATAAAATTAATGTCTCTAACAACAATTTAACATCGAAATTACAATTCTTTGATTTTGAGGTTAGGCAATTCAAGATTTTCAAGTTTAAGTTATTCAAAGCCGAAAAACAGGTTTCATTATTAATTTCCCTCATTATTTCAGTTAGGCCTACTTATTAATATGATTCTTGCCTTAGATTGTACCTTCACCAAGACTAAAAGAAAGAAAAAATAACGATGACAATTTTAATTGAAAACTATAAACAAACGTAGGGCTAACACGGACGAAATTATAGGTTTGGGCCAAAAACAGTTCTTAAAATTGCGTAATACTAATATTTATCTATTCTATTGATAAAAAGGATTAGCCTATGTTATGAACTTTTTAAAATGTTGTAAATAAAAGACTTTTGGTATGTATTTACTTCTGAAATATGCGCGCTGAAACGATTCCGTAGAGTGGCGGGAGTCAGGGCTATAGAATTCTATAGCCCTGGGCGGGAGTAGCCTAATCGGCTGTCATTTCCTTATTAATTTGGTGCAATATCACATACTTCAACACAAATAGCTTTAAAATAACTATTACGTTTATGTTAAAGTAAAAACTAACAAATATCTGTTAAAAAATCGGTAAAGTCGCTTTTAGAATATGTGAACGTGAATGAATGTAATGTAAACAGATACGAATTTAGGAAAAACATGGCTGCCGACATCTTGACCAATAGGAAACAAGACCTCACTTGGCCACACTGTCTCTATCTAGTCACTGTAGGTAGGCCTAATAAATGTAAGTTAAATGCTTTCAAGAAATGTAATGTTGGTTCAGTATAGGCCTAACCTAAAATTGTTTTAAACTTTTGATCAAAACTAGGTGTTTAATTTATAATAAGCCATATAGGCTTAATAAGCCTATGTAACAACAGATGTTGGAATAATAATATAGTACGTTATTTTCATTGTGTTTGTTTTTATTTGATTAACCAAATCTAAAAAAAGTTGTTGGTTGTGAAAATAATTAACTGATTCTAAATTTGCTAAGTTGATTGCTAAGATAATGAATATAAACGCATTCAACAAACCGACACGGCCACACCGAGAATTGTGTAGCTAAGCTTTTGATTCAAATCAGCTTTTTTATCTGTCTTAGGAGCGTGAAACCACTAATTTTAACTATTTTCACAACCATTAAAATCATTATTTTGCAAAATCCTTTCTTAGTGCAGCTCTACATAGTTGTATGAAGGTTCCCTGAAAGTGTTAAGTCTCTATAGCCATCATAGTTTTGGCTGTTCATTGATTATGAATGAGTAAGGTTTTCTTTTATTTATACAGATTACTTTAACCCTAGATTACAAAGGCATCGTCTGTCAGACTACTAGACTAGGGCTGAAATCTCGCTCCACCAACTTCCCCCCAACCCTGCTGCACCAAACTCCGTGTACCTTCAGTGTGTGGCTAGACAACAACGGAGTAGTGTCGATTACCTTGAGAGTGCTTCCGTTACACGGCTATTCATTTCGCGTCGTCCGTTTGACTACGCCTTTGTGTTTACGTTACATAAACCACCGTTTCTGTAGTGTGCAAAACGAAGCCTTAGTGTTCACGTGTGTGACTTGTTTTCTCTTTGCCGTTCTTTGTACATATAATTATTTAGTTTATTGTTTTTGTACTTAAGTTTTAATATTGTGTAAACTCTAATAGACGTCATGGATCTTCAGAATGACCAGATATTGAAGTATTTAGAGGAGTGTGACAACAATTCTGATTTTCACGACAGTGCTAGTGAAACTTCAGACTACGAAGAATTGGAAGTTCATGAAAATACAGATGATAGTGACGCCGACCCAGACTACAGTTTCCAGACTGAAGTTTCCAGCCCCGCAACAAGAGTTTAGTGATTCTGAAGAGGAAGACGAAATCCCCGTAGAAAATACTCAACTGGAAGACGAGGAAGAAATCCCCGTAGAAAATGCACAAATTGAAAACCCATCGACAACAAAAGACGAACAGGGTAAGCTTGGCGCTAAGCGTAAAACAAGAAACAGTTCAACAGATCGTGTCAGAAAACCAGCAAAAAAGATAAAAAAACAAAATAAAGCTCCCAATACATTGTTTACAATATCAGAAAACAGTCCATTAATCCTTGAGTGTACTATAGATGTTCTAAAAGGCCAAGGCAAAAAGACAACACAAACTTGGTTTACTAAGCCTACTGTACCATCTAATAGGCCAACAAGAACTGCAGTCAGGAATATAGTACACATCCAAAGAGGTTCAAAAGGAGCAGCCTTGAATGTAACTAACCCGAAAGAATTATTTTCCTTATACTTCACTGCATCTTTAAAATCTAAAATTATAGAATTCACAAATATGACCATCAGGAAAAAACAACGAAATTACCAGGAACAAACTTCAACTACCTCCGAACTAACAGAAAATGAGTTTGATGCTTTTTTGGGATTGCTAATTCTCTCAGCAATACAAAAGAATAACCATTTGAATATTCGGGACATGTTTGATCCGGAATACAGTGGAAATAGATATAAATCTGCAATGAGTAGTGAGAGATTCAACTTCATTTTGGAATGTCTACGATTCGACAATACAGAGACTAGGGAAGAAAGAAAAAAAGAAAACCCATTCTGTGCCATTCAAGAAATATGGGATATGTTTGTTGCAAGCTGTAAAAATCTCTACAAACCGGGGAGTTATTTGACAATCGACAAGCAGCTAGTGGCATTCAGAGGACGCTGTCCATTTAGGATGTATATGCCGAAAAAGCCCAACAAATATGGCATAAAGATTGTGATGATATGTGACACACAAACCCAGTATATGGTAGATGCTATTCCTTATATTGGTAAAGCAACTTATAGAGGACCTTTGCCATTGGCCCAGTACTTTGTATTGGAACTAACCAAAACCGTTCGAGGCACAAATAGAAACATTACATGTGACAATTGGTTCACCTCTATACCACTGGCTAATGAACTTTTGAAGCCAGAACATAAATTAACACTAATTGGGACACTCCGGAAAGACAAGCCAGAACTTCCGAAAGAAATTATTGATTTCAAGAGAAGTTGGAACAAGTGTGTTTTGCTTTGATGGAGCCAAAACACTAGTCTCCTATCAAACCAAAGCCAGTAAATCTGTTGTCCTTCTTTCAACCTGCCATGAAAGCCCTGCCATTGACAAAGACAGCAAAAAACCCGAGATAATAGAAAGCTACAATGCTACAAAGGGCGCCGTTGATGCCTTGGACCAGATGTGCAGCAATACAAACTGCAGCCGGAAGACAAGAAGGTGGCCTTTGTGTATTTTTTTCAACATAGTAAATATAACTATGGTGAACAGCTACGTGTTACATGTTCAGAACTGTGTAAAAGCAAAAACCAAGCCACTAAATAGAAGAGAGTTCCTAAAAGATATTCAAAATGACATGATCAAGCCACAACTCCAGAAAAGGCTGCAAATAACCAATTTGCCTCGAGAATTACTCCGATCTATAGCTTCCATCCTGAAAGTAGAAGTACCTTGTCAAGAACAAAGACCACCACAACCACAAGGGAGAAAAATCTGTGCATTCTGCCCCTCAAGAATTCGGCGCATGACCAAGTACTTATGCAGTCGCTGTTCAAAGGCCATGTGTGGAGAACATCAGGCTACTATTTGCTGTGAGTGCCAAGTTGACTAAGTTTGTCTTTTTACGTTGGTAATACTGTATTTGACACTGTAAACTTACTTCTTTATATTTAATAAACATTTTTTCCGTTATTTTGTGTTTTATTATGACTTTACCCGGAGTAGTCTCACAGACTACCCCTTTGTAATAACGTTTGGCGAAAATAGCCTTTGTATTCTAGGGTTAAATATGTATTCACACATTTATGTTCAAAAAACAATCTTGGTTGCAATAAATGAGTATTTTTTTTGGATGAACCATTTAAGGGTGCCCATATATTTTCTATGGGAGCTAGACCTGGAGTATGGTATTAAGGAGTACCCTCCCCTTCTTCGGCAAAAAGGGCCGAGGGAAATTTTTGACCTCCCCCAGAAAACTTAAAAAATTTAGGTAACCTATTTGGCTGTTCGGGTGAAATATTAACCCACACAGTTTTGATCTGTACCTTTACACCGTCAAGGAATACACAAAGCCACACCATGCCTTTAGCAGTGATGCTTGAAACTTTTGTAAAAAATTAAATAATTATATATAAAATGAAATGGTACAAAACATATTCTAGTGCTAAAACCCTTTTATGTACTACTGACTTTTTAAATAGTTCTCTTAAAGAAAAATTCCTGTCTATAATAAACAATATACATATTTTACTCTCCACCCATAAGGGTATATGGGCGCCCATGTTACCTAATAGGTAGATACCTTTTACAATGACGAATGTATATTGGGGATACTGTGAAGTTTACCAAAGACAAATAGATACTGATGCTACTTTAAGTGCAACCTAATTTGCAATATTACATAGAAAACACAAAGTTTCTTTAAGACATTATTAGTTTGCATTAGGGTATTGTTTTTATTTCATCTTATTTTATAAAGTTACAGAGTGTAAGATTGTCCACAATTTGTTAGCCAGTTTTGCCCAGTTTTAGAGTTACTACAAACAACACCCACCTAACATAAACAATGAAGCTTGGGTTGGACACACAACAAAGTACCGTATACTTTTTAACAGTTTCAGATTTTAAATAGTTCGATCACATGAGGTGATTTGGGAAATTGATCTACTCAAAAAGGCGCTGAATGTACCTATGCGTACGAAATACTTTAGTAGAATTTGTTTGCCCCTCAACCTCCCGCCCCGGCTCACACACTGCTTTGTTCTGTCCGTAACCGCAAAAGCAAGTTTGTACCTTGAAATCATGACCTTGGATTATGGACTGCAAGTTCCTGGCCATTGGTCGCATTTAGGCTGCTCCCACAATAAAATCCTGCACGAGGATTTGAATCGGGTTCTTTTATGGTATTTACGTTTTGATAGATTTTAGGGAACCAGACAGGTTATAAGGTTCTGTAAAGAAACAAAATGTGTAGGGGAGTAATCTCCTATATTTATTTTTTTAGGTAAAACCTCAAAAAAGTTTATTCTAGTACAAAAAACTTCAAAAAATCTTTACTTCCGATAAAAAACATGCTTTTAGTTGTTGAATATTTTGGCTAAGGAACTTGTCCGAGTGACTTAAATAACCAACATGTGTACCAAATTGGCCGTTACACATTATAAAAGAGTGTGTAAACATAAATACAAGTTTATGGTATACAGAACATTTTTAATGACACTCCAAAAAGTATTCTGGGGACCTGATCAGTTCTCATTGACCATTCCCAACCTTAGGTCTCACCATAAGTTACTGCAATAGGTTATCTTTCCTATAAAAATTCCATAATAAATAAAATTGCATCAAAAATTGAGGCTAAGTATAAATATACCCCATACAATGAAAATTTTAAAATACAGTAGAGCATCAGTTATCCGAATATCGGCCGTCCTGATGATCGGTTATACGAATAATTATGAAATTTACTTTTCGCATGACTGTAAGTATTTTGAGTTTTTTTAGTGTTTTACATATCCTTAACATTTTTAGTGTTGTGTTTTATTGATACGTGACCACCGAAAACTCATAGGAATGTACTAAGGTACATAGGCGTAACCAGCCAGGACGACCATATGGAGGGGGTTACAACAACGGGGGGGGAGGGGGGATGCATGATGGAAATTTTTTTTAAATTAAGATGCAAAATAACACTTTTAGGCTTCCCAAAATACTTTAAAATGATATAGGTATGTATACTTTTCCACTTCTAATAATTGTGATCCAGGCCATTTTAGAATAATTTAGAATAGCAACCATGACTCACCCCCCACCCCAATCTTTCCGTGCGCTGCCTCTAACCCCATAGGCCTGGAAAACATATGGCGTTTTTTTGTCGGCTGCTGATAATCATAAAATTTAAAGTGTGCACGCGGTAAAATTTGTGATGCCGTCTAAAATTCTTATTGGGATTCATTAAACTCTAGTTCATTAATCACGAAGTGTGTTATGTAATATATTATTTCTTTTAATGTTTTATTGACATGAAAAGAGAGCAACTCTCGCTTTATTGGTTTTCCGTTGCCGATTGAAAAGGAAACAAAAATTATACATATTTGGGTTTATCCAATCAATAAATGAAAGAAGAAAAGATTTTGGAGCATTCTACACTGTTTCCTGATTTGAGGAACTAGAAGAAACATTTTAAAATTATTTAAGAAAGTCGGTTTCTACACGCGGTTGTAGGGATAGTATTCTACAAAAAAATACTAAAATAAGGAAAATTGGCGTGCATTTGGTCACGTTAGCCACTGTTTCGACGGAGACGGTGGAAAATCCATCGAGTGTAGTGGCAGCCACCATCAACGGTAAATAAACCGATTGTTTATTTCAATATGTATGCTCAATATTCTATTTCGTGCCACTGTTGTTGGTATGACGGCGACGGAAAATAATCCGTGTCGGACAAACCTCCGTGTGTAGATACTATACTTTGATACACTACACTGCATCTATATAAAAAATAAAGTACCAGTGCCCAATTTGACCAAAGATAATATTATATTGATAATTTATTGTAGCTTGACATTTACATAGGTGTTGAAAACCAGTTACTCTTAAGAGCGTATTTTAATGTAAACAAAGTGTGAAATATTTTTTACAATGGGGGGTTATGACCCCCCCCCCCCCCCCCCCCGATTACGCCTATGCTAAGGTATGTATGTACAACTGTACTTCAGTACTGTAACACTTTTTCTCATATTTTATGTAAATATCAATAATTATCCGGATTATCTATTTTACGGACAAGGTGATTCCCAATTAATCCGGATAATCGGTGCTCTACTGTAGAGTAAATAGTTTGCCTTATGTTTCTTTGCAGCTAGAGTGTAATGTTTGTGTTTAAAATAAATGTCTAATTTAAATAATTCAAGGCAGATTTAAAAAAATACCAAACATGTTAGCTTTTAAAATCCATACTATTATATAAAAATCTAATGGTGTCTGTCTGTGTGTTACTCAATCATGTAAAAACTACTGGATGTATTTGAATGAAATTCGGCACACATATAGATCATGAACTGGAATGAAACATGGGCTAGAATTGATTTAGATTTAAGGGTTGAAACAAACTCCTAAAACAATAAATATTTATTATTATACTTCCATTAAGGCTAGAGAGTTGGAAATTTGTACATTTATTTCTTACAAGATATATATAAAAAATAAACCATATTTGTATTTTTTAGTGTACTGCTAAGGGATGAAAATGTAACAACCCCTAAAACAATACAAATTAATTATCATACTTCCCATTAAGCTAGAGAGCTGGAAATTGGAACATTTATTTCTTACAATACAGTACACAATATACTATGTACCATTAAGTTATATTTGTGTTTTATAGCGTGCTGCTAAGGGGTGGAAATGTAATAACAACCCCTAAAACAATAAACATTTATTAATAAGCGGCGAATCTTTGTACCGTGTGCGAAGCCACGGATATCTGCTAGTAAATTATAAAAAAGTTTCACTCATGCACTAAGGATACCCTACTGCCCATTAGATTAAAATAAATATTACTGTACTTACAAGTTTAGCTTCTGTGTTTAAATCTGACTGATCTAGACCTCTTCAACCATTCTTTCTATGCCCAAAGCAGATATTTTCTTGTTGGGAGCTATGAAATTTCATTTTTTGCTCTTCTCATTAAGACTTTGAGGTGTTACTTCTTCTGTATTTACTTTTCTTAGGTTACTTGGTACACTGTATAAATTATTTAAAGCAGAGGGCCACTTTATTCTTTCAGGTAACAACAGCGTGGGCTGCATATAATATTTAAGTAAACAAATACATCTAGAAACCGTTTAAATAAATATGTATTACTCATCCAAAAAGGGAGAAAGTACGGAAATAAAAACAGAAAAAAATTCAGGCCATACAGTAAATTTTATTGATATTAAATTTGGTTAATACTAATACAGAAATAAAAAAACATAGTATGAAAGAAAACGGGTTCAATGAGAAAACTGTGTACGGTCACATTCAGAAGACAGTTTATCAAAGTAAATTTTTATTGACGTTGCAACTAAAAGCACATTTTGGAGATGGCCATCTGTAAGTCTGCTTTGGTGGGTTAATTTTAAAAACTTCATAGTTGAGAAAGTGCTCTCACATATGTATGTGCTTCCAAACATGGATAGTGCCATTCTTATGCTGAAGTCACACAGCTGGGGTACTTCGCTTCAGGTACCACCCTCCAAATCTTAAAACCAGTTTCTTTCCTTGATAGGAAAAAAGGACCACTTTGCAAATCGCACAGCTCAAAGTGAAAGTTATCTTTTTTTGTGGGAAATATCACAAGTCACTGGATTGTTAAATAAGAGAAGCTGAGGCCACATTTCATTGAAATCCTTAAATCCCTCATTGAATGTCTTCAAAAGCAAGTCTAGGGCTGGGATGCAAATGTTAAAATAAGTGGCTGGATTCTCTTCCTTGATTTCTTTGCACGATGGTAAATGAACCAGATTGCCACTTTCAAGAGTACATTATTTTGAAACTTTTAAGTCGACGAACAATCCTGTCTGTGGGCGACCAAATAGGATATGATTTGGACCCTGTAATTTCAAATTTAACTCATTCATATGGGCCATGTCAGTAACAAAGGCGAGACAATTCAGTTACTTCCTTTCTCAAAGCGAAAAATCGTTTTAACCATTTTCCTCTGATTATCCAGCATTGTCTTAGTTCACTTCTTCAAATAAAATAAATTGCCACCCTAAAGAATTATTAAAAAAAAACATGGGCATTTAAAATATTTTTTTGTTCGTTTAAAGGCTTTCTCACAATTAAAAAATAAAAGGAAAAATTAGCGAAAGGAACAAGTCAAATATAATAAAAAACATTTATTTAACAAAATTAGTTTTAAGTTACAATTGAACAGTGTTTCAAAGCTGTAAATAAAAAGTTATAATAATACAAATAATTTTACTTAAAATTGTTTTGCAATAATTCACTTTATAAAAATAAAACTACAGGTCCTGTTTCACAAAAGTTACTAGATACATATTTACAAATTCAATTTCCTTTTATAACGTTTATGAGTTATAGGTAACTCGTAAAAAAAATTACAAGTTTGAATTAAATGGATGGTACGTGCTTATATTTTCTTGTGTTTGTGGATATTTTATTGTATTGGTAAGAGTCTCATTTGTAATATTAATTAATGAACACTATATTAAAAGTTTGTTCCAATTTAGAAATATGTAAGTTGTAACCTTCATTCAGGATCTAAGAATTTTCTACAGCTACTTATACTTCGAATACTATATTTAATAAGCTTGAGTTAATTTGTCTATCGCAGATACAATGGACGTTTGAAGACATCTTTGTTTTAAAAATTACAACAACGCTTCACTAAAATTAAATCAAATAACAATAAAGGCAGCAAATTGTGCAGAAATAATTGCTTTGTACTAAGTATTTCAAAAGACTAGACTAAAATAAAATAAAAAAACTAATACTGAAACGCAGTTTATAATACATCAAATTACTTTGTTCACCAACAAAACTATTAATACGTACTAACTTACGACATTTCTATTCTTTGGTTTTATTTTCAGTTCTTTGTGTAAAAGCTTAAATAACTATATGAAATGAACAATCAATAAAAGCTTTGAGAAATAATATATATTCTGTAATTAATTGCTAACTATGCAAAAGACATTAACTCTTGCCGTGAGCCTCACTTTGGAATAATAACCGTTCTTACCAAACCTAAATCATTTCTGAAAAAAATGCACAAAGTTTTAATTCTAACTTTTAAAGTTTACACAAAAATTTTGTATTTAGAAAATTTTATTTACTTATTAACTTTACCAGAAAATCACAGGAATGTCTAGAAAACAATGTACACTGACATAAATGTTGGTATGCATTTTCATAGTTTGAAATTGTACCTATGAATTCTTATCAATAATTGATCAATGCATATAAAACTTAACATAGCTTAAATTAATATAAATTGTTTCGCATGACTGTCTACATAACATTTTCATACCTAACGGATGAACTATTTACATTTATATCATCTTGATAAAATGGTAAATGGTTTTCCTTAATATTAATTTTGGTCAATGTTAATTTATTAAAGCAATAAATAAAAACTGGAAGGTTTGCTAAGAATGACGTACATATTTTAGGAAAAAAAATAATTGACATCTAATTTATCGAAAAAAAAAATACAGTTGAATAACTCAATCACGCAACTGAACCGCTGACGTGAGTTGACCAGATTTCCAAAATTAAGATTATATGTTTAAGGGTTTCAACCAACTATTTGGGAAATTGGTATATTCACGAAGGAGTTGAATAACTGCCTATGTGTACAAAATATATTAGTAGAATTTGTTTGTGCCTCACCCTCCAGCTCTGGCTCACGCGCTGCTTCATTTAGCTTGCAGCGGAAAACTCGCGGCTACGGAACAGAAGCTGACCCGACAGTAAAAACCTCCACGTCGATTTGAACCGGGTACTTTTACAGTATTTTACGTTTTGCTAGATTTTGGGGGAACCAAACAGGCTATTAGGTCGTTTAAAAAAACCAAAAAAAAAATGTGTAGAATAATCTCCTACATTTATTTTCTTAGACTAACGCCATTGTAGTACGAAAATTCTAAAAAAATTATCACTTCCAGTCAATAAAACGTGCTTCCTGTTGGTCCACTTAATTTGACTAACAAACTCGTCTGCGCGACATAGAAAACCAACATAAAATTCGGCCATTAGAGTGCGAATACATAACATTTTTAATGAAACCCTAAACGTGTTCTGGGGAACATGATCAGTGTTCATTGAACATTCTCAACCTTAGGTCTCACCATAAGAGTCACTACAATGGCTTATCTTTCCTAAGGAAATTCGCTAATAATATTCAGTATAGTCGAGATATATCTGCCTCCATTTATTGGAGTGGGGCCAGTTTTATCTTAGATATACTGTAGTTCTCTTAGCCTGTAAATTCTAGACTATTATTGTTCTTTCTGTAATTTTTCAGATGGTGGTAACCATATACTGTTAAAAAACATGAACATAAAAGCATTAAAATGTCTAGTTTGACACAGTATTTTAGTGTAAATTCTACTAACCCAACTGTGAATCAGCTAGTTTTTGAAAACTTCTTTTACATTTGATTCATTAACTGTCGACATATCATTTTATGAAAAGAAAGCTTTTAATAATAACAAATAAAACTAAAGTTATTTAAAATTATTTTGTTATAGGCCTATGATAAAAAGTAAAAACACTCTTTAACTAAAATTGTTTCTAGCAAGTACAATGTTTTTGTTTACATTTTTCAAGTTGTGTTTTACCTTTAACAGTATTCAACAACAACTAAAATAATATAGAGTACATCATTTGTAAGTATAAATTGTAGGAAAGAGTTTTTACATTAGGAGTGGGCCTTTGTGTAATCAATTAGCCTTTTAATAACTGACATTTCATATAAGAAACACTATCATGTTGGTCTTGGCTAGGCCTAATCAAAAATTGTATTTGCGTTATTGAAGTTGTAGACCTTAATCAGCGGTTCGATAGGTTTTTTTGTACCTCGCTTTTAATACGGTACCTTAAACAGTAAATAAAATACTACGGCAATAAATTTGTAAGTTTTTGTCTTTTGGCACATTTTCCTATGCCAAAAAAGCTTTCTAACATAAAAAGCCTAAAAAGCAGGTGATTTAAAACAAACAAAAGTGACCTCTTTATATAATAAAAGTATTTAATACATTTAATTTAATTTAGGGAAAGCTTATATACAATTTGGGGTTTATTTGAAAGATAATCACATTTCATAAAATACACTATACTAGAGAATAAACTAGGATGTGTGTAAACATTCTGTTTTTCCACGTCAATATCAAAAAGGTTAAATCAAACATCTAGTGTACAAAATGACACCACAAAATATAAAAGCTGATAAATATTATTTTAGCACCATTCTAAATTAAAGTATACAAATATATTGAGACTTTTGGTTGACAAATTACAAACCTTAAATCATTGCTTGTATTTTATCCAGTGAAAAAACACAATTAAAAAAAATTCAATGTAAAGCAATTCGATTAACATACGAAGAACATAATGTATTGATAATTACAAATTTCTAAACTGTATAATAAATAATTATCTAATAAGGTATTGTATTTCCTACAAGCATTTAATAAAACAACTAAATTAATACACTAACAAAGTGGCAATGAATCGCTTACATTTTAGCGACTCAACTTGAACATCTATTTTTTCCTGCGAAACTCGCGCAAAGGTTCAAGTATCTTATCCATTTCTGCACAGTAATAACAGAGCTGCCTGTTTTTATCCATAAGCTTTTCACAGCAACTGCTGCTACAGTGTCCAGTTTGCGATGTGCGTGACAGCAAATCACGTACTATACCTTGCAGTTTTTGTTCTCTTATTTCACTGTTTCTCTTTATAGTCTCCAACATTGCCAAAACACTTTCCTGTTTAGCACTCTCCTATAAACAGTTTTACAATTTAATTGCAGTTTTACAAGAATTATCATTTTTATTGTTAGGTATTGTTTTAGGCAACTTAAAATGAGATTTTCATCTGTATAAAAATTAAAACAAAAAAGATTGAACGAAGATGAATCTGGTAGTACAGTTTCAATGAAACGATTAACACAAAATAAATAAAATATTTAGACAGTTTAATTTATGCGCCAAAGGGTTGCAGCGTAAAAACAAGAAGTAATTGTTTGACCTTCGCTAGAATCCACATATTTAATTTTGTTAATTTGAATAAATTGTATTATAAAAACCTTAAATGTAAATATAAATTAAAAAATATATTTTTTGAACATTTTTATAGGTGGTTCATAAATGGGGCAATCTATATAGTAACAAAAATCATTGATTTTTAATGATTACAAAGAGCGATAGTATCCACTTTGTCCAACAGAACCAAACAGCGAACCTGCATCGGAACTAATATCAATTGCACGGTCAATTTCATTATTAATACACATGAACTTTCTTTTCCTACCACGCTCCATTAAAATAAACACTTTTAAGGTAAAAGTCACTATAAATACTTAAAGCATAACCTAAAACTTTCCCATAGACAAATAATTAACACACTGGAGAATAATTTACAACAACTACACTGAGACAAAAAGAAACCGCTTTGATCAAAACTAAACAGATGTGTTAAGATTGCAACACTACTATGACCAGACCTATCAAAAATCCAGTTATCAAGCTACCAAACTTCTCTAGACTGAAATGAAAATGCCAATAAAATACCCCAGTATTACGTAATGTAGCTTTGAGTAATAAGAAGACATTGATGCAAGTATGATCCAGTGGTCTCTTTTTTAATAGGGACCAAAATGCGCGAATATGGGATGCTCTATGGATAAAGACCAGACAGCGCAAGGATGAGCTCCGCTGGTCCATATTTAAGGAAAATTGTCACAGTAGGTAATGTTTGTTGTCAGTTAAGCGTTTGGTTAACTTGACTTATTGTTGTTAATATTGTGCGTGTTGTTTTTAGGTAAACGTTCTTGACCTATATAGAAACATTCACAGTCGCTGTGAATTTATACACGCCCGACGTTTTTTGATCAGGGATTGTTACGCAAACAATATATTTTGGAACTAACGTAACACCACTCCGCATTTGCAGAAAGGGAAGAATTATGAATGTCATTGAGGATTTAGAAATTTATAAAGCATTTAAACACTCCAGAAAGCAACAATAAACTATTTTTCCAGTCGTATTCGCTACACAAGACAGCAATCATAAACAAAACTGATAACGCCTACATCAAAGGTCATAACTCAAACCTCAACAGATTGTCTCGCTGGACATGTATCAGTGCACACAAACTTTGACTTTTATTGGACATTCAATGAGCACTTTGGTGAATTTAAAACAATATTAAACACCATGTTATCTACCATAAATTCAGTACAATAACACAACACAAATAAACTTTGGATGTTATTCTACTTCCACGACGTACATTGCAATAACCAAGTTACCACCATCTGAGGATTCTAAATGAATGAACCGTTTAGAATCTTTCTAGACGCAGAACTTCGTGCCTGTGTAAACAGGTAATCTAAATTTAAGACGGCAGAATAGAGAAGGAATTGAAAGCTTGTGCATCGTTGTGACAAGTGCCTCAATTTGAATGGCAACTATGTAGAGAAAATAGTTTAAGATTGTCTCTTTCAAATGTTACAAAGAGTAAGACAATTTTTTTTTGTTAGTTTTTAATTTTAAAACGAAAGTTACTTTCTGGATAGTCCTTGTACAATACATGTATAGAAATGTTGCAATAAAAGATTATACTGAGCAATAAATTTTCAGCAGTAAGTAATGGAAATATAAAAACTTGACATCCTCAGTGAAACTACAAGAAAAGAAAATCTCGAAGTTGGTTAATTGGCTTTCCTGACTCAATGTAAATAATCTGAAGAAACATGATAATATAACATCTTTGCAGAGATTTAACTATCATACTTAAATCTGCAAGATAATAGTTCAAATTAAATTTACATCATTTAAAAAGCATGACCATTGAAATTAATTGATCTACATGTAAAAACTTGTCTATTTTTAAATAAATTATGTACTGTTACACTTGATGATGTCGTGAAGTGTTCCAAAGTAATTGAAAAATACCCATTTAGGAGAAATAAATTTATATAGCGAGATTGTTCAGAGAGATAATAGATCACAGAGACGAGAAAGAAAGAAAAAACTTAAGGATAACAGACTTTAAATATAAAATTTTTGCAATGAAACCATTGTTAAATGTTATAAAAATATGTTCTTCTATGTACCGGTGATTGTAAGCTTTTTAAAGAATCCAAATTCTTCTTCAATTCGATAAGCGCTTCCTCTAGATGACTCCTCTCCGCCCTCAACATCGCAGTCTCTTCCTTCAGTTCTTCTGTTCTGAAATCAGAATATTTGAAACTGCAAACGTAATATTTTCATTTATATCAAATCAAAAAGTAAAATTATAAGCAGTCAAACTATGTAGTCTTCAATTCTAAACCAATTTCCAAATCCTAATCCTTACAAGTTGTGCTTATGTAATTGTAAGCACAAGCCTCGTGTTTACTTTTGTAGACTTGATATTAGCATTTTGACTTATATTTAAATTTCATAAACAAAAGTCTCATCAAAATTTTTCTAAATCAAAACCTCTCGAGTGTATTATTTAATAGCCAATGTATTAGTTTTAATAAATAAACTCAACGGTTACAGTGACTTCTTCACGAATATGAACATCCTACATGTATGCAAAAAAAGTTAGTTACATGGATTCATGGGAGGAGTTCGCTATTTACAGAGCTTCAAAAATTGAGAAACAACACTTGTTGAAAGATAAAATATCTTTTCAATTCAACATTCTGTTTGACACCTTAATTAATGTGGAGGATAAAGAAAGAGATTTCCGATCGCATACCGCAACATGTTCAACATCAAACATGCCCCGTACCACGGCCGGCATAACATAACTTAACCATAATAACCCTCCTCAGGGCAACATGTGGACAATTAATGAACCTTACTTGTGCGTTTTATGTGTTTTGTTACTCGTGCGTGTTAATTGTATTTACGATGATCTCACTAGTGAGAGAAATGGTTTTATGTATTTAATCAATTAGTGCGTAATTTATGTGACTGGAAGATGGGGTAATTCGAAACAGTGGTCTTCGCAGCTAAAAATAACAAGGATTGAATAGACGTGAACAGGTAAATTTATACCTTTTTTTATATTTGATTAATTTTAACTTTTAAACATTCAAGAAGTATGTACGTAACTGAAGTGAAAAGCAGAAATCTAAGTTGATGTAACTGTTTTTCTTTATTGATTAGGTCTTCATTTTGTTTCTAATTGATTTCACTAATATGCTTGGACCAGATACAGATCTACTTTCATGTTTTAAATATTTAGGTTTGATTATAATAATTTCTAATCAGGTTTTACTTCTATAGTTATTTAACATTACAGTTTAAAGATAATCTTTTTGTTACATTAAAATACAAGTATCAAGCAATAATAAAACAAGGTATAGATTTAATAACTTACAGTGTGGTACCTTACAAAAAGATTTGAGTGGTATACAATATGAGGTAATGACTACAACTATGTGGGTCCCATGATTAAAAACTTTTCTTAGGTTAAGTAGTTCTAAGTTAACCCTAAACATCGCCAAAGGGGGGCAGACATATATAAGAGTAACTAACAAGATAGACTTTTTAAATTTTTTAAAGTAATTCAAAACTTTAGTTCATTTATTTGTTATTATTTGTTGTTTTTCAAAATTATGATAAACAAAAGAATTTAAAATGATGCAGATTTGCTTCATTTATGTTGCTGTCAACCATATAGCAAACAGAAAGAACATAATATATACTGACTGTTTCAACTGCTGCTTCAGATGTTTGATGACAACCTGTTGAGTGTAAACTTGACCTTGTAACTCCGCTACGTTCGACTGCGAGTGTCTTGCTGAGTGTTCATTCAGCATGCGTGCAATCTCCAAATCATGATCTGCTTGCAAAGCATTTAGCTGGCCATCCATAGAAACAAAAGTTAGTAGAAGCACACGTCATGATTTGGCAAAAGGTGTTAATTTACAACAAGAGAGTGGTTATTAATTAAGTTACAGAGAACGTCCCTACATAATACATTCAAACAGTCTAAGCAATATATGTGAAATAACATGCATTGAATTAGCTCTTCTAATGCATTGTTAGTATTCATATTTATACTTTAGTTATCACTTAATTTGGAATAATTTTATTGCACTGATTTTGTTTAATTATTCAATATTTTAACTGTTTCGTGTAGATTGAAGTGATCATTCAGATAATATTTGCTTAATAAGGGGGGCGGTAGAGCTTGTCGCATCCGTTTTGCAAACAAAAAGTAAATAATTTACTGTGACCTTACATAAAATATGGTTAGTAGTGATCATGAAATTGTTAAGTTGAAATAATGGAACCAGAGTCACAACAAATTATTGGGAGGGGGAGGGGTTAATATGATAGGATTTCCCAACTCAACAGGGGGTCTGGAGGCACTCGCCTTGAAATATCTGGGAAAACTGACCTCTAAAAAATAATGCTTATAAGCTATTTTGAGTATAACATTAAACATTTGTAATTTTGTATAAAATTTATCACATTACTGAATTTATAAAATCAAAATAAGAAAACTTCAGATAATGCTATTATTGAGAATTAAACAGACAAAATTTAAGTACTGATGGACATGTGCTAAATGTCAATAGGATCACCTGTTCCGTGTATCTTTTCCTTGTAGCAGAGTACTAATAGTGTAACATTGAGCACCACTGTAAAATGTATGGCTTTTATTTGTTTTCTAAAATTAAAGTATATTAATTTTGTAAGATAATCACTTACTGTATTGTAATCAAAAATACATTGTAGACTCACTAAAGTTTTTTTATTATAGTAAATGCTACGTATAAAATGTATACAATGGTGAAATAAAATTTCAGAAAAGGAACTTTAAAAAATTATATTAACCTTTTCAGTGACACACCCATATATATACGGTTGTGCTATTATAAACGTCTCACGAATACAAACCATACAGATTCACTTAATAAGAACCGAGCAAACTATTTATAACCGCTCCTAGATGGTGCTGATAAACTATCTTTTCCTTTACACGTAATATTTAAACCGATAGTAAAGTAACTGAAGTATTGTTAATTTGTAAGTTTTCTTTAATCAAGCCGTAGCCTAGTGGATAATGTTGCGTCTTCCTGATCAGAAGATGCTGGATTCGAATCTAGGCTAGGGAGACCAGATATCTAATCATATCTGTGGTTTGAGGGTAGGAGGGCGGAAGTAAAGCAAACGGTGGTTGGCTCGCTTCCAAGCTGACGGGATATGACTAGATATTTGGTCTCCGGCTGGGGCTGTTTTGCATAATTTTACTAAAGTATATATATATATATATATATTTACTAAAAAAAAAACCAGGAAAAAAATACTTAACATTTGATTTCTTGGACAAGTAAATAATCATTTTGGTAATGTGACCCTATGTTGTTCAAAACCCCCCACTGAAAAGGTTAATGCTACAAATTTAAAACAGTAAAACTACATTATTCAGATGTTAAAACTCTGAATTGAATTTGTCCAGTTAAAAACAGGGTGTATAACTTTGGATATCATCAATGGTTATACAGTATAACATGAAGAGTATTATTTTATTAATTTTAATTAGCATAGATGAACTATTTGTGTATTCAATAGGCTAAAAATTAAGTTTCTAAGGAAAATGAGATCAATTTCTTGTGAGACTTTGTACCCCACAAAGGATTAAGACTTTGTTACGAATAGGACGGTTGTTGGATAGAATAGATATATTGGGTATTAGGTTAAATTATATTTGTTTCTAGATGTAGATGTAGTGTTTTTTTATGTAAAAGTATTAAGTTGCGTAAGACAGACACGGAAGCATAAGCACGGAAGAATAAACTTGGTTACATAGAATGTCAAGCGAGGCGGACGTAACACGGAAGAACATCGTAGTTTGACAACACGCAAGTAGCTGGGTTATATAAACGTAATACTAACCTAGAATCAGGGCCAGTTTGCTATGACTGAGGGCCGCAGTTATGCCATTGAGTGAGCATTGGCCACGATGCCAGTTTGCTACGATGGAGGCCGGGGCTTGAGAGTGAGTTAGGCCAGTGAGTGAGAGTTGGTCGGGAGGCCAGTTTGCTACGACGGAGGCAGGAAGTTAGGTCAGTTTTGTGAAGTGTTAGGTCGGAAAGTTGGACAGCGTAAGACGGGTCAGTCTTATAAGAAATCTTCACAAGTTTTGGGGATCTTCAACAGACGGACAAACAAAACCGGTTCTGTGGAGAAACGACTTCTGAGTGAGTAAACAGAGTGTTTAAGTCCATTAATATAAAGTCACATTGGTTTTGGAGTTTGAATTTGATGATAAAGTAAATACAATAGCTTTGTTTGCCGGTGTTTTGGTCCAATCTGTCTTACGAACTTGATATCTGATAAGTGCGGGCTAATGTTCCAAGAATTGTATGATTACATAATTGTGAAAAGCATGAGAATAAATGATATAAGAGCATTACATCACTGAACCACCTAGTCTATTGACTATTTAATCGAACCAACCAACCTTAAATTTGAACCCTAACAATTGGGCCGATATTCCTAACCCTAGCAGCTTCTGTACTGTTTTTGTGAACTAATAAATAAATAAAATTTAAAACAGGTTTAACAAATATCTCGTATCTATTAGCTGGATGCCAATTGAGGATAGAAAAATAGTTTTTATCAAATAATAAAATGCAAAATTTCTGAGGATAGTATTAGTTTATTATTTTTGGTTTTAACTTTACTATAAAAAATATAAAGTTTAAAATTGACAGAGTTATTTTACTTAATCTTTAGGCTAGTAAAAGGAATGGTTCCAAAAGAGTGTGTATGAAAATTACTGAAACTATTTTTTTTCAATGACCTGACATCTAGTTACGTTATTTTGAATTAAATAAGTTTAAATGTTTATTTATACAAATCTACTTTTTGCATATGAATGACAACTGGAGGGTGATTTCATTACTTCATTTTGCACCTTCAGGAACGCTATTTTATGAGACCATTCCCCTGGAATGAATCACCTTAAACGGAAGCTTCTACTTCAAAGACAATGCTACGTCAGTAATCAGAACCAAAGAGACGAGAAACTAGCTGTGAGTGTTCGATATGTGAAATGGTCGCCCTATGTATAATATAATACATAT
>JAGFPH010001245.1:32154-67138 GCA_018207615.1 Philaenus spumarius | reverse complement strand
ATTGTGAAATAATACATTAGATAATCAATCATTAGATAATGAATTGAGTAGGTAATGATTAAAATATATAATATGATCTTAAACTTTTAGGTTTGCTGACTTTTTAAACAGCTAAAGCTTTTTAACGGTAGGTTTTAGGAAAAATCTGAGACCGCCTTGGTGATTGTAATTTTAATTCTCTACGACTTTCATATTTGACGTTTTTTTCTCCGACGTGATCTAAGGGATTAAAAATGCAAACAACTTTTCATAGTTTTTTTTACACTAGTTTAGTTTTATGGTATTTTTGGCCATTATTTCATGGAGACATAGCTAATTAACACATATAGTATATATTTTAAACTTATATCAGTTCAAATAAGAGATAAAAGTGTTTTGCTTTTACTCCTTTTTCTAAAGTTCATCTGGACTGATTTTAATACGTTTTTGTAGTTAAAAAGTATTTCTTGAGTATACTGCAAAATAATTGCCAATGAGAAAATTTTCCATTACTTTCTTACTGAACATTCAACAAATCTATGATAAGATAAGTTTGCAAAATAAATTTTTTTTTAAAACATGCGGTTCCGGTAACTTACAGATGACAACACTCTGATGTCATCCAGCCATACATAATCTAAGCTACCAGAACCTTTTTCATGAAAACTGGGGAAGAGGGCTTCGCCCATTAATGTTGTCTTTCAGTTCAAAACTATCTTTTACATTGAAAGTCAGATTATATAACAGAATATTATAATTTATTCCATGTAATTGCGATTGAGTCACGCAAGGGGCAGAGTTGGTTCTGCCGCCATTTTGTTATTGTTTTAAGGCTGCTGGAAACTTTCACTCAGTGTAATTTCTGACTCAGTGAACCCTATGATGCTCGTGGTCTCTTTCAAATGGTTCTGGTTGTGTAATATATATATATTTAACATATAAAATATTTACTTCAATTATTCTGATGATGTTGTATTGAGTTAAATTATTAAATTTCAGCTTATACTCATGGGAAAGCTAGGTTGAAATACAGAAATTATGTACAGTTGGAAAAAGCATCCAGTAATGCCACTACGCTAAATTAAAGCTAAATTTTCCCATTTCGTAAATTTTATTTCATTCCTCTATTTTAAGGAAGATAATGAACCAACATATAACCCACAGCCATGGCTGTGACACATACTAACTGAAAAATAGTTTTAAGATTTCAAGAAACACATTTTCAATTTGTTATTGCATGAGCAGAGAGTTGAATAAGGTTTTCATACTATATGTTTACTATACCTGTCTTTTAAGATCTACAGTTTCCCTGAACAAAGCATCTTTCTCTCTGTTTAATTCTTTACTGTGGTCTCTTTCTAACGAAAGTGCAGCTTGCAGTTGGCTAATTGTTACATTTAATGTTTCTATTTCATAACTTTGGTTTGACGGGTGCATCATTTGTTTCTTGTTCAGTTCCGCCCTTAAAGTTCCAAGGGAAGTGTTCAGCCGAACTATCTGGAAACCATAAGAAACATTTTCAGTAATTAATAAGCTCATTTTTTAATTTAAATTAAACAAATTTTACAGTCGTTTCAACGTATAGGTTACCTTTGAATTAAATGCTTCAAATATGAAAAACCACAAGTAATACATTTTCTAAACACATTTTTAATTAATTAAAAATTACTCAGCTTAGTTCCGAATTACAACTTTACGTCCAGGTGATATCTAATAAAAAATTTCGATTTTTTAAACATAACGAATTGATTACTAATCGAAAATAAATGTTGGTTTTTGTTTTTTCATAGAATAACATGTTTATCTGAACGTGTGTCACAGCTTTGATGCGCCTATATTTTACTACCTTCTGTCGGGCAATTTTACAGGAAGGTGCTTAGTGTCCTAATTGCAGAACTAATCCAAATTTTAAAATACATTTTTTAGAACACCCTTAAAAGAAAAGAAAGTATTTTCTCGTACCAGAATAGATCTAGTAATGTGTATTTTAATTACATTTTTATGTTAACGCATTAGCCACGAAATATCAGCCTTTAAAATTGTTTGAATAACTTCTTCCAACAAAAATTATAATGGTAACATTGAAATAATAACTTTTAGAAGAAGATTTGTTTTCTCTACCCCTGTGAATGTAAATAAATCTTTGTAAAAAATTGCATGAATCGCAGAAAACAAATATTTTAGTTTTGACACATTGAGACAAAAAGTTATTAGCTACACTGAATGTACCGATGCGCTAGTTGGTGGGAAGCCATTTTCTTCCGAGGCGCAGGGCTACATTGTTTTTTATAGCGCGTATATTCTAGTTTGTCCTACTGAATTATAATTTTTGTAAAATACGAAAGTAATAAAAAAACTATTCTGTTGTTTGTTGTAAAAACTTTGTACAAATTTTGTTGGAACAAAATTAAACTTTGTAGTACAGTAAAGTCCGGTTTATCCGGCCTCGTTTTATCCGACCCCTCGGATTATCTGACCCAGCATCCAAAGAATATAATGAAATAAATGAAGCACTATCTAAGTGATCCGAAAACATCTTACACCACGTAAGAACACCTGCAATGTAGTGACAACGTTAAACATTTTAATTTGCTCCATCATTTTTATAAAACTTTTAATGCAAAATTTGTTTCGAGATTTTTATACAATATTGTACGTACAGTACTCTAGTTAAAATATGTTACACTTGTAACAATGGTTGTATCTACTATAATAAACCCCAAGATTTGGTCCATCTATTTGTTGTTTTATTGAATTATTCCAATTTAAATTACAGTAGTACTGTAAAGTTTTCTCATGTACGTTTATTGGCTTATTTTAACCCTATACCGGATTATCCGGCTTTTATGGTATCCGGCCTGGTACTCCGCCATATTAGGCCAGATAAAGCGGACTCTACTGTATATGGAAAAATCTGTTCCATTAAATACACGTAAACTGTAATTTTCATAATATTGTTGATGCATGTAACGGATTAAGCAAGGTTTTTTTTATGTACAAACTAAACTACCAAATATTGTACTAAACTCTTTCATTTTTAGATTCTACAAAATGTTTATATTTTTGTATAATTACCATTTTTTCAAACATCTAATCGTATCAAACTTTTCAAACATCAACTAATTAAACATTTATTGTTTGTGAGTACAGCCATTCATTTTTTCAGCGTTTATGCAAAATGTTGCTTATAGCCATGAATTACAACACTATATTAAAGACCACTAAAGAATACCGTTCCGTAGCAGCCGATAGGATGGGCACGCAGCATTGCCATATCTACTAGTCTCGACCACTCCTGGTATTTACCGCTCGAGGCTTGAGCGCACAGTTTAAAGAATTATAAATTCGTTGAGTCAGCCGCTTTCAGTTAGAAGCGTGGGAAGAACATGACAACGCCGCAGTAAGGGGATTGGAGCGTCCAAGGTCTCGGTGTATACAAGCCCGTCCCTCAACGGTATTCTTTCGTGGTCTTTACTGTAGCTGCAATGTATTTAGAAAATTAGAAAATGTATTTAAAAATTTGACTATGAGTTTGGAGTATCAATTTCTGATTAGCTACCACTGAACCACCAAACGTGCGTGATTTTTATTTCATTAAATCTGAAAAAGTTATGTATTCCTACTTTGGCGTTAGCTGTACTGGGCAGGTTTTTATTATTTAAAACATATTTGGCCATAATTACTTTTTAAATATACTATATGACTAGTGAATAACCAATCAAATATGAACAAATAAATGACACACCTCTGCATCTTTACGCGTTATCACATTCCTAGCATCTGTTAATTGTGAACTAAGTGCTGTCGTCGTTGCAAACACAGCTGTTGCTGCAGTTTTATCATCTCGTTTGTTCAAATCCGCCACATGGCTACGATAGTTAATTACTTCTGCCTCCAAGCGAATCACATCACCTCGTAAACGATCGCAGGACAATTCTAACTCCTTGTTGTTGCTCTAAAAAAAAGTTCCATCAATTATTCCTGAACTTCTGATTAGTTCTAGTAAAATACTACATTTTTATCGATCACATATTATATAAGCGTTCAAACAATATGCTATAATGTAATTTCACAGTAAATATTTTACTATATAATAATATATAGAATTTCCATAATTAATCCAAACACTTTTTAATAAAATATTTTCCCCTTAAACATGAAAACTCAAGTAACAAACATTGTTTGCAAAAAGTGATTTTTAATAATAACTGTTCAAACAATCAGGTTTTATTAGTTCAAGATAGCATCGAGTGTCCATCTCAGGGTAACCACATCATAGATCTCTTTTAGACAAAGGGACATGAATACGGACTTAAATTTTGAGAATTTCTGTGTGTATCTTTCTATCTATCAAGTTTGTTTTTGCAAGTTCACACTTTCTGCTCAATAAACAGTATAATTCTTTGTGTATTAAAAGTTTACAAAAATTACACAACAAACGATACAAATTTCACCTTACTGCAATTTTTAAAAGTAAACAAATTTGTTTACCGTTACTACATTTCCTAAAGCTATATTTAATTGCAACATCTTCAATCCATTATTGTAAACATTTATTTCCACAACATGCACAAAAGTAAACACCTGCAGAGTTTGTGTTGAATATAAAAGGTTGCACAAGTTTATTACCTATAAATAAAAATTGATAGTGACAGAAAATGTACATACAATATTGCTGTGTTTACTGTGTTGGTATAGGATGCCGGTTTGAACAAAACTATTATTACACATAACTTAACTGTTATCCTTCATCCGATTGTCTTGACTGTGAAACCATCCGATAGAGAATCAAAAGAATTAAAAGACAAACACAATTTTTTGTAATTTCTACAAGTTTTTATTGTTGAATCTTGCCGACCAAGGTTTCGCCCGTCACGGCATTGACGACGCAGCTTTACAGACAAGAATATTAGAAAAACAAACGTGTTTAAACATAAAACAGTTACTCACAACAAAGAAAAAGGAAAGAGAGTGGAAGGGGGGGGGGGGTTCGTATGGTCATAAGGTTGACAATGGGTTTAATAGAGGGGAGTTGGACAAAAATTCTACCTGATCGTTTAGTACAAGGCTAGCATCTGTACAAAATAATCTCTTTATTTCTAACATTTCCAAGGAATTTAATTTCATACTTTTATCATTGACATGGAGAATCTTAAAGTTAATATTATTGGAAAAATCTGACACTAAATGATTTTTTTAGATGGTTAGAGAAACTAGAGTCATTATGACCCAACCGCCAACTTCTTTCACGTTTGTCTTTTAATTATTATGGAATTCTACCAAGTACCTTCGGTCATCACTATCAATCGTATAAGAGAATCAAAAGGGCTACAAAAAAGGTGTCCTGACATTTTTCGTTAGAATGTACGGTTTTTGAGTAATTTAGGTTTGAAATTTTCAAACAGCCGCCATTTTGAAATGCATGATTGGATAGAATCGATTATTTTTCTTGTTAGGTTCGAATCGATTGATCATTGTTAGGTTAAACTTCAAGCCAAGGTTGAACTCAGTCAAAACGTTCTCTAGGTATGAATTATTTTATTAAAAACAAAATGGCGTATATCTGGAAAACAAATCATTTTTGGGCCTATGATTACATGCATTTTTTTTTCTCTTATTTTTAGCTAGTATAGAATGAGCTACCGAGACATTGCCGCTTACTTCTGAATCACCCTGTACAAAGCCACAAGGCCACAACAGGACCTTGGTGTTTGAATGACAAAATACACCATATAGTGCAAATGAAATATTCAATACAGTTATCTCTGTGCAAACACCAATAGATGATGCTGATTTGATAAACCCAAACATTGTGAATGGGGACCATTCCCTTTAGCAGTGCACACCCGACTCTCAACAGTTAACCATGCATGGTGAACAACTTGTCCATATTAATGTGGAAAACTTGATAAAGTGTTTCGTATGTGTGATGACATCACAGATGTCAAAACCGGATATCTAATAGAACCATTATAAATAGAAATTGTGATGGACCCAGAGACGACAGAGTTAAAGTGGACACTGGGGGCTTGCCGATGAGGCCAGCAGCTTAAGATGACGGCTGTTCGGTGTGACCTTGGCCAGTGCCGCACGCTATTCCGGTTCACTCACTGCCTTGAACTCGAGGAGTGCAGTTATAAAAAATTATAAATTAACAAAACTATATACAAAAATAATAAAAGAACCTCTAAATAACATATATGGTTAATTAACAAAATCTCTCTATGCAATAATAGTAGGCTAAACTGTGCAACGAGCCAGTTACAACGTGGCATTTAAATTAAATTAAAACACTTTAAATAATCGACGATTGTTAAGTACTATGGCTTTCAGATATGAAACAATAAATTGTTTGGCAACATACGTAACTCAGCAGATAATTTTTCTGACCAATGAACAAAATTTTCTCTCGCATGTCGAAAATTTAATGTTTGTGTGTACAGTAGAGCGTCGATAATCCGAACGTCAATAATCCGTAAAGTCAAAAATCCGAACGCGGTTTAAGTCAGCCCCTGCAAAAATTTTGTTTTCGCAAATTCCAATTATTGTCGTTAAAAATTTCACAAAATCTTCATCGCAGTTTGACATTATTATCTCTTTTTAAACAATTCTTAATACCTGCTCTCACAACAGACTGGCTGTCAGTATTTTTACTGCCACGCTAATAAGCTACTTTAGCGCTAGCAGTAAACATACAGAAAGTTCATTCATTTATCTTTTTGTAATCATTTTAACAGTGTGTCATACATACATTAGTGTACTATACAGTATTTTTTTTTTGTGTTAACTATAATATATAAGTGAACTTTTAATTATGTACTGTACTGTAATTGAGAGTTACAAGTGTAATCATGTTGGCCCTACTGTATACCTGCAGGTTCTTCTAAATCATAATATGTAAGTAGTCTTACATACTGTATTGTAATTACATTACTGATTGTACTGTTTAACCATTTTACTCGATTAAAGGGCATTTATTTTAGCCTAAGTGGCTTTTTCTTGTTTTTTTTCAAAAATCCGAAGAAATTGATAATCCGAACTCCCCTCGGTCCCAATTAGTTCGGATTTTTGACGCTCTACTGTATTTTAATTTATGTTCCAGAAAACATTTTTCTATTCGACAGTGTTAAGTTGTGTACATTTAAAGCACACTGTTGCCTTCAGCAAGGTTTGGTCCTTCTAACTGTGAAGTTTCATCATTTTTGAACGATGTTTAGAGATATAAATGACGTGTTATGTTGAGCAGCAGTCTTGCCGAGTTTTGGCAGCTAACGGCGGTTTCACTGCCCCGCATGCATTCAGTATAGGGAAAGCCACTCTATATAACTCTGTCCACTCTGGATGGACCTAATAAGGTGATAAACTTTTGTAATTGCTGTACAATCCTGGAGGTTAGAAGTACAAAAATGTTCACAAAAGGTTATGTTGGACAAAACATAAAAAAATATGTACCTTATAATAGAAAATAATTATTTTTCATGAAGTGTTTACACAATTTTAAAAATAAAACATGTTTTAATTACAAAACAAACTAACCAAGATTATTTCAAATCTGTATAAAACTTTTATACAGAATAAACATAAAACTATCAACAACAATAACATTACACAACTACTGTGTTAGGGAATTTAGAACTTTCAATTAATGTATAAAGAAAAGGTAATTTAAACAAATTACTCATTGACTTTTAAATGTAAATCATGTTCACCTTTGACGTTGCCAGTTGCAATTGTAGTTTGACAATAGTTTCTTGTGCATCCTTAAGTTCCTCTTTAATAGCTTCACTACTGCTGTTCGTCATCATCCCATGAAGCTCATTTTGAAGTTGTTGTTTTTCCTCCAATAGATTACTTTCTCTTTGTTTCCATTGTTCCTAAATTTAAAAAATGATATACACATTTTTGTTAACTTTACTAACAAAATACTAAGGACATGTGTGATAAATTTAATGATTTACCGAAAATTATATAATTAATCTAGTAAACATTGACACCTGGAACAAAAATAAACGCCACTTACAGGTTACAGTATTCAATACTGTCAGGACATCCTGGAAATATGTTATTGTTGGAGCTGTCATACAAATTTATTTCAGAATACATTTGTCTTACATTTCTACTTGTTTTAGTCTTTAAGTGGCCTTCGAGAATTCCGAAGATGGCAAAACCTAGGTTGGCACGGCTCAATAAAGATTTTGTAAAAGTACAAAAAAGTTTATTATTTATTAAAATTTCTTGTAATAATTAAGATTTTATTCTTTATACTTTGAGGAAAAATAGCTTAAGGATTGCCAGTATTATTAAAAAATGTTAACAAAAATGTAACTATTACACAAAATCAATTTAACCACTAATTTAATGGTTGAAATAAAAAATTATTTTAATTTTGTTCTATTTAGCACATTGCTTTCTTTTCATCTCTCCAATGGATTCATAGAAATTCTAAACATTTCAGAGCCACACAAATTACAAATGGTCTCACACTAATGAGACACAATAAATGACTCGTAGTTACTTATGAGACAGCCATCCAGGGATAAAATATTGGTAGTAAAGCTAGGAAAGATATAAAACAAATTGTATAAATATATATACGGAGGGTTCACTTTAAAACTTTTCACATTTACTACTAGACATCCATACAAATTACAACGATTCTGGTTTGTCAATGTTTACTATTCTTAAGGGAAATAAATTTAGAAATAACACATTTTTCCTATGTAAGTAATAAAATGTATGTTTAAGTTTATTGAGATTTTAGGTTAGGTCAATTGTATTGTGATAGTGTATAAGCTAGTTTGCATTACCTCTTATTATTAAATGTATTTTGTAATCAGCACAAAATAAAATAATAGATCTTATCCTGCAGAGTTCAGGGCTCGAATATCTCTTACATATTATTTAGAAAATGTTATCCACCAAAGATTTGTTCAATGCTACTTCTTAAAAGTGTAACACATAAATACATTTAAATGAAAATCAAAGATTACAAATTTAAATAACATAAATATCTGAAAGAGAAAGGAATATATACAAAATCTTTTTGTTAATTTTTAATATGTTTGACTAAAGATGACGAACACAAAGTTTGTTTTCATATAAAACATCTTAGAAGTGATATAGAATTGAAAGTACTACAAA
Organism: Philaenus spumarius; assembly: GCA_018207615.1. Classification (NCBI taxonomy): domain Eukaryota; kingdom Metazoa; phylum Arthropoda; class Insecta; order Hemiptera; family Aphrophoridae; genus Philaenus; species Philaenus spumarius. Next base: position 58,018 of record JAGFPH010001245.1, on the reverse strand, counting down.
ATTTAAACACTTTAATTTAATTTATAAAAATATTTAAAAGGTGTACTTTACAACAGATTATTTGAAGTTGTCACTAGTCAAAAAAGAAATAATTTGTAGGATAGGCAGGTTTTAACTGATCATTAGGATAAGCGGATATTAGGGAAGAAGATAAACAAAATAATAACAACTTGAACAAATTTCCATATATTATTAAATCAACGATAAAATTATTAAAATACCAACATTAGCAGTTTTAAAACTACTGATACAAATACATAATATATATATATATATAATACATACACATTATAACAGTTTTCAGACTTCCAAACCAAACAAGGATTGCAAAAAAACTGCACAGTATTTTATGAAAAACAAACTTTAATAATAATTAATTACACAATTTGTTCAGTTTAAAAAAATAGGAAACTAAAAATACATGATTCTAAAACACAATGGTATGATTTTAACTATAATAAATACAAAATAGATGTCTTATTATATTGCAGTATTTATTTAATAAAATAGAAATAAAATACAAATAGAAATTATAAAAACAGTAAATAAATCTCAATTAAAAAATGGTTACATGAATGAAAATAAAAAAAAAAAACAAACAACTATTGTCAAAATGAGTAACACTTGATCACTATTAGGCAATCGTCTACGTCTCCAAAATTATTTACCTACCACCCTCACTGTTCCATAATCACATGTTCCATGACTACTTGTTACTTCTTTTGAAATGTGTCTTAAGGAATGTCAACCATTTCGTAAAAGTTATTATTTTTATAACAGTGTAATAGAGTTTAGTCATAAGTCAATATAGTTTTATAAAAATAAATAGCAATGGAGGAAAAAAGAAAAAAACATATAAGTCTCCCGAGACGAATAAACACAACATTTTGAATATTGAACCAATCCTCTTCGCCTTTATTTTTTGCGATAGTAGTAATTTACAACTTCATTATTTCCACAAACTTAAAAATCATGCAGTAAAAGATCACAAAATGATCAAGTTTATAGGCCTACATTGCAATTCAAAGTTTACTAGAAAAGAGAATTTAAGTGATCATATGAAATTGAAACATAGTTTTCATAATTATCTTAAACACTACAGACAAATCAAATAAATTATTTATTTAACAAGACGTTGTGACACTGTTTATAGAATTTGTTAAGACTTTGCGCATGAATAAGTTTGTGTATGCTTATTGTGCATGGAACAAGGAACGGCGAGTGTGTTAGAAAAATTATTTCGGAAACGTATATGCTTGTTCAATAATAGTGTTCTTATTTCATTCAACATTGTAATTATTCTTTTCAAAGTTAGTTTCTAATGATGGATTATTAATATTATTACAACTGTTTGTTCAGGACATTTGCCATCATTTGTGCAAAAAGAAAATAATATATGTATGTGTCTGGTGACAGTGTTTTCTCTCATTGTAGTTCAAATTTAATATTATGTTTTTTGACAACTCAGCTCTAGTACTGGGTATTTTTAGGTTAGATTACACAGATAGATCTAGTCTTCTTGCTTTATACTTTCTGTTTAGTTTGTATATGTGTTAGCTTCAGTTTTTCACTTGATAACCAGAGTTGGTTTATACTTTCTAAATATTGTGCTTTATTTTCTTTACTCACAATTGATGGCAAATGTCTGAAGAAAAAGTTGTAAGAATTATGATTATGTATCAAATAAAAAATATACATTAATTTTTAATACAAGAACTTATACATAAATTATATCAATTTTAACACATTCACTATCGAGTGTCGCATATATGCGTCACACGGTTCATCCCCATAGTCGTGACACTATTAAGCAATACACATAGACTGGGACAAACAGTTTTGACATTCCCCACAGACCTTGAGTATGATTTTGTTCAAATGAGTTAGTATACTTTTTAATAACCTAAAAAGTATGTCAAGCATACCTATTTTTTTTTTTTTTTTTACTGTTATATGCAACATTCAGTCTATGCCAAGAAACATAGTAAGTTTTATTGTTAGACTCTGAGACAATGTTAGTAAAACAAAGTGTTTTGAAAATTGCACAACCAATAAAAATTAAGAGTGAAATACAAAGGCGGAAAAACAGAATTCCAAGAATTGTTACGTGAGAGGGGGGGGGGGGGGGAGAAAGATTTCTGAGAACTTCACGTCTTCACATTCCCACGAAATAAAAAGGTGGGAAAACAATCAAAAATTGAGGCATGAGAAAGGAGGGAGAAAGACTCCTGAGAACTTCAAAGTCTTCGCATTCCCACGAAACAAAAAGGCGGGAAAACAACCAAGAATTGTGGCGTGAGAAGTGGGTAATTTTCATGAGAACTTAACGTCTTCACGTTCCCACATCAAAGTTACAGACCAAGCACCGCATACGAGCAGCAGACCTTCTTACTTACTGATAACAATAAATCAGGTCTTTAAAATATACAAGTACTTCAAAATTAGCATTTAAATAACAAAATAACACTGGCACAAATATGCGACGTCAGTCTATTTCAATTAGATCAGGCGTCGCACATTTGCGGCGGCATTCTGCGGATAGAAACCGGCCATCGCATATATGCAACGCTAGTCTATGCGTACCGAATAGTGTTACTATGGTGGTAGCGAACGTGTTAACATTGTTAAGCAACTGAGACAGTTATTTGTTTTAATAATAAAGATTATTCATGACGTTTGTTGAACTGCCAAAGAGATAGCTTTCACAGCTGCTAAAGCTTCTATACCCGAGGATGTAATGTAGCTTGATGGAAGTACAAATCCATAATATCCTGTATCTGGCAATTCTATTGTATACGAATATTTTATGTTTGCTACACTTTTGAACCATTTACAAGAGTTACCTGCAACATTTAAAAAGTAACAATTTTTAGTTAAATGAATAATACATTTTGGTTACTATTTTACATTAACTGACAATAAATTCATATGATGGTTGCTAAGTACGTTTTAAGTAATGAAACTTTAAAATACTGTACTTCCTTTATAATAACACTTAAAAAATACACTTGATATGCATATAAAGGTTTTTCTACAATATTCCATTACACATTCCAGTTCTATATACTATCAGTCCACTCGTAAATACAAGAATTTTAAATGAGTATACCGCAGAACCCCTCTTAACTGCCTTCGGATCAACCGGTCCTCGGCCTATCCCATGGAACAGAGTTTTTTCTCTTACAGATTATATTAACTGGTCCAAGTCTTAAACATTGCTTGTTTGACGGACATTTCCTGGAAAATTAAGCGGGGTGACCCAACGTTAAGTATGCAATGTGTTAGTGTTGTGGCAGGGGAGGGGGAGCGTGAGTTTGATTCCCCTCCTGCTTCTGCGGTGACTGTATTTTTTCTTAGAATCAATTGACAAAGCGGCATCCTTTGTTTATTTTTCTTCCTCTGTTGCTTTGTAGGAACCTTCACTGAATTTCGTAAAAGCGTACAGAAATGGAGAGACTTGGCTTTAAAAAATCTTTGAAAGTTAAACAACAGAAAAAATAACTGATTTTTTTAAACAATGACACAGTATATGTAAATTCATAAGTTTAAAATGTTTAATTTGTTGGTGATGGTTTATGTATGTATGTATGTACATACAATAAAATGAGTTGCAATAACGTCTTATTTGTTTGTTTATCGATTTTTTACGAGAACCTTGGATTAACCAGCCAAACAGGTAATAGGCCAGGGTCTCGGTCCCGACCAGACCGGTTTAGAGAGGGGGGGGGGTTCTACTGTACTTTACACTTACCAAAAGCAGGATATGAGGAGCTTCCGAGAAGAGCTACACGATACCCAGAACCTGTAGCAGCAGCGATGGCATCAGCAGTTTCTTTTCCAACTCTATTTAGATCTGCGTAATCAATTGTTGAAGTTTGATCGGAACTCGGAGGGTATAAAATTAACTGCCCATAACTGTGAAAACTCACACTTGCCTGGAAAACCAACAACAATTAAATCAAAGTTAAGAACAAAAAGCTACAAATAAAGCATAACTTTCAGTTTCAGAACAGTTTAGTTTCAAGACGGAACAAAATTCATTTTTTTTACAAATGAAAGTTCGTTTTCATTTCTTTAGTCTCAAAGTTTAAGCTCCAGTCTGCTACTACAGTTCTGTAGGTTTGAACCTAGTTACTATAGTTTACTTGTGCTCTATATGCTACTTCCCCACCTTCGTTAGTTTAACTGACAAAAAATAAAACTTAAAGAATTTTTTTTTAAAAACTACCTAAAAATGGGAAGCAAAATACCTTATTTTCTATTACAAAATTCACTTATTTAAACTAACCTTCATATTATTTGCGTGTGAAAGAATAAATTGGGCTGCAGCCCAAGTTTCTGGTTCAGAGAATGCTGACGCACCAGGATGAACGATAGAGCAGTTACTGTTTGTATCCGCACCCCTCCAGTTGTAGTCCCAATTACGATTTAAATCAGTACCAATGCAATCTGGCGATTTACTGCGATTTTTTCGCCAGAGCCTGTCTACAGTATGGGAATACTCGTATCCGTCTGGATTGAAGATCGGGAGAATATAGTAGTCTATCCCATTGGTATAAGAAACATGGGCATTGCTGTTCTCTACAAGCTCACTGATTACATAAGTTACAGAAGCAATGGATATCCATTCTCTTGCATGAATACCTAATAAAAAATTATCATTATTAATTAAATTTACATTTTACTTGGATCCCACAAAAAGTGGTACTGTAAACCTGTACAATAAGTCAGAAAACAATGTTGTATATAATTGATAAATACCTAAATGAAAATTCAACATGTATACATTGCGCTGATATATTGTTTCACATCCATGACTATTATAATACAGTAGTCTCACAAACTCGGTCTTCAATAATCCGGCAATACGGGTAACTCGGCGACCCCATTGGAAATCAATTTCGAAGTATTTTCCCGCGTTCTCAAGCCTTTTGTTCATGTAGCCTTTCTTGCGGTGAAAGTCAGGTTAATGCCCCGAGAGGGGTTGGCGATGTCAGCACGTCACGCTACCTGCACAGCTGGGCGGTACATTCCTCAACTCTCATTCTGTTATTGTCTCGCTATTCGCTTTCGCCAGAAGTGTCAATTTTCCTCCCAGTCTTGGAATAGCCAGTGAGAAGTGAACATTGATTATCGAGAGAGTTCTGTTGTAAAGGTTAGTACAGTTGTCCGTTTTTGTTTTGTTGTTGAGTTGAGTTTGGATTTTTATGCTTCAAAACTTGAAAGATCTGCACCTGGGGTCAAGAGAAGTAAAGAAAGGGTTACAGTTTTGGCCTGCAGCAACGCTACTGGTGATCACAAACTAAAGCTGTGCTTTATAGGAAAAGCTAAAAAACCACGTGCATTTAAACATGTTGATGTTAAAAACCTGCCAGTGTGGTACAAAAACCAACCAAATGCGTGGATGAGTGGAGTTATTTTTAAAGAATGGTTTTCTGAACAGTTTGTTCCATCCGTTGAACTGTTTTTGAAATCTAAAAATTTGCCTAGAAAAGCACTGTTAGTTTTAGACAATGCTTCTTCACATCCACAACTAGATGATTTAAAGGACGGTGACATTAGAGCTATTTTCTTGCCACCTAATGTGACGTCACTTTGCCAACCAATGGATCAAGGAGTTTTGGCTGCAGTCAAGAAGAGATATCGACACAAGCTTCTTTCTTCTCTTTTGGCAGCGATCGACGGCAGTCAAGATTTTATTCAAAAGATGAAGAAAGTAGATTTATTAGATGTTATGGGATGGGTCTCTGCAGCATGGAATGAACTGGAGCCAATAACACCGGTGCGTTCGTGGCGAAAACTGCTGGACCATGCAGGCAACACTTTTGAAGAATTGTCCAAAGAGGACTCAGGTTTTGTGAATTTATTAAAACAAATTCCTGGCTGTGAGGATGCATCCGAAGAGGACGTAGATGAGTGGATGACAAAGGACGCACAAGAACATCTTTTACCAAACGAGGAAATTGTTGCAGCTGTGAAAGATAAAAGTGACCATCTCGAACCAGACGACTCAGAAGATGAAGAGAAAAACACCAAGGAAGAGGAGCCCAAAATAAGCCATAGTGAAGGACTAAATTATGTTGAGTGTACTCTGAGGTATTTTGAGCAACATGGTGCTTCAGCTATGGACATTCTGTTTCTTCGCCAGCTACGTGATGAGGCAGCGCGACGCAGGGCTCAGTGTGAAACCCAAAAAACCATAACAAGTTTTTTTCAAAAAAAGTGAAATAATGTAAGTAGTCTGAGTAACTAAAATTTTTAATGTGTACAGTACTGTATTTATTTAAGTTGGTTTTATTTTAGGCCTCACTATTTTAACTATGTACTGTATTAGGTACATATAACAATACAGTGTATAATGTAACTGCTGGTTTTTATTATTGTTTTATTTACATTACCAACTCGACTATATACAGTATCCTGAAATAACCTTGTTCTCATTTTAAAACCCTCTATTCCCGGTAACTCGGCGATTTCGGAAACTCGGACCATTGCCGGTCCACATTAGGCCGAGTTTGTGGGACTCTACTGTACTAGTAAGTCCTCGTGAAAAATCACAGGCAGATTAATTAGAGACTAATATAAAAAAAAAATTTAAGACGTGGATAAGACTATCTTCTCTAGTTTGACATTTGCTTTTAACATATAAGCTCCAGTATTCTACTCCTTGGATCATTTTTATGTTAGGTAGGCCTAGTCCTCCAGACTTATATTTTTAGTTTAGTTTTCACAAATATTTTAGTTTTAACTTTTACTTGATAACTTAAAATATGATTTATACTCTCAAAAAGTCGCATACTTTTTCTTTATACATACATAAATGATGGTCAATGTCAAAAAAAAAAACTTGTTTTAATGTTTTAAATCTTTCTTTAAATGTTTATAGCCATAACCATCTATTGTAATCGTTAAGAGTGCTTTAATTTCAAAAGATTTAACCTTTGTTATATATTAAGGTTAAAATAAATATATACAGGGTTATTCAAAAATATCTCTGGAGTGGTCAGGGTGGCTCAGTTGGTAGTGCGTTACGACAGAAATGTAAAGGTTAATTAAATATTCCTTGCTGATAAAGTGTGTAAGTGGGGGGGAGGGGGGATATTAAAAATAATAACACCGTAAGCTGCAAAAAAGAATTAAGATTGTCTTTACCCAAAAAGCATTGGTCATACACTTGCAAAGTTCCGAAAACATCATGCCCATACCTGCCAACTTTGAAAAATCAGAATCAGTAAAAACTACGCGCAAGTAATTTGTAAGCTTAGAGTCTCTATAATTGACGAGCCCTAAAGTTGGCTGCGCCAATTTGTAAGATGCTCTGCTTACAAATAAAAAAAAATAACAAATTATATAAACTTGATTTTGATTTGCAAAACTCTATTTTTAGTTTTATTCTATCTCGGGTAGTGAATTCAATGACCTGATTGATATATGATGAAAAGGATCAGATTAGGCCAAACAAAGTAGACGATTTAGAAATAATTACCTTTGACATTTATTAATATCATAAAATATACGACAAAGAAAAATAAATTCAAATACATACAGATTATAGACTATAAGTTTAAAGAGAGTTGTTGATTTATAAAAAAAAGAATTTTAAGTGCACTGTACTTACGAAAAGCAGACCACAAACTTATTAATTTTAAAAAAGAAAACCCCACTCGCACGCGTAAAAACTCCTGTAGTCTAGTTCATTGTCGTGTCCGATTTACTGTCACATTAACTTAAGCGATCGCACTATACACCATTTGACGATGAGATACTACTTTGTACTTGTAGTTTAAAAATAATAAATGTTACATGATTAAACTGTTAATGCACAACGTACAGTATAACGCGCAACACTTCTAGCGACGTTCACTGCCTGGCTTCCCGTTGATAAGTGACGTTAGCGTTCTTTTCCACCGCTACGTTCAGCCGGCGTCTATTCCCTCTCCACCAATCAGAAAACGTCTGATGACATATTTCGTCAGATACGTTGGTTGCTTACCAAAGCAATCCCTGTGGATCTTGCGTGTGAACGCACGTAGGCCGTTTCTCCAGGAATTGGCTTGCATGTGTTCGCTTATCTCGTCTAGACTATTGGACGTTGTTTTTCTAACTGCGTCTTGAAACTCGTATAATTTCCGCGTCTTGGCGTTAGTACATAGACTGTCTATCTTCTTAAACCCTACTTTTAAATTCAAAATAATTGATTTTAATAATTGTCTGCCTTTTATTTTTTATTCTACTGAAATGTACTTTAAAATTGTCTGCCCTTTTATATTTATTTCCTTTACGTTAAAATGCTTCTAATTATTAAGCTCTCTTTCTAAAAAACATTTGTAATATAAATTAAGTTAAATTCAAAAATAAAAATGCTCTCTTTCTAAAATTGACTTATGGTCCTATTCTATATTATTTTATACTTTGGGAAGTTGGAGATCTTACAAATTTAAACCCTTTTTTATACGACACAACCTGTACCATATAGCCATTCCAATTACCAAAACCCTGTAATATGGGGAAAGGAAAACGAACCTACCTTAGTTTGCCTTAAATGTATACAAAAGTTTAATAAGATCCAAAATAGAATAGACTATTGCTCTTTTTTTTAATGGTCATGCAACAATTGATGGCCTTGTCTTGTTGTAAAAAATTATAAATAATATGGTAATGTTTATGGGAGTATTAAAAATGTCAGTTAACTTAATATGCTTATTTATAAAAAATATAAAATTTTGTTGTTAAAACTATTTGTGTGAGGCAAAAATATCTAGGCTACATATGATTATTTTTACAATTGGATAAAAAAAAGCTGTTTAGTGTACCAATGATTATTGAATCATTTCGACATGCTGTTGGACCAAAGACATGGTAATTTCTAAAGTGTCAATGTCCTTAAATAAATAAACTTAAAAAGTTAGATAGCATTCAGAATTATTATGCACAAAGGATTGAAACAGATGTCTGAATACAATTTGTGACAATTTTATGAACTATCGTTGTTGAAATATCATTTAAAATACAATGACGAAAGTTCGCAAAAGAATAGGAACTCCGAATATTATTAGCGCTAATTTTATAAAACGCCGGTATTAAAACGCAATTTAATATACAATAGCGTATATCCGATATAATCGATGCCCGAATAGAATTTGTGCCAATTTTATGAACTATCATTGTTGAAATACTATTACAATGACGAATGTACGCAAAAGAATACGAAGTCCGAATATTATTAACGATAATTTTATAAAACGCCGGTATTAAAACGCAATTTAATATACAATAGCGTATATCCGATATAATCGATGCCCGAATAGAATTTGTGCCAATTTGATGAACTATCATTGTTGAAATACTATTACAATGACGAATGTACGCAAAAGAATACAAAGTCCGAATATTATTAACGATAATTTTATAAAACACCGGCATTAAAACGCAATTTAATACACATCAGGGTATGTCCGCGGAAAAAATCGATGCCCGAATACAATTTATGAAAATTTGATGAACTATGGTTGAAATATTATTTAAAATACAAATGTCTGAAAAGAAAGAATAAGACGTCCAAATAATTTGTAACTTTTAATCCCGAAAATTTTCAAAATGTTTTACCCGAACATCCTGAACTAAAACAAATAGAATTATCATAGGCCTACTAAAATACTTTTGATACTACCACTAATTCTATAAATAGACACGGTAAGAAACGAATCCATAAGTGGTTGACCTTGATTTTCTTTACCTTCCTGTATCAAATAACTATAAGCCTACGCATGAATACAAATAAAACAAGAAGCGTTTATTTAACAAATGAAACAATTGCCTAAACATTTTACTAGGGAAAATATCTATATACACATCAAACCAAGAAAGTTTTACATTTGTTTCTACTAATATTTATTGTTAAATGCGAATTGGGTTTAAGTTTAAATACTGTACAGAAAATGTGATTTCAAAGAATCAAGACGGTCTTGACCAAATCATTCGGTCTTGCTTGACACTGTGTACGGTACCTATGATACACTCTTTGCGCATTTAAAAAAAAGAGATTCTATCAGCTATCTTTTCGTGTCATTTCTCACAGATTCCGTGAGTCTAATATGCAAAAGCGATAAGCAAAATAAAAAGTTTTAATAATATCGATAGTAACTCAAATTGAGTAAATATAACAAATATGTTTTTTTATGTAAAGAAATTAAATATCCTTTTAACCAAAAATAACCGTAAAAAATAACGAGTATCCGTAAGACCGTAAAACATCAACGGATTCCGTAAATCTTACGGATAAACCGTAAAAGTTGGCAGGTATGCATGCCCCATGCTTTTTGGATGTGTTTATTTTGTGAAAAGTAAAAAGATTGCAAGCTATCAAGTCTCATTACAATATCAGATTCGCTGAGGAAGAAGCAATTTTATATGTGGGTTATTTTTTAGTTTGAGTCTATTTATGTATGGATAGGAAAGCATTGTTCATTTTCATTTTTTCATTGTACATTTTCATTTATTGTTTATTGATAGTGTCACACATAAATCCATATCAAACTATAATTACCATAAATATAGTGCCATGTTACATACCTCCATCAATCCACACAGATTTTGGGTTCGGTGCTCCAGATGAAATTTTAATAACTTTTAATGGACGACCTTCAACAGAGAATCCTATAGTCTGTAGCTGAACAAACTCAGGATATGTTTGTGCCAAATAATCTAAATAATAATGAATATCAGCCATTCTATGATAACGTTCGAATGTCAAGGGATGACCTAAAAATAAAGGTCTATGTTTTAGATTTTATCACATTATAATAGATATTTTATATAAACACTATGTACATAAAAATCAAACCTAGAAGTAGTTCAAAATTAATTTCTCTTTCATGAAACATAATTTTTGATCATATATTATTCTGACGAAGTATTTTATGTTGCATTAGGTGACTGTTGTACCCTAATAATATGCAAAAGCATTAATGACTTGAACACTCCCTACACCTACAATATGACTTGTGCAGATATTACACGGTTACTTGATTGTAAAGTAATGTTTGTTCAGGATTTTTATATTCAAGTATTTTACTATAAAACTGGTGAAAGATTGTAACATTTTGAATACATAAATATGTTTTGCCAATTTTTCTCTATGTTTCATGAGAAAATAAAACTACACTTCACCCAAGATACTTAGTACTGTACGCATACCGAACAAGACTATCATGTTTTTTTTTTCTTATGAGGTCGATTCACAGCACATCATTCGAAGCTAGTCAATAAAAAATAATTGATCATGAAAAGGATTTTATTTAGATCCATGCTGTTCACATTTCAATAAATAATGTTAAACAAATTTAAAAATAACAAGTTTGAATAAAAACGAAAAGAAAAAAAACAGAATGTATTATGTTACTGATACTAGAACAGATTTGATAACAAAATTAACGGGATACAAAATATGTGAAATACAGGGTCCTTGTCATGTAACTAATGATCTTGAATGAGGTTTATGACACTACTCTTGAATTTTCACATTTTTTTTTATATTGTTTTTTCAAGGCATTACTTGAGAAGGAATGAATGTATCAAATTGATATTTATAGGTACAAATAGAACTGGAATTCTATTTGGGTTCATGATACTTTCACAACTAAATGTCCCATACTTTACGACATATAATGTCTGTACTATATGTATTTGAAAAATGTTATATTAAATTTTACATAAATATGTAATATGAAGCTTTTTTACATATTTCCATAAATGAAGCTGAAGGAGATCCATAAATGATAAATATACCAGGTGTCTTAAAAGTCCCCCCCTATTATTGTTTTTACTAATGGAAATAGACAGATTTGCTTTGGGGATTGTTAACATGAACAAAAATGGAGTTTTTTGGCGAATCGTAAATTTCAACCCCATCCCCAAAAATGGGGGTATTTTGGAGGTAAGTCGAAAATTTTAAATGAGAACCCCTATTGAGTGACACCTCATTTTAAAAGCATTTTAAAGAAGAAGATTGGCGCAAACCGGAGGTCTGTATGTTGACTCAATCCAACATAATGGCCAATCAAAGTTATAACTTTTCCCCATTTAAATAACATTGAAATGTTAAAGACGATACATCTTTTGTTTTTTACAAGGATTTCATCCAGTAGGTCACTCAATCTAAGTTATAAAACATATTAATTAGTATAAAAAAAGTAAAGCTAAGCCCTCTGGATTCCCAGGTACTGGACTTCTTACTATTAGGAGTCGTCAAACATGCACAGTAACAAAGCATTTGCAAGGTTGTATGAACCGAAAGTCCAGTACCTGGGAATTCCAGAGGGCTTAGCTTTACTTTTTTATATTAACTACTATGTTTTATAACTTAGATAGTGTGACCTACTGGATGAAATCCTTGTAAAAAATAACAGATGTATCATCTTTAACATTTCAATGTTATTTAAATGGGGAAAAGTTATTACTTTGACTGGCCATATGTTGGATAGAGTCAACATATAGACCTCCGGTTTGCGCCAATCTTCTTCTTTTATCAAGGTATTTAAAATGAAGTGTCACTCAATAGGGGATCTAATTTAAATTTTCGACTTACCCCCAAAATACCCCATTTTTGGGACAGGGGTTGAAATTTACGATACGCCAAAAAACTCCATTTTTGTTCATGTTAACAATCCAAAGAGCAAATCTGTCTATTTCCATTAATAAAAAAAATAATGGGGGGGGGGGGGTTTAAGACACCTGGTATATTTCTCAAAAAATTATAGTTTCTAATATAAATGCTTGTGGCTAGATGATCAAACAATTTATTTATAATACACTATCGTTCAAGTAGCACCATTCAAATTTGATGGAGGGATATTTTAAATTATTTATTTATAAAACTTTATTTGTAGTTTTTGTAGGAGAGAATGGCTGGATTTCTCAAACATTTGTTTTTAATTTTAAATTGAGTAACCAGGGGCTTGCAAGAATTGTAAAGCAATTAAATCACACAAATTCCAGTGTGCATTATCTTATCCTAGTGCAGTGCTGGGTTATGTTAGGCCCTGTATGACCAGGATTTTACATTTCTCAAAATTTAGTTATTGATTAGGCATACTAGATGTTTTAATAAAAAGAACAAAATATTTTCTTATTCTAATAATGAGATTAAACGACTTTAATGTTTCAAGATTTTTTGACAAAGCCAGATCTATAATTAAAATGGAGCGTTAATCCACATCTTGTATTGTGATCACTATGGCCTTGGGATGATTCTGTTCGACAAAGATTCTGTGTAGTCCGTAGCAGATGGATGATTAGTAAATTGACCGAAGTAAAGGTTGAGGGAAGCAAAGCGCTTTTTGTAGTGCCTGCTACTTTTTGAGTGCAGTCTGTATTTTTAAGTTTGTAGGAACCGTGTGGTGGTACTTCTCCGGTCCCTAGTCCTCCCTCCTTGTCGACTACCTTCCCCTTTTCTGCAAATCTAACAGTCCACACAGGATCTCATGAACTTATTCAATGATATTTGGACTACTATTGCAAGATCTGATCTTAATGCACCATAAGCAAGATTGAATAATAACTTACCAGATCTGTATTTACAAAATTATTGTGATCTTTACAAAACTGAAATTCCTCAAACTTGAAATTCCTCTTGAAAATCCTTGTGAAATTAAGTTATTTTAATACAAGGGAACTCAATGGACTGAACTATCAATGTTGGAGGAAGGGCAGGGTTTATACTTGTTAGTAAATTTCTATAGGAAAGACAAGCTATGTCAGTGACTATTAATGGTGAAACCTAATTGGTCAATGAGCGCTGATCTTGCAGGCATTAAATTATAGAAAATTTAAAATAGAACATTATATCTTTAACTGATGAAACTCAGTGTAATTACCAGTCATTCAATCTTCTACTTTTTGCCAATTTTTATTGTTATTGCCTGTTGTTTAGTTTACTATAAGTTTTTTACCAATTTATAGTGTAATTTTCTCTTTAGTTAATTGTAAAACTTTTTTATATAAGTTTACTGTATATTTTCTGTTTTGGTAGACAGTTTCGAAAGAATGACAGCCCGTCAGAAGGAAAAATGTCTTGCTATAGATGCTAATATAAAATTGTTTTAACTGGTGTTTTTTATGCCATTTTTAAAAGAAAACAATTTTAATAAACATCTTTTCATACCTTTCTTTATTATTATAGATAGATGCAGTCTATCTTCAGTAATCCCATTTTTCAATCTTTCCACCAGAACAAAAGACATAAAGACCTAATCCTAGCTAATTAAATATTATAACTCCATCAATTTAAAACTCATTTAGCTACAACTTTATAAGCCTATAAATAATAGACCTAACCATTGCTGAAACATAAAATTAAACTCAAAATGACAGACTGTAAAAAGTATTAAAATATTTAGAAAAGAAAAATACTTTTAAAATACATTATATTCTTATTAATATGTTTAGCCGCTAAGAAGACATTAACCCTAGACCTGGCATCGTTAAAGCTAAAATTGAAAAGCCTGTTTATAGCGTTTTGCAAGCATATTTTGAAAATTTCGCTAAAAATAGTAAATGATCCCCAATCCAAAAGTGTTCAATAGCTTTTTTGTAGAAGAAACTTCAAAGAATTCAAATATGCCACTAAAAATTAGTTTATTTTGAAATTGTAAAAGTTATTAACTCAAAAAACAAAAAAAGTTCAGTAACGAAAGAAAAAAGTTCAACTTTAGGCCTACATAACAAGTAGTAAACATTTTTTTGTATTTTTTTCGTAAGCATAAAAAAGTTTCGTAATTTAGTTCTAAATAGAACTGTATAAAACATTTATCAATTTCAAATTTCTTATTTTGAACAACCCAGTTTTTATGTTCCAAATACATGACGCTAACAAAACTAGGCCTAGATTGAAACTTAATTTACTAATATATGCTTTGCCCCAAAAAAAAAAATTATCATAACAAAGTGTAGAGGATCAATCAAAGAAAAGAACGGTATACTTGCCTTTCCTTAGTTTACAAAAGTGTTTCAGTTATCTTTATTTGAATATCAAAATGACATCAATCTAATGAAACATCGCCGGTCGATATACTACGGGCAGGAAGGGTCATTTGAATACCGTGGGAACTCATTTGCCAGACGATCTCACTAGAATGCCCTAATTATGTACTTTCCATTGCCGTCTAGACAAACAAAAAACTGGTTATTTCTAGTTCAATTCCCACCGTTAGAAAGGTCAATCTTTTCTCTACAAAACGGTATAAAGCAATCTGTCAAAACATGTGATATAGTAGGCGTTATATCGGTTGACAAATGGGCTGTTTCATTGGTTGAAAAACTGTCCAATCGCAAGGGTTTACAGAAATCTTTTGAATAAATCCTGTAAAATAGTGACATCTGAATGGAAGGCACCATTAGAAAGATAAAATATTGACGAATCCAAATGGTAGCTTTATAATCTCAATATAAATACTTCTGTAGGTGGGCTTGAACGATGAAGAAGTGGGAAATAACAATACAATTGTATGTAGATTCGCGCGCGGAAATAGCTATAACCCGATATGCATATTTTAAAACGATGATTACGTATGTAAATATATGTTTTACGAAAAAGTTGTAACTACAAAAATTAAAGTTTAATTCATTTCCTTTCCAATGGTGCCAGTTTTGTTACGATTGGATGATTTTAAGTGGATTAAATTATCGATTATGCAAATATATGCAAATTCTCGCTAAGGTTCGAGCGGGTTGCATTTGCGCCCGAGAGACTGCAGTCTGCCACTTTGAGGGTTAACCTTTTCATTGCTGCAATTGAGAATATTCGGAATCTATAGTTTACATCCATATTATTGATGTCAAATATACTCAAGTATTGAATTTTGCGCCATTATTGCTAACATCGAAATAACTCGATTCACTTGATTAGTACTGCAATCTGTGACCTAATCTTAAATTACATCGAGTATACATTGAATATCGATTTTGATTGTCAATATAATGGAAAAATCAATTAAATCTTCATCAAATATATTGTGAGTTATCCTGATCACTTCTGTACATAACTCTCAAGTTTAGGGTGTTACTTTGCTTGTGCGTGGTATAGTTTTTAAACATTTACTCAACTGTGTCTTATTTTATGTAGTGAAGAGTATTCATCTCTACATCTGATTCCGTAAGCTCAAATTTGCAAATGAAATTGTGAGCGAACGGTAGGTTGTAGAAAGCTGGGAGAGGTCTCATTTTAGAGGTCTGGGCATGAAGTTTTGGGGGAAAATATTAATTTTTGTTAATTGTGTCACGAAAATTTGTTACGGAATAAAATAATTACCATTTAAATAGCATGGGAATATGTATGTGTAAATCAGGTGATTTTAGTGTTAAAAACAGGTGATTGTATAAAATAATTCCCATTTAAATAGCATGGGAATATATAGGTGTAAATCGAGTGATTTTAGTGTTTAAAAACAGGTGATTGTATATAAATTGGAAAATTCAGCTATCATAACAACACCTGAATGTGCAGTTTTGTGATGTGTTTTGTTATTGTAGCTGTGTTTTTGTTTCAAAGTGAGAATTAAAATCAAAGCTTAGGCTATAAGATTAAACAAATTATAAAATTATTTCAACTGTACTTTTTTACTTTAACGAACAATGCTGGAATACCACCTCGCAAAGGTAGGTATTGCTCCTAGAAATATAGCCTATATATAGGGGCTATTGCCCCTACAAGCCTCTAGTTTATAATTTGTTATTGTAAATACATAGATGAAATAAAACAATAACACACAATCTCACAACAAATACGTTTAATAAATCAAACGCCTTTCAACGACAAAGTCGCCATCCTCAGTGATAAAGCTACAAAAGCCAAAGTACAACTCCTTGTGGCTTTTGTAGCTTTATCACTGAGGATGGCGACTTTGTCGTTGAAACGCGTTTGATTTATTAAACGTATTTGTTGTGAGATTGTGTGTTATTGTTTTATTTCATCTATATTGTTCTCACAAGTCCAGCTCATTATTTACTTATTAGTGTAAATACATGTTTGTATGTAGTTATCAGCATAGATTGATTCGTTTCGGCTTTCATTTTTATTTATCTGTGCCTTACTGTTTAGCTAAACTTAAAGGTTAGAATATGGTCAATTGTGCTTTTCTTTGTGAATAAGATATTTTAAACTTTTGTTAAGAGACAGTGGATGACGTTTTAGAGTAAAGTGAAATTCAATTATGTAATAACACTTATTCTTCAGATGAATATGTCGAAGATTTGGTTACCGGACAGAATGATAGGCCTATTCAGAATGATAGGCTGTGGATAGTTTTCATACAGAAGTGTTTTATGTAAAAACTACACAGATTTATTTTTGTGTGTCAAAATGCAGTAGAACCTCGATATTTCGGACTAACTGGGACCGGAACTGATCCGGATTAACCAGAGAGTTACTAAAAAACAGCGAAATAAAACATATACTTACAGAAAATAACCTTTATGTAGTATGAATGATGTTGGACACATATATTTACACAATAAAATCACTAAAACACATGTGTTTATGTACATATTTACACTTGTACTATTTAAAAAAAAAAAAAAATAAAACACTCAAATCTAATTTTTTGAAAGAATCATGTGATGCTCTGCTGTGTCAGTGTTGTGTAGCGCTTGCGATCTGCCCGATCACGCATCCGCTTCAACATTAGGAGTTTGATTGTGGCCGTTTCCGCCTGACGTTCAAAATAAACCATTAGTTCATCTAAGTGGGATGCTGCTTCTGCGTGACTCAAAATGTTAGGTTGATTGCCACTGTCATCGTCTGTATCATCGGCATCTTTAGTCGCAGCAGCTATGCCTTGCGACATTTTACAGTCGCACTGACACAATATGCCGTGAACAGCGTCTGGCCACGATTACAATATAAAAATACAAGTTTAGTACAGTACAGTACTGTTATGGTATGTACTGTACTGTAATGCTTATAAATGTACAGTATTATGCCCAGAACTGATATTTTAACGTCAATAATTACAATTTGAATGTCGAAAATCATTAAACAAATATTTAAATACCACGAAACGAAACCGGTCCGGATTACGCGGAGGTCCGGAATAATGAGGTCCGAAATATCGAGGTTCTACTGTATGTTAAAATCATTGATATAGTCCTAGAATATAGTTTAGGAAATCTAGATACATAATCAGTAAAATAGACAAAATTTCATGGGGGGGGGGGGGGGTAACTGTCCAATAGCAGTGAAAGGATTTAAAGTTAAAATACTGACATGTTTATACAGTCTAGAATTTTTGTTACACATTGTTTAAAATACTTGTAAAAATCAAGCACAATATGATTCATCTTTGATGAACATTTGTATACTTAACACCAACAAAGAAAGTCTTACCACGTCTTGCACTCGAGAACTCTTCATCATCAGTTAAAGGATTTTCATTGTCTATGTTTTCTTGTAAATTTTCTGCTAAGACTTTGAATTCCAACTTATTCTTTTGCAACTCATCTTTGACAACACCAAGTTTATTTTTTCTTACAAACAGCTCTCCACTGGTTACATTAATATTCCAAAGTTCCACTAAAAGAAAAAAACAACAATTTAAACAATTAAATATTAATTGAAATTATTTTCTACTCGAGTCTAATTCAGTCTTAAAAATTTATAATTAATTATAAAGTATTAAAATAATAGATGTTCTAAAGTACCAATTTATGGTGTTTCAAAATAAACAACTAAAACCACTTGGCCAAATTTAAGGTTTGTTCATTTATTTTGGTATTTTTACACCTTAAAAAAGGTATCTCAGAACTTTGGTAAGTTAAAATTTGTTGGTTTATTATATTTCTTTAAGCTATAAAACTTTACAAAAATCTCTAAAAATATGTTAGAAAATAAATTAAAATGAGCAGTATTAAAATAATTGTTTTTGCATATTGTAGCGAAACGTTTCAGATATACTGAACTACTAGGTTTGATGAACTGTTAGTACTGTACCTTTTCTAGTGCATCTTACTAACACAATTTAAGGTACATTAATATAACAATGTGACAAATTTAATCCAACTCACCTCCTTGATCCTGTAGTTGTATCAGCTTGTTTCTTTGTTTATCAGTGACTGCCTTGATTTGTAACAGTTGGGACCCATTATAACTGATCCTCTCCTCAGCTAATACAAGACTCAAACACATCAACATCCACCAGACCAACAGAGCCATTGTGACTGGATGCAAATGTCACAGCCAATCTCCTTTATATATTGTGATTTCAGAGTACCTTCTTATTGCAATCATTTACTTTTTAAGATAGTTCAGTTATAATATCTTAATCACTTTATTAATAATTAACGACCCAAACAGCTAATGACTGTTATTTCACAATTCGTTGACTTTTGGAAAAACACTAATCCAAATATCCGCTATTCTGAGATACAAACTCAAATGAAATTCAAAATATGGTCACTAAAAGTTTTTTTATGAGGGCATTCCACCTTAATATTGATAAAAATGACAAAAAATTTAAAAAAATTTTGTATCACCTAGTTTTGTTCCCTGTGATTTTCTGAACAATTTGATATATAATAAGTATAGATAATATGCCTATAATTAGTTTATTTTATCTAAAAACTAAACGCTTAGACATATTTCAGGCATGCAGATGTATATTCTCCAAATAACAGTCTTTTTCTAGGCCGTTTTCCGAAAGTTTTGTTTTCACACGTTTTCATTTACTGTGGCAGACATAACTTAAGTTGTATTTGAGATAGCCTCATAATTTGTTTTAATTTTGAAGAGGACATTTCATTGTACAACCTGTAGTATGGATATACATTAGCTCCTATAATAAAGATTTTAAAAAATGATTAAAAAAAGATTTTACTAAAACTTTTTATAAAAAAATTACATAACATAATTATTTTTTACAGAAATATTTAATATAATTTAATATCCATACTACAGGTTGTAGAATGGAATTCCCTTTTCAAAATAAAAAATATGAGGCTATCTCAAATACAACTTGAGTTATGAGAGG
Source organism: Philaenus spumarius (assembly GCA_018207615.1). Lineage (NCBI taxonomy): Eukaryota > Metazoa > Arthropoda > Insecta > Hemiptera > Aphrophoridae > Philaenus > Philaenus spumarius. Next base: position 38,000 of record JAGFPH010001245.1, on the reverse strand, counting down.
GGGGAGGGGTGTGGGGTGCCAAAACTTATGGAAAAGTCACTATAACCAACACTCATATATAAAACATAAAATAATTAGAGTTGCTTTAAAAATAAACAAAATCTTTTTTATGGTGTAGTGCCCCCTTAAAATTAAGAACTCAATAGTTAGGACAAAAAACTTTGAACTAAGACAAATTCAAATTTAAGAAGATTCCTAATTAGGATGGGATTAATCTAGTTTTGTGCAAATTAATTTAAAAAAATTTAAATTAACATTCAATTTAAAATATGGTTAAGGAGTTAAACACTTACTTTTATCCAAGATGTAAAGAGAAACGTAGTAAAATTTCTATAGAAATTATTTAAAAAAATATATTTTTGATTTTTATCCCCAGCAAGAGGCAACTTAACGGTGTAATAAGGATATTTTAAAAAGGCAATCGGAAATTCAACCCGAAAAAAATCTAAATTTCTAAATACTATTTATTCAGAGAATCAACAATCATAGACAATGAAATTTCTCTTGATATAGGCCTATTTTGATTTTTTTTGATGGAAGAAAATTTAGGATCACAAATAAAAAAACCACATCAAAAATCTTTCAAAGAAGATAGTTGTGTTGTAGCTGAATTGCTTTGTCTTAAAGTCAGGCATTATTTAGACGTTCTGATTGTTACAGATAGTTATTAATTTGCATGACAATACCAGAAAACACACGATAAACAAATCAAAAAAGGATACAAATTTTGCAATTTAAAGTAGTGTTTTACATTTCATAAGTAATAATCTATTGGTATTTATGATTGTGACGAGTAATTCATAGAAGAGTAATTGATTTGAATAGATATTTAAAAACATAATGTAAAGCAGTCAACAGGTGAATATTTTATTTATAATATATCACAAAAATGTTATTAAGATGACATTGGTGATATCTTAGCTGAATAAAATGCTTAATAGAGTTGATTTGAATATGTAACATGTTGATTAAAACAAGCGTGGGACAAAGACATTTAAGTCGACCCCAGCTCAATTTATATTGACCTCTAACAATAACTCTTTCGTTATCTTACTTTTTGTAGAACTTTGGGTGGATAATCAGCTATTCTAAAAAAAATAGCTGTAAAAATTATTTTTCGCTGCGGTTTAGTAACCAATACGAATGCAATCCGAATGTGCTCTACAGCGAGACAGTTTTTCAAAACTCTAATATACTAAATAAAATGTTAAACACTCACTTTGACAGCACTCATCTCTTGACAAAGTTTGTGGTTCTCTCTTTGGTAACCAGCAATCAACTGTTCTTGTGTCCTTAACTCTGCTTCCAACACATCTATTTGCCTTTGCTGAGCTGCTACCAGAGTTTCTGCTTCTGACTTTTGATCTCTTCCCCTGTGCTCATATTCTTGTAGCTATAAATTTATATCAATCTGTCAAAATTTAAAAATTTTCTTCTTCCAACATTTAAATAAGTTTGAGTAGTTATTATCTAGTAAACTGTAAACTGAACATTACTTCAGTGAACATTCTATTAGACTGAACCCAAGTTGTTAGTTTCATTCACATGCATTACAAATGTAGGTGAACTACTACAATTATTTGTGAAGGAAAACCAAAACAACTACCCAACTTCCAAGAAGAATTGTAAATGTAAATTTAAGCTGAACTACACACTTGTCTTCTCCGCTGTTCCCTACTATGCCCATACTCCCCGCTTACCAAACGCTGTTCCTGTTTATATTCATGTTTCGGCAAAAAAGACATTGAAACAACATAAAACACATAATTACTCCGCTTCATATATGCTCAAAATTATTTTAAAGGCTAGATATGTCTTATAAAAAACTAATCAGGTTATTATAGGAAAATTATTTTATCATCTTGAAGCCCGGGGCTATGATCGCAATTATAACATCAGCGTGTCACTCGCACGATAGTGTAGGTATACGAACCTTTTTTTTATATTTGTTACAATCCAGCGCTCAGAGAGCTTATATTATAAATATTTTATGTACAAAATGATTTTGTTTTGGCTTTTAAAATTTATTTCCATGACCTTTCAGCAAAATACGTGACTTCCGTGATCCCTTACTAAAATACGTGACTTTTTCGTGACCAGTATACACACTGGCTTTCCACGGTTTGGAAGTAAAAGGGGTTCGAAGAATTTGTGACAGGCTGGAGTAAAAATAACAAACCCCCACCACGTACTGCACTGACTAACCGAAGCCAACCACAAAGGGGAATGGAGCCGTGCCTACCTGAGGCCCATCAGTTAGCAACAACCTCTCTACGCAGTTAATGTTATGTAGTGTCAACGTGTAATTTATGTATTCATACATAGTACATGTGCGTTTATTTATAGTTTATTCCCTGTTTAAACCATTTTAAAGGAAGACCTCGATAATCCGGCATATTCGATAATCCGGCATCACCGGATCCCTGAGCATGCCGGATTATCGAGGTCTTACTGTACATATTAAATTCAAAACTAGTTTTATTCACCTTAATTGAGGTTTTGAGTTACCATAACAGTTTAACAATTCTCACTAGTGACATTTGCAACGTAATTGTAATAATAACACAATTTCCACGACATTTTCTGCATTTTGTCCGGTCGAGGTTTGGACCGCCTTACTTATTTATTTTACACTTTTTAAGAAGGCTGTCAGAAAGTAACTGTTATTTTTTATGTGATTATAAGTTGCCTCTATATTATATTTTTTGAAAATTAATATTGTGAGTATTATTGAGTTTTATGTATGTTCTTTTTAAGTTTTATTTACTCCCATAATATATTTATTTAAAAAATCACATAGGTAACACATTTTACTTATTTGCAGATAATGACTACTGTAATGAAATTTTACTTGAAAATATAATGTTGTAGTAATACATATTGAAATTGGGATTAATCTTATCACTGTTTATTTATAGAGCACAATGGGTGTCGGTGGTTTAAAAACTTATAAAACGATATCCCACACTGTATTTAAAAAATGTTGACTCTAAAAATGTGACCCCGGTGTGCTACGACTCTTAACTGTCAAAAACGGGTTTCCCGTACTCAAAAACATATAAAACGACATCTACCCCACACTGTTTTTTCAACATTTTGACCCAAAACCTAACACCAACTACTACAAATTTTTAACTGTCAAAATCGGGTTTCCCGTATCCAAAACCATTTAAAACGATACCCCATTCTGTATTTTCAAAATGTTGATCTAAAAACGTGACCCAGACACTAGAAAGCTTTTCAACTCTCCGCAGTAAAATTACTAAGATTTTGGCACCACCAGAAGTTTTCTAGTCTGTGAGTGCATATATCATGTCAACAGACACATAAGAATTTTGATAAGATTTCAATACTTCGGCATTTTAATTCGAGCAGAAGTTATATATATATACGTTTACCCATATACATCCCATGGTATAAGTAAAAATAAAAAGTGGAATTTAAGCGAGATAAAACTATCACTTTCTTCTCAGCAACATCAAACAATACACTACAAAATGTTCTTAATATGTTTGTCTTACAGTAAAGCTGTATCAGCATGTTCCTACACTACTGTCGTATTTCTCACGTACCGATAATGTGCAGTCTTATAGTAAAGCATGTTTGCATGTTCCTGCACTAATGTTGCATTGTCTCACAGACAAATAATGTACAGTGTTACAGGAAAGCATGTTCCTTCTCTATAGAGGGAAGTGACATAATTTCAAGAGAAAGGCATTACAAGACTGACAGATTTTTTAAATGGAAAATTTTGAAAATGAGAATGGAATTACCCTAAAATCTGATGCTATACGTCAGTCATGAATGAAACAAAAATAAGACATCCTCAGACCATCAAAGCAGACAATTTAAGTGTCCTCACTAAAAATATTACTCATGAAAGTTTATTAAACGCATAACATACATACCATTGAAAACTGCCGATTTTGAAATACGATATCATAATACGATATTTATATGTTACGATGGCTCTCTTGGAACGAAATACGATCGTAATGGGAGGGTTCAATGAATTTACACTTGCTTAAAGCAATACTTAAACCACTACTTTACTAAAAAATTAAAAAAACAAACGAGTTTTAACAAAATAAATTACAAATAGAACGGCGAAGAGGATACGATATCTATGTACAAAGGTTGTAGAAGCTATTGTTAAGAATTATACCTGATCTATCTAAAAAAAGTATTTATTTCCATATTTTCCCATCTATTAACATACTAGTACAAAGTTGTGCAGTATATTATATATAGGTTGGAGGTGAAAACCAACTTATTCTATTAACAGTTCTACTCTGTTGCCTATCTTTTACCCCTGTGTTTGAAGATTTCTTGAATCAAATGTGGTAACAAAAACTATTTTTGTCATTACACTTAAAATGCTCAAATCAACAAAACCCAAACAATACAAAGACTCACCTTAGAATTAAGGACATTTATCTGCTTTTTCAAGTCAAAAGTTTGTTCATCGTAAGATATCTTCAACTGATCTCTTTGTGTAGCATTTTCCTTTCCGAAATCATTTGCTTCACCTAGAACATCATTAACATTCTACTAAAGATTTACACATTTTGATTTATTAGCAATTATTATATTTAATTCAAAATACTATTTAATCAATAGATACCAGGTATCTTAAAAGCCCCCCCTCCTATTATTATTTTTTATTAATGGAAATAGACAGATTTGCTTTGGGGATTGTTAACATGAACAAAAATGAAGTTTTTTTGGTGTATCATAAATTTCAACCCCTCCCCCAAAAATGGGGTATTTTGGAGGTAAGTCGAAAATTTTAAATGAGAACCCCTATTGAGTGACACCTCATTTTAAAGGCCTTGATAAAAGAAGAAGATTGGCGCAAAGCACAAGTCTGTATGTTGACTCTATCCAACACAATGGCCAATCAAAGTTACAATTTTTCCCCATTTAAATAACATTGAAATGTTAAAAATGAACATCTGTTATTTTGTACAAGGGTTTAATCCAGTAGATCACTCAATCTAAAGTTATAAAACATTGTAATTAGTATAAAAACAGTAAAGCTAAGCCCTCTGGAATTCCCAGGTACTGGACTTGGGATTGATACAACCTTGCTTTGTTATTCATAACTGTGCATGTTTGTCATCTCCTAATAGTAAAAAGTCCAGTACCTGGGAATTAAAGAGGGCTTAGCCTCTTCAACCCCTCCCCCCATTTTGTTTATATAAACAATCCCCAAAGCAAATCTGTCTATTTCCATTAATAAAAAAAAATAATAGGGGGGGGGGGGGGGAGGTGGGACTTTTAAGACACCTGGTATAATAAATATAAGCATGGTTTGTCAAGTACCGCTATAACTCCGCAATCTACCCCCACAGCCCCATGGGTTATATGGTATGGTACCCCTCCATACCCCTCAAAAAAGGGTTCCAGGGATCTGATTGGATCTGCAGAAGTGAGTTTGGAGATAAATAGAAAGATAATAGTCCAGACAAATTAGCCAAAAATTGCTAAATAGGGGAAAAAATCCCGAAGTTTTGAAAACTCAGCATAGTTGCTCATTCGAATGTCCTGTACAAATTCCCCAAAAGTGGGAGGTGAGCGGGAGCCATCAAAGGTATTTCTTACAAGTCTTAAATAACTCGAGAAATATTGAGTTAGCGAAAAACTAATCTCCTATACAAAATTAAACTACAGTAAATTCTCTTCAAAAAAGGTCCTATTAATTTTTCTCGTACTTGCTATAGTTTTGAAAATATAGTCCGTGGAAAATACAACAAAATGCAAAAATCTGGGTTTTTGGCTTAATTTGTACAATTGTACTGTTCAGTATTAATATGCCATCTTCGAATAATCTGGTTTCTCTCCAT
>JAGFPH010001245.1:0-28115 GCA_018207615.1 Philaenus spumarius | reverse complement strand
TTATTTCATCGGTATATTTATAAGGGCACTTTTCGAGTTTTTTTTTTGATTTAGTTTAAAACCTTTTCCGGTTGATATCGGTTTCTGGAGATCAACTTGGTCGATGGTGCGGTTTGATTTAAATGAAAGAAAATATTGTCATTATTATAATAAAATTAAGAAATGTCATTTTTATTTCATCAGTATATTTATAAGGTCAATTTTAGATTTTTTTTAGTTTTAGGTTTTTTATTGATAACTATTTCTGGAGTTCTGCGTGTCCGATTTTCGTGTCGTTGGTTTTAAATGAAAGAAAAGCTAATTATTTTAAACAAATTATAAATGTTATTTTTTCAATTATTTTGCACTTTAGAGTTTTTTGTTTTTAGGTTAAAACCCTATTTTGTATATGATTTTAGTTTTTTTCCAGTGAAAACTTCATTAGGTTGGGCACTGTTTGCAAAATGATTGAACTCGCTTCACTGTCATCGTCATCGCACTTACACAACATTTTTTAAGGCTCCGTAATATCTCCGCAATTATTTAAGGTTCTGTTGCATCCCCGCAAATATTTAAGGTTCTGTTGCATCCCCGCAAATATTTAAGGCTACGCCGTATTTCCACAATTATTTAAGACACAGTCGCATCCCCGAAATTATTTAAGTCTCTATCGGATCTCTACAATTATTTAAGGCTCTGTTGCATCTCCGCAATTATTTAAGGATCCAGGCCATCTCCACAAAGACTATGTAGCATCTTCGCAATTATTTGTGACACAGTTGCATTCCCGCAATTATTTAAGGCTTCATCGGATCTCCACAATTATTTAAGGCTCCGTCGCATCTCCGCAATTATTTAAAATGTACAACATTATACATTGATTAAAAAAATACTTCTTAATAACTCGAAAATAAAGTTAACTATATGAACCTAAAATGTTTTCACTTCTGACGGCAGACCCTCGACTGCCTGTTTTTCAAATGTCATTTTTATTTCATCAGTGCATTTATAAGGGCACTTTTTTATATTTGTTGTTTTTATTAAATGTCATTTTTATTTCATCAGTGCATTTATAAGGGCACATTTTGAGTTTTGGTGGTTTTAGGTTAAAACCCTTTTGATTTTATACCTATTTCTGGAGATCTATCTGACCAATTTTAACGGTGTTTATTCAAAAGAAAAGGGAATATTGTCTTTATTATCAAAATGTAATGAAAAGTAATTTGTAATTCATCGGTATAAATTTACTTTTTGAGGTTTTTTGGTTCTAGATTAAAACAGGTTTTTTGGTTCCCCCCCCCCCCAGTCAAATTTTGACTTCTACAAATTGGGTAAAATAAGTGAGAGACGGTTCAAAATATATGTTTTTTAATGCAAAAAATACGTTATATTCTGTCGGCTTCGATTATATTGCAATAATTTGAAGCTTTTTCATTGTTTGTTCACAAAAATCGTCAATATCTCGAAAACGGTGCGTCCTAGAGCATGTTTGACGATTCTCAACCCCTCTTTAGTAAGCACCATCTTTGCAAATTACGGGCTATACAACGATAAAGTGTAATACGCCCCTGGGGACTTTCCCCAAAGTCGAATTTTTACTTTTACAAATTGGGTAAAATAAGTGAGAGACGGGTCAAAATATATGTTTTTAATGAAAAAAACCGTTATATTCCGTCGGCTTCGATTAGGGTATATTGCAATGATATGAAGCTTTTTCATTGTTTTTTCACAAAAAATCGTCAATATCTCAATCCGTTTAAAATATTAGTGATTATTACGTAGAAAGGTTCAAAAATAAAAAAAACATTTCTACTCATTTAGACTATAAATATAAAAATAAAAGTTCAGCTCATAGTATAGGAAATACGAAATTGGCGTAGCAGTGAACGTGTTAGGATGAGGTAGACATCCACTATCATTTGAACATCCTCCATCACCTGAGCTACGTATTTTAAATGCACAAGTATTTACAGGCAATCTTAACCAGTTCAAATCTATATAATATATATAAAAACCAAATACCACTTACTGACTGACTGACTCACTCATCACGATTCCTCAAAAACTACCAAATGGATTGCAATGAAATTTGGTATGTAGCTTCCTAGGAGTTCGCTAAGAAAATTTTTCCAAAAATTAGAAATTTTAAGGGGTTTTTTGGGGGGGGGGGGGGGTGAAAGTTACAGATTTTTTTACACCAAAATTCTTGTTTCAACAGGACCTTTATAGTGATGTATCACATGACTATTGGTCCCATTTGAAAATTTTGAGTTACCCCCTTCCCCACCAACCGCCTTTCGACCAAAATTGAACAATATTATTTTTCTTTAGCCCCTCACTGTAACGAAAATTGCCGCAAACCGCATTTAGCTATCTTGACAAATAACCAAGATAAAGGGGAGCAAGTTACTTTACAGCCACCCTGTATAATATACTAACTGACCCGTACCGCGTTGCCCGTGGTGGTTGGTATTTTCAAATTTGTCACGTAATTGAATTCTTTTTAAGTGTTCCTTGAATAACCGTGCGTATCCTACTGTGGTCATGAAAAAAGAGACTGCGCTATTTAGGAAAGCACTGAAAATTTTATTCCTGTAAACTACTATATAACATGAAAGTTTTTACTACGTTTGACTTTCACTTAATTACATTGCGAGCACCTAAGGCCTTAGAGGGAGCTACATACCAAATTGAATTCCAATTCGTTCTTATAGGAATTTTTAGTAACTTCGACACCCCCCACCCTCCTAAAAATGTTGAATTTTTAAATCCTTTCTTACCGAGCACCTACGGCCCTAGAGGAAGCTACATTCCAAATTTCAAGTTTTTAGCTCATATAGAAATATCTTTAACATGGCTTTAAAATTTCTATACCCCCCAAACACCCCTAAAATGACGATTTTTTAAAAAACCTTTCTTAGTGAGCAACTACGGCCCTACAAATTTCAAGTTTCTAGCTCATCTATAAATTTCTTATGGAAATTTTTTGTATTTTTTACCCTCCCAAACACCCCCTAAAATTTTTTTAAAACCTTTCTTAGTGAGCAACTACGGTCCTAGAGGAAGCTACATACCAAATTTCATACAATCCGTTCAGTAGTTTTTGATAAAACTTGATGAGTGAGTCAGTGAGTGGTATTTGACTTATATATATTTACATAGATTATAAATATTTAACATTTCATTTACCTTCATGCAAACTTTTAAACCCTAGAATTTAAAATGTCCCAGAAACTATAATTATCTGCTCCAGTGATACTTCAATACCATTAACAAAACAAATTTGGGTCTGCGTCGGACCAGACGGTGGAAGTTATACTTCTTTGGCCATCCAATGGTATAGACAGTAGACCTACTATTGACTTAATATATTTTGGGAAAAACTAGTCGTAACTTCGAGTAGCCCTACTATTTTGTAGATGATAGCCTTTTCTTTTATAAAAACACTAACCAACACTGAAGGCATATTTTAAAATTAATATCCCATTTTTTCCTTCTTTGTTACATATGCTTATGAATACTCTATCGTTGCATCCGTTTGGTTGGTCACAGTTAGTCTGGGGACCATGATCAGTGCTCACTTACTACACCCAACAAAATGAATGAGCTCCCGAAGTTTCTGCATATCGTCGTGAATCACCCTGCATATAAAATTTCTAATGCTGAAGAAAACGTGTTCAGGGGACCGTGATCAGTGCTCACTTACTACACCCAACAAAATTAATATTGCATTGTCATCGGTCCTTGATAAGTGTGCAAAGTTTCAAATCAATCCGACTTTTTGAAGGGGGTGAATATCACGTCGTGTTATGGGGACCATGATCAGTGCTCACTTACTACATCCAACAAAATTAATATTGCATTGTCATCGGTCCTTCATAAGTGAGCAAAGTTTCAAATCAATCAGGCGTTTTGAAGGGGGTGAAAATCACGTCGTGTTCTGGGGACCATGATCAGTGCTCACTTACTACACCCAACATTATTAATATTGCAATGCCATAGGTCCTTGATAAGGTGCAAAGTTTAAAATCAATCAGACATTTTGAAGGGGTGAAAATCACGTCGTGTTCTAGGGACCATGATCAGTGCTCACTTACTACACCCAACAAAATTAATATTGCATTGTCATCGGTCCTTGATAAGTGTGCAAAGTTTAAAATCAATCAGACGTTTTGAAGGGGGTGAAAATCACGTCGTGTTCTAGGGACCATGATCACTGCTCACTTACTACACCCAACAAAATTAATTATGCATTTGTCATCGGTGCTTGATAAGTGTGCAAAGTTTAAAATCAATCAGACGTTTTGAAGGGGGTGAAAATCACATCGTGTTCTGGGGACCATGATCAGTGCTCACTAACTACACCCAACATTATTAATATTGCATTGTCATCGGTCCTTGATAAGTGAGCAAAGTTTAAAATGAATCAGACTTTTTGAAGGGGGTGAAAATCACGTCGTGTTCTGTGGACCATGATCAGTGCTCACTTACTACACCGAACATTATTAATATTGCATTGTCATTGGTCCTTGATAAGTGTGCAAAGTTTAAAATCAATCAGACGTTTTGAAGGGGGTGAAAATCACATCGTGTTCTAGGGACCATGATCACTGCTCACTTACTACACCGAACATTATTAATATTGCATTGTCATCGGTCCTTGATAAGTGTGCAAAGTTTAAAATCAATCAGACGTTTTGAAGGGGGTGAAAATCACGTCGTGTTCTAGGGACCATGATTAGTCAGGCGGCTATAAAGGCCATTATAGCTACAAAAACAACATCAAAACTGGTCTGGGAATGCCAATTACTGCTGGATAAGTTGTCAAGCAGTAGGCAAGTAAGACTTGTTTGGGTCCCTGGACATGAAGGAGTGGAAGGGAATGAAATAGCAGATAAACTGGCTAAGAGAGGAGCAGGAACTCCTCCGATGGGCCCAGAACCAATGATAGCAATATCAAGAGGCTATGGGAAAGAAAGTGTAAGAAAAAATGTTCAATCAGGACACTTGCGTAGATGGAGAGAGACGGTAAGAGGTCAGAGACAGGCACACGACTTCATTGAAGGCCTGGATGGACGCCTAAGCAGAACACTGCTGGGTCTTGGCAGGCCGGAAGTGAGGTTGTTGGTCGGTCTACTGACGGGACACAACTCTCTGAGGAGGCACCTCCACCTAATGGGGCTGGAGAACAACCCATTATGTCGAAGGTGTGGAGAGAAGGAGGAAACTTCTTTCCACGTTCTATGCGAATGTGATGCCCTCGCATCAATGAGGCAGAAATATCTGGGACAAGGATATCCTGACACCAGTCATATACGAGAGGAAGGCCCCCACAGACTTCTTCGGTTCGCAAAAAGGGCGGGTTTGATGTGAACTACTGCCTGGACATGGGGCACAGAGGACCTCATGGTTTAGGTGCAGTGGGTCCCGGTGGTGGATCAGATAAACCCCCTATATAATAATAATAAAAAAGGGACCATGATCAGTACTCACTTACTACACCCAACAAAATTAATATTGCACCGTCATCATAAGTCCTTGATAAGTATCATAAGTATGCAAAGTTTAAAATCAAATCTGACGTTTTGAAGTATAGGAAAGTATACGAATGTACGAAGAAAGGTATAAAAAGGCACTTTCCGGATTTAACCAAGTCAAAACAGTAAAGTTTGATCTAGGACAAGACCAGCGAACGCCAGCATCAGAGCTTGTGTTGTAAATATAGTAAACCACAGGAAACGTAGTGAGCCGACAATAATTGAACGAGCTGATAATGAACTAGTTCGTGATTTCACCGCGGAGCGCTGGCATACTGCTACGCAAAAGTTTTACTTCAGTTTACTGCCGATAGGTGCCCTTGCTGTGCCGTCGTTTTTCCCGGCATCAACTATTACTATGGGCTTGGGAAGTCTAGTAATAGTTATATAGTCAATGGTTCTACTGTACAATAAAAAAGTGACTAAAAGTTAAAAATATAACTATTTCAATAAATTTTACTTTCAGTAAATACAAATTGTGTACAAGTAAACTTAAAAACTGTTAGTTATTGACACCGATGATCTATGAATGTGAGCTTATAATAAAATTGTTCTTCTTTTCTTAACACCTTTTTAATGCCAACTAATGAAGACTGGTTACAGACTTGTAATAATAAGCAATAATAAACGGTACCAGGAACTGGCACATACTTTCTCACAAATACATTTAAATTACTAAACAGATTCACTGTGACTTGTAGGCTGGGGTAGGAGAGTTTTTTTATTAAAGTTTGAGATTAACTAATAAATATTATTATTATTATTATTATCTAGAGAGAAAACTATTCGATCGATTTCGAAAAAATTTGCACCAAACACGTCAATTAGGTCTTCATAGATGCACGTAAAATGGTTTTGAAACTTTTTTTAAAACAACCCGCTTTATGGCCAAAAAACCCATAAAAACAGTTATTATTATTATTATTAGCTAAACGAGAATTTTTAGAAAGATGCGGGTTTCTGTATATGGTAGGGCACATTAAAGGCTACAAATAAGCCAAATTTTATCAAAATCGTTAGAGCCGTTTTTTTATAAAAAAATAATAACTGATTTTTTTAGGGTTTTTTGGCCAAAAAGGGGGTTGTTTTTCAAAATTGTTCAAAACCCTTTTTCATGCATCTATACAGGTGTACTGGACATGTCTGGTGCAAATTTGGTTGAAATCGATCGAATAGTTTTCTCTCTAGCTTTGTATACATACAGACATACATACAGACAAACAGACATACATACAGACATACATACAGACAGACATTTTGTAAAATCACTTTTTTGGACTCAGGGGGTCCCAAAACGGATATTTCCACAAAAATCTCAACATCGATTTTTTTTGCGATCACTATACTTTCTCTATACTATAGTATAGTGAGAAAGTAAAATATTTACCAAGGATGTCTTCTTTCCCATCTGGTGATAGAATCTGGTTCATTTGCTTCAATAATGCATTGATCTCGTCATCTAACAAATCAGACAATTTTACTATAAAAAATTTTATAATTTTTTAAAAAGATAATACACATTATTTTTTGTTCTAAATGGAATTTATTTACACTAAGTATTTGAGGATACTCTTTATATCTATGAGCTGTTCTGATTGATTGACTGACATAGAATCAACGTAGAGGCAAAAGCTACTTAAGATGAAAATATTACAGTTTAAAGAAATGTTCTTATGGAGTCATAGACGCACACGAAGAAAGTAAATCATAAAAACAGTGAAAGTTTGGGGGTTTATTCCCAGCCCTAGAAGAGATAAACAGCTGATACGGATAAAAAACTTAGCATCACACTTTTGTTGAGTGTATTTAAATTCATTATCATAACAACCAACTGAGAAAATTTAGAATTATTTAATTTTATTATTCTTCACAACCAACAGCTTTTTTTAAATTATGTTAACAAAACAAAATTAAAGTAAACACATTCAAAAAAACCCATGAAGAAGGCTTAGCATCTGGGTAATAATTCAAACATCTGTTGTTACATATTATAAATATGTGGACAAAAAATTTAACTCAATTTTAGGTTAGGCCCATGTTCAACCAAACATGTTTCTTCAAAACATTTACATTTATTACCATACAAACCAACTTGGCAAATTTAGAATCAAGTAATAATTATTCTTCTCAACCAACAGTTTATAAGTAAATATTGATCTTGACTTGTGAGAAGATATATTGATAGAAAAAAATCTGAACATAGAATCCCACAACCAATACACCATTCTCAGTGATGCACGAGATACAATAATTAATTATTGATATTATGATTACTATGACTATTCTAGCTCGTGCTAAACTGAGGATGGAGACCTTGTCGTTGAAACACATTTTAGTTAATGAATGTATTGGTTGTGGGATTTTGTTCTATCAACCCATAGTTTGTTTTAGGTTTGGTAAAAGCAATCACCAACAAAAAATTCTTACTGTATTATAATTTAAACATCTGGTGTTAAACACATTACATTGTTTCCTTTAGTTGGCATTATCAAAATTTGTTTGAAAAGTCGACTATTGATTATTTGAATACTAATGGTGAAATTAAAACGCATGCCATAATTAGAATTATTGGTGATGGTGCGTATCTATTTCTATCTCACATTATGTATAGGCTACCGCTATTGTTGTTACGTGTACAACGTACCTGGAGTGAGGGATTTGTCTCTTGGACTGCTCATGCTGATATCATGCGGTGACACACCTTCTGTGATACTTCTACACAGTTCCTAAACATAGAGGTGTGAAATAAATTTTACTCTTGCAAATGCACAAAGAAGTGAATAATGTAACATTCATGCAGCAATCAAGTAAGCAGGTTATTTAGTAATACCAATCATTTTAATAAACAATAACATTTTCCTAGTAAAACTTAATTATGAAGTTTTATCTTTTTAGGGGTCGTTACAGAAAATATTTGAAGTTAAGCTGTTAAAAATATAATTACAATCAGGCACTTGAAAAGTTGTATAATATCTTCGAATTTATGCATGCTACAGGAAAGTACATTTTACGGAAAAAACCAATAAGCCTGTATTTTCATATTTAGTGAAACAATCATTTTAGTTTCCATTAAAATCAGCTGCAAATTTTCTAGCTATCATAATTCATTTAATTTTAATAATTGTTGTGTTAAACTTGTTTAATGTTTCTACACAGCTATTGAAATCTCTAAATAACAGAGAAAACTTTTCTCTTGTGTGCGAAAAATTAATAAAGTTATAAAGCCAGGTTAATTCAACTCAAAACAGTAATGTGTGTATATTTATATATTTTTGACACAATTTTACCCTCCATTTACTGTATATGATTCTAGTTCTTTTATAAGACTATATTTTTAATTATAATAAGAGGGCTGTTCGAAAATTAACATCAATCTGTTTTTTTATTAAAAAAACTCAGAAGTAGATACAAAATTTGTATTATAAACATCTTAAAACTACGACTTTCCTTTACTTTTCAACATAGTTTCCATGAACATTTAAGCACTTATCATATCTATTAACTAACTATGAAATTCCTTCTGCAAAAAAAATCTCCCGCCTGTGCCTCGAGTCACCTAGTGACCGCATCCTTGAGCTCTTCATCATCCTCAAATCGGTGGGATCCAATCCATTTCTTCATAAGCATTAAGAAGTGGAAGGCGCTGGGAGTCAAATTTGGGCTGTATTGTGGATGCCTAAAAACATCCAATTTGAACTGGCCCAGAAGGTCTTTGGTTTTCTGAGCAGCGTGAGGACGAGCGTTGTCGTGCAGGAAAATAACGTCGGCTGTCACGAAGTTGTGCGTTAATTTTCTCAACCAGTTCGTCAGTGACCACATATGGTCTACCACTTCTTTCTTCATCATGGACATTTGTTCGGGCATTTTTAAACGAGCACACCCATTCCCGAACATAATCAGTCTCAGCATTCATGTACTTGACCCAAGTTTCATCTCCTGTCACAATTCTGTTCAGAAAAGATTCTCTTTCTTGGTCATAACGCATCAGAAAGTCCACAACCGAGGTCATTCATTGAGTTTTGTGGTCTTCTGAAAAAATTTTCAGGACCCATCGAGCACAAAACTTTCGGTAGCCTAACCTGTCAGTCACTATCTCGTACAAAACGTTCCTGGAAATTTGTGGATATTCTTCCGAAAGTTCTGATGTGGTGAAACGTCGGCTGTCACGAAGTTTTTTATTGATTTTCTCAACCAGTTCATCAGTGATCACAGATGATCTACCACTTCTTGCTTCGTCATGGACATTTGTTCGGCCATTTTTAAACGAGTGCACCTATTCCCGAACGACTCATTATTATTATTTACTTCACTCATTATCTTTGGGCCTTACACAGCACAAAGTTCTCTATGAATTGCTGCTGCCGAATATTGTTTAGCTGTTAAAATCTAATGACAGCACGCACTTCACACTTGGCAGGATTTTCTATTGCAACACACATTTTGACAAGCGACTGAAAAACAACTAGCGCACAGAGGACCTTCACTCTACCAACTGACCTGCTGTGCGCACCGGCGCAAGAATGGTGGTACTACTCCTCCTCTTCCCACACAGTGAGCAAACGGTGGTTACTTTCCGAACAGCCCTTGTATTAGTCAGTCCATGTTTGGTGGGAATAATTTTTAGGAGGATTCTTCTTCTCGTTAAGAGGGCGGTCCAATCCTTATTACGTTATCCTCCAGGCGTTATCACGCTCCCACATAAAGGATGTTAAACTCCTAGTTATCTCTGTCAAGGTCATAAGTTAACCAAGGATTCTTTTGACAAGGTTGTCCTGTGGGATATTTTGTCTGTTGTTTATTTTTCCTGAGGTTTCATACCTCACCTGTTCAAAGTCTCTCACACCCATAGATCAGGTGTTCTGCGATTTCCTCCTGTAGGCTAAATTTCCTGCATTTGGGGTTTCTATGTCCATTGTTTGTATGTATTTTCTGAGGTGCCCATGTCCTGTAATCAGAGCTACCACCTTCTTTATATTGCTCAACCTTCTTCTTTGAGCTACCACCTTCTTTATACTGCTCAACGTAAGGATGTCAGATGTAATGCCTAGATGATCCAAGAAGTTAGAGAGAGTTTGCTTATTCTCAAGCAAAGGATGCTTCTCCACCTCCTTCTGTGTTCTAGTCTTGCCCAATTAGGGACAGTTTACAACGCTGTTGCCTTGGATATGCCACAGAACGGTTTCAGTGAATTCAGTTGCTGATGCCTTATTCGTCAGTCTATATCTGTACACTCATTTTGACCTATACCAACATTACCCAACAGAGTGTGGCCCTGCTGAGACCTGTATTGTGGACTTGACACATTCCGAATTCATACTAGTTTTAACCTGAATTCATACGAGCTCAGAGCTTTCTGGCTTTAGCAGGATTTAAATTGGCACAAAAACTATTGTTGACATATCTGAATAAAATTTTGTTAATGGTAATATGATTTACTTTAGCTGTATTAAAATATTTACAAAAGATTATAATGGGAAAAATACTTTTAGTTTATCTATTCCAATCTTTTAGCGAACATTAACGTTTCCTGAGAAAACAATTAAGTCTTATAAAAGTTGTTCAAGTAGTTTTTTTTTTTTTGGCTTAGAGTGGCCTTATTGACTACAGTTATTCTTCAAATTAATGCAATTTTAAACTTGAAATAGTAGTAATAAATAATTCAGGAAGTTGTATTCCAAATTTTAAGACAATATATTACCAATTTTAAAAAATAGACCCAATAAATGTATTTATTTGTGTAGTTCCGATATCAAATCAGGTGCATACCAGTTTTAAATTAACTCTAAACCTTTATGAACTCAGACACGATCAGCATGAAAAAATCAGGTTAAACAATTGTTATTTTTTCAAGTATACACCTGACATTGAAACTAGATATATATGGCAAAAAGTGTTTTCGCAATAAGCAGCAAAGGCACAAAGTTGAAAACTCAGAATATTTTGCATTTATAAAAGTAAAAAATGTGTAGTAAACTGATCGATAATATGATTCCATTTATATTTAATAAATTGTTTGTTTTTTTATCCGTAAAAACATTTTTAAAAGTATAATATGTGCACTATTTTTACTTTTTTTATTTTTGGCAGGTTTTGGAGTGGCGACTGACCTTAGCCCCTCTCTTTAATGCATGCATTAAGGTCGAAAGTAGGTATAACTATCATAATGTCATCAATGTGCTTTGACAAAAAGAATATGTGATTGTGCATGTAATGAGACATTTTTCATAAAATATTTCTATGACCACCTATCTTTTATACAAGTTAAGAGGTAACATTAATGGAGGCCTAAGACCTGATATAAATCTTGAAGTTCTGGATAATTTATAACTAGTGCTTAAAACAACTTCTACAAAATTAAATTACATAAAGAAAAATAAATTTAAATACGGTGAATTACAAAATAGATTCATTCGTTATTTGTCCCTAACATTACTCGTTTTACAATTAACTGTGCAACTATGGTATTTGTTCTGAACAAGTTTCATTTGAACAAATTAAAGTAACAATTAACTTATTTAACTTCGTAACAATTCTAACCCTTACTGAAAATGTTAATTTATTTTTGATTGAGAAAGAAAAACACATTGAAATATATTTAACCGATTCATCAAAGGAAACAAAATAATAATATTAAACATTTTGTAAATCAAGGACTCAATGGAAGGGAGTAAAGTAATACCAAGTAGGCCTACAGTTAGATAACCTAGGCCAGGGGTCTCCAAACTCTTGGGCCACATTGTAAATTTTTGGAGGCATGGAGGGCCAACAATCCAACATTATTTCAGTTTAGACCTTAGATAGTTTGTCTAGCTATGTATTTATGTCATAAACATCTATTTTATTCTGTTTACGGCAATCGCCACTTTACAATCAAGTTACATGTAATAATATATCAATAACTTCTAATATAAAATTAGGTAAACTTGTAAAATTTAGAATAGTTCAGAAAACTCAATTAAAATAATTATTCTTTGCTGCAAATAAATTTGTTTCTGTAAAAGGAGTTTTCAAGTAGGCCTAATGAAAACGCAGGATGATACAAAACCAAATCATTGCAATGTGCGGTAATACTAATTTATTTTATTGTATTTTAAGTTTTAATGAGGATGAGAAAAACTTGACAATAAATGAGAATACAACAAGTCTAAAGGTTAAAAAGAACAATAATAATTGTTGTTTAGTGAGAAGATTGCATTTATTTGCCACTTAAAATTTCAGTAAATTTAGGGTCAAACTTTGTAGTTCCGATCATTAGGATTGATTTTAAATGTTCTTCTGATAAGGAAAATCTGTATTAAGATTTCACAAACTTCATTTTTGAAAAAAGTTTTCTCTCACTTGTAGGTGGATGCAAAAAGAGAAAACAGCTCGAGCATGATTTTTTATGTTCTTAAAGTCTTTTTCTGTGGTAGTTAACAATAAAATTGCTTAAAAATATTATCAAATAAAAAATTGGTTTTTTTTTTCAGTTTGTAAGCTTTTTGCGGGCCGGGTAAAATTTCTTCACGGGCCGGATGTGGCCCGCAGGCCGTAGATTGGAGACCTCTGATCTAGGCTACTAAATATTTAGGAATAATGTTAAAGAGTGATATTTTAGTTATATTTTGGCCTATATATTATTTCTTTAAGTTCCAAAATAGTTATGTAGAAGAAAAAAGCAATTAATAATGATTAGCAGTTTTAATGTAATAAACTGTGAAATATGATAAGTGCCTATTCAAGTTGGTACAATGTATGTAGTTAAAACTCCTACACTAAAATTAATCAAACATTCCAAGCAACATTTCATTGTGGGTTTTATTCAGAGAAGTAGGTGTTTGCAATTGTCTTTTCTCAACTTCAGCCAAATAGTCAGCTTTACACTGATGAGTGCCATCATCATGATATTTGTCCAGTTATGTCCCAGTAACGATTTTCATGCACAAAAATGAAAAAAAATATCTCTAAATCCGTTAACACTAGTACGAAAAAGTCACACAGTCTAGGCAAAAACGATCTAACGAAAAAACAAAAACAAAAATTCAGGACTTTTTCAAGAAATAAGTTGGAAAAATATTTGAATTGTAGTACAGTACTGTATATAAATTTTCAATTCAATTCAATTTTATTTGTCTGTTGACAATTTTATATTGTATAGACATGTCCACATACATATAAGATAATTAAACAGTACCACACAAAAACAATTTAAAAACTACCAACCAACACAATTTATACAGTATTCTTTATTTATTTCATCAGATTAGTTGCACACTCTTAAAATTATACTGTGCAAAGTCATTATATTTAACATAAAATAAAAACAGTTACTACAAATAATTAAAAATTAAGAATAAAGATAGGGATACTACAATTTTCTAACCATTACATGCAGGACAATAATGCAATCCCTGGATAGGAAATCCCAAATATAAACAGAATCAACCAGATTCACCCCCCACACTCGACCCACCTACCACCCGTGGCAGAGGAACTCCTCCACCGAGTAAAAGGAGTTTGCCACCAAGAGTTGTCGAAGACTTCTCTTAAAGGCTTTCTGGCCTTGGATAATTTTAATTTTTGGTTGTAGTTTATTAATAAGTGTAACTCCTAATTGAGAAGAAAGACTTTTCAAGTCTGTGCTGTCTTATCCGTAAGACATCTTCCTGCCTGGTATTGTGATTATGTACATCTTTACTTAATATTTGAATACATTTAAATTGTATGTAACAAATTTTTTGGAAGATATACAGGGGAGTTTAAAGTACCAAGGCTACCAAATGATTTCAGATTTCGTAATACAAAAATTCCTGAACACAACTTTCGACAAATGCTATCAATATGACTATCCCAGCATGATTTACTGTCAGCAATCATACCCAGTAACTTTGCTGCCTGTGCCCCCTCGATTTCGGTCTCACCCAACATAAGGGATGGTTCAATTTTATTATTTTGGTTTTTTAGTCTGAAATACATCAGACTGGTTTTCCTAGAATTAATTGATAAATTTTTCTCAGCAAAGTACCATTTTTCTTGGCTAGTGACATTAGATTCTACGAATGACTTTAATTCCAAATTTTCTATGGAATCTGCTTGAAAGAGAAGAGTTGTGTCATCTGCAATCTGTATTACCTTATCATCACTTGTTTGGGATGACAAGTCATTAACATAAAAATAGAAACAATATAGGCCCAAGAACAGATCCCTGTGGGACACTATAGTTCAGTTCTTGCTTCAGTTGAGCCTGGCCAGAAAGTTTTCCTGCAACTTCTACACAGTGTGACCTCCCAGTCACAAAGGATTTAAGCCATGCCAATGAATGACCCCTAATTCCATACACTTCCAATTTATAAAAAAGTCTTTCATGATCGACACAATCAAATGCCTTGGAGAGATCCAAGAATACACTAACTACTTTTTTTTTGTATCTAGGGCCTCAACTATATAGTCAATAAGACTTGTTAAGGCATCTATGGTCGATCTCCCTTTCCGGAAGCCAAACTGATTTCTGGATATGATATTGAACTTTTCCAGATAATTTATCAGTCTAACTAAAATCAATTTTTCAAAAATTTTGCTGAATGTTGGCAGCAAAGCTATGGGCCTGTAATTGCCAACATCCGTCTTGTCACCACCTTTGAATAATGGATAGATTTTCAATACTTTTAATTGGTTAGGAAAAACACCTTCAAGAAAAGAAGAGTTAACCAATTCTGATAGTGGCTCAATTAGTTCTAGTGAATATTTTTTTATGAGCCACGATGACACTCCATCCATATCAGTTGTTTTTTTATTTCCTTATCACTTCAGCCACTTATCAGAACAAGCACAGGTAGCAATGCCATCGATGACACAGAGCAACTGCGATTCACCGGCTTTGATGGAGGATTCACCGTCAAAGGCTTTGCAATAGAGTTAAAAAAAACAATTAAGAGCAGCCGCAACAGCCAATGGGTCTGAAATTGGTTCACCTTTTATATGTAACTGTATATCTGTATAATAAGGTGGGGGTCTTTTCTGTTATATCCCCGCATTTACAAACTATTTTCTATAGAATAAGGATTAATCATGATAGTACTACAAATTTGAAATATAATATTTACTCACCATTTAAACGTATAATCGTTGGGAAAAAAATAATAAACAATTTTTAAACATGCGCAACTTTACTATTCGACTCTAGGCCAACCTATGGCAACAGAAATTCAAAAATAAAAAAAAACCTATAAGGTTTTAACCTAACCTATTTAGTCACAGTATGTTTACCTGTATTCAACATTCAACAGTAAAATGTAAATCAACGTCGTTATCAGCAAAAATATAAGGCTAGAGTCGAATAATAAAGTTACTCTTTTGCGATAACCCTTATCTAATATCAACAAAAATTGTAAACTTCCTTCCTTATATGTTATGGATTAGTTATAAATAGTTATTTGGACATTCCTGATTAATCCCATTCTATAGAAAATAATTTGAGAATAGAAAATAGCTTTAGTTTGTAAATGCGGGGATATAACAGAAAAGGCCCTAAGGTGGCTTAGTTTTCCGAATAGTATTAATAAATTGCCAGGATGTTTTTGATACATTTCAGATTTTATTATCTGCTCATTAAATACTGTATTTAGTTAGTAAACAATAATTTGTATGAATGTAAATACTATATAGGCTATTGATTTCAGAATTTATACCTAGTAGTTTCATTATTAAGAATATTTATTTCTCTTTGTACTTTCTACAGTAGTTAAAATTCTACCCGAAATCCAAGAAAAAAAATCTAGGCTACCCGAAATCCAATGTATAATACAGAAGGTACCATTGGTTAACCAGAAAAATGTATTATCCGGAACACAGCCACCTCCTTTATTCCAGATAAACGAGATTCTACTGTATTCATGTCTTATGAAAATGGACAGATATGAAAACAAAAATCTTTGAATCATACTGGCTAGATATTTAATACGAAATTATACATTTTATAACACAGAAAACATATTAAATTAATATGAAGTAGAACAGTGTGTGAAACTGAACAAATAACCCATGTTTCAAAAGATCAATTTCTCCCCTCTTTGGTAATCCTACTAAAACAGCTTGTTTGCTAGATAATTATTTAAAAACTTGTTTATTACCCTACGCACAACCTCTACTATTTATTATAGGCCTACATATCAATAAAATAAAAGGCTGTGTATCAAGTGATCTAGATGAATTGAACTGAATCTTTAACTTAAATAGATTTGAACTTTGAATCAGAGTTGACAAACATTTTACATGAATGATTCATATGATCTGTGGGGTTGCGGGAAATTCAATTTCAGGCAGAGAAAAAACCGCGACCTTAAACAACAAATTGTGACTTTTAGGGATTTTCTTTAGCTTTTAACAAAAATTACTTTTTGGGGACTTTCGTGACTGTATATGCACAATAATCCTTGGATTGTATGTGTTTCTTGGTTGGTGATAAATTACTAAAATCATAGACAACATACCAAAGCAAAAATGTACAAAAAATACAGGGGTTGTTAACAGAAGTGGAAAAAAATTAAATATAAAAACTTCAGAACTTAATTTCTTACATAGCTCTCAATGTATTATAACAGCACAAATCCCATCAATAACAGAAAACAACAGATTAGGAACAGCTGACACAGCCTACACTAATAGAAGTTTGACCCATATAAAAAAAAGTGCTAACTTGAGGGAGCTGAATAGTATGAAATCTGACGATTTACATAAAAAGGCCTAAACAACAGCAATCAATACTAATACGTCTAGACGACAGAAAAATTATGCATAACTTATTATTAACAAACCACCCATGTATGAATTTAATATCAAAAAAACTTCGTAAAATACAGGGAATCAAAAGTTGCTATCTTGAAGCCGGTACAATAGGCCTGCCTAATTGAAAGGGTAAACATTCAGAAATGTAGACGTTTCCATACAAATCAATTACCTCACAGCACAATAATAACATTACATATATCTTTATTTAATATCACTCCATCAGATTCCAAACTTTATTTAAAACAAACCACAGATGCAGTGGCGTAGTGAGGTATCGTTCGCCCTGGAGCAAAAACAATCCAGGAGCCCCCCCTCCCCCAATTGAACCGGCAGACAGGTGACTCATGCCACCTTTTATCCTCCAAGCTGCAGCTTAGGCCGCAGCCAGGAAAAAATTTACCAAACTGTAGGCCTACCCCCCCTCCACGATGTTCAAAATTCATAATTTTAAAGTTCTTATAGTTTTAGTTATACCGGGTGGAACAAAGTTAGTGTTAAAAACTGTGGGAAATTGTTCTATGGGTCAAAATAAATAGAAAATCAAGAATAATATTTTTTCGAAAAACGCTTCATTTTTCAAATATCCGCCATTTTGTTTCTTTTACTAAATAATTAATATCTAGAGAACGGTTTAACCGATTGAGTTCAAACTTAGAATGAAGTTTAACCTAACAATGATCTATCTAAGAAAAGTAAGCGATTATATCCAATCATGCATTTAAAAATGGCGGCTGTTTGAAAATGTCATACCTAAATTACTAAAAAACCGTACATTTTAACAAAAAATGTCAGGACACTTTTTTGTAGCCCTTTTGATTCCCTATCGGTTGGTGTAACTGTTAAAACAATCGAATGAAGGATAAAGCTAAGTTATGTGTAATAATTGGTTTATTCAATCCAGCATCCTATACCAACACAGTAAATACTACAATATTGTATGTACATTTGCTGTCATTATCTTTAACTTAACTATTATTCTTCATCCGATTGTTTTAAAGTTAAATCATCCGATACGGAATTAAAAGGGCTACAAAAAAGGTAGCTTGAATTTTTTTGTTAAAAAGTACGGTTTTTGAGTAATTTAGGTCTGACATTTTCAAACAGCCGCCATTTTGAAATGCATGATTGGATATAATCGCTTATTTTTCTTAAGATGGATCATTGTTAGGTTAAACTTCATGCCAAGTTTGAACTCAATCAGTTAAACTGTTCTCTAGATATTAATTATTTAGTAAAAGAAACAAAATGGCAAATATTTTGAAAATGAAGCAGTTTTCGAAAAAATATTATTCTTGATTTTCTATTTATTTTGATCCATAGAACCATTTCCAGAAGTTTTTAACACTAACTTTGTTCCACCCTGTATAAATGTTTCAGAGCAGTAATTAGGTAAATATAACCAGTGCTAATGATCTTAAAATTGAATAGATTTTTTTTTGTTAAAACTTTTATAATATAATGTTAAATTAAATTAATAAATGATAATATTTTTTAAATGATAATCACATAAGTTAATACTTTTTTTGTATTTTATAATGTCTAATATTGAAGAAACAAAATGAAAAGTTTACATTTACAGCTCTTTCAAATTCAAAATAATTTTTCCTTTACTTTTCAGCTGCAAATGTGGTTATCACATTACTAAAATCAACACTCATCCTTCTGTTAGTTTGTAGATATTGTTGAAAAACAACTTGACGTTTTTGCGACATTGTGTTGCGAAGATAATTTTTAGCTTAGAAAAAGACCTTTCTGCACTTGCAAAAGTCACTGGCAATGTTAGGAAGATTAAACCTGCATTTACAATATCGGGAAAACTGGTGCTCCTACTTACATAAGTTTTTACGCCCACCATAAATAAAATGTTTTTGTTACTAATCAGCACTCATTGCAGTGTAAATAAGCTATGCGCAGGACTCCCCCGCAAGTGTGTAGCCTTCACCCGAGTTAATTACGCTGTGCTGAAAGCCTCACAGCCAGGCCCGTGCTTAAACCTTAAGTGCAGTTTGTTGGTCCTACTAACTGTGGTTCTTGTCACAAAAGCCAGTCATAAGTATTGTAACAATTCAAAATATATCCCTACATAAAAATCATTTAAAATATCAAAAGAAACCATTCATAATTATCGCTGAACTAAACACGCATGAGTGCGAGAGAGAGGAACAGACTACTATAAAGGCAATTCATTCACAAGTCGAAGCAGCGACACCTATCGACAAAAATCGTAAATGATTCATTAATAAGATTATGACAGCCGACTTCCAACAACATTATAAATAATTACCAGTACTTCTCGACCTCAAATTTATATCATTCCCACATCAAAATTAATCTAAATTAAACGACCAATCCATATAAAATATAATAAAAACGCAAGAGTAAACCAATCGACCGAAATCCACCTTTTTAAAATACACTCGAAGCTAGGCCGATGTACGAAATTGTAGGCCTATTCCAAATTAAAACCACCGATCCCAAGGAAACTAAATTCTAAATCAAAAAAGGAACAGAACTATCGAGTCGAACAGAAGATTTTACATCAAAAATGTCTTTGGCAAAGTATGAAAAGAAATACCGTTAAGCTAGTAAGTTTCTTCAAAGATATGAATATTCGGTTAAAACCTGGAGAACGAGAGGCCATGTTTGTTTAAACCCAGCCCACAATCACGTGACCGCTTATGCCACGGAAAAGGAGACTTTTAAACGACCAGATAAATAACTATATTTGTAGACCTTAGATATTAGATATTGAGTTGTACAAGGAGCTATTTTAGATATTTTCATTTAAAATTTTATTTACTCAAATTCTATTTACTTTTACCATTCTATGTTCTTTAAAAAACCAAAATACATCAAAATTTCATTAAAATCCTACAAAACAAATACACTACATTTCAAAATACACATTTTCACATAACAATCAAAATCCCACAAGAAATGAAATTAACCAGGCCTTACTATACCATTTCCTGAGGGCCTAGGGAAGCCAAATTGGGATAAAACCCAATTAATTGTTGCTGAGACATCAAAGGGAGCAGACGCTGTGTTAGAGCCCACCAAACCACAAATTTCAAGACCATTTTCGAAGTGTTTAACAACTGCCTACGTTAAAATAACCTTGTATAAGTGAAGTGACTGAACATTATCAAATTTCAATAAACCATTCTTTTCAAGAAGAAGACTGTATATAAAAATTGGGTGAGATCAATCCACACAACTATTCATTAAATTGGATATACTCCAACCTTTCTTTTGCATGTTTAAATTCAAAGAACTATACTAGTAAAGCTGATAAACTTTTCTAAATATATATATATATCCCATCAAGATTTCAACTTTCATCAGAACTTTATCCTTTATATTAACACTAAATTCATACATCTACTTACCAATACACTTTCCACCTTGTACTAAGTTATTTTCTCCTTTGTTTTAATTATCCTAATTCTTAATTTAAATAATTTGTATAATATTTGTTTCAATTTAATATTGGTAAGAGCCGGCACCAACCTACCCGAGATTAAGAGTGCTCATTGGGAAATAATTCCCAAAAATAATTTGTATATATTTGATTTTGAGCTAAATAACTATTAAACTGTAAATATTTTTTTTGATTTTCTATTGATAAATAAAAGAAGATTTTATTGTAATTGTAAACCTGTGTCTTGAGTCAAATCATTTATCAAATTGATTAAGCTAGAGTAAGCAGTGTTACAGTTCATTATATTGAGAATAAAATAAAAGTAAAGTTTTATAAATTAGGATATATATTGTTCTATCGTAAATTGACGCCTACAACATTAGGCCTATTGAATTAAAGTAAAAGGGAGAAAGTGTAAATCTATAAATTGACGCCCAACAAGTGGGGCTTGTTAAAAAATCATTTAATATATAACAAATTGGCTTTCTCAACGTGAGGCTTCTCACAAAATAATAATAATAAAAAGGTTGTATTGTAATAAATTGACGCCGCAACGTGTGGCATTTCTAATAAGAAAAATTGTATTGTAATAGTATGCACCTACGACTAGTTCTAAAAATCTTGCGCTTGTCTCCTAATGATAAATTTAGACGACACGTTGCATCATAATGTAATATTTTAACAATTTTCCGCCCCCTCGAGGCCGAGCGCCCTGGAGCGGCTGCTCCATTCGCTCCATGATCGCTACGCCACTGCACAGACGAAATTATCTAATAATACCATTTAAATGCACACGGTTGACAGATATAACACAATGGACAGAGGAACAGCCCACTTCCACGTTACCATTCTATATTTAGTTATAAATCTCGATGTATTAAATAAAACAATTTAGGCTATAGATGACTATGAAATTCCACCATTTATAATTATTTGTAGTACGTAAAAACACTTGTAAATTTTGACTGTAAGCACTAGAGAATATTATATAAGAACAAACTGTTTAAGTTAATTTAAAGGTTCCACGGTCCAAGTCGGCCACCGCCAATGACGTCAGATTCCCATATCAAACAAGCTGGTACATATTAACGTGATTAAAATCAATTATAAACCTTTTAAATAATACCTAATTAACAAAAAATTAAATTTTAACAACAGTACGAATATAAGAAACCAATAGTTATTGTGGAGATGCGAATTAATAACTATTCCAAAAGTTAACGAAAAATCAGTACTGAATGCTTCAGCGTAGTAAACCGACCAATATACAACAAGCGGACGAGGCTTACATCATAGGTATTAATGCGCCAACAAAGGACCGCGTCCTTTTCAAAAGTGAAATGTTAGTTGGATTAGCGTCTTCAAGAAGTAATAAAGAAGCCAAAGCGTGCAACAAAGTTTTAATCGGTGTTTATGCTTTAAAACAGTTTGTTAGAGTCAGTGTAAATAAAACAGAGACTTTTATACTCTGCCCATCAATAATTCAAACATTTAAAAGTCAAAAACAAACATACTAACTAGTAGCCCAAAATACAAGCCTCACCTTATAGATTTTTTCCTTTTCTAAAAATTCGGCCATTGAAGAAGAAATATCAGAAAGTGTTGTAGCATCCATGAAGACATAAATCCTACTGGCACTATGTTTCTAAAAAATGAATTAAACAATTTAAGTTTGAATTATAGGAGTACAAATGGTTTGCATTGATGGCAATTAAAATGAAGAATAATTTGCTCTGATGGGAATTATATGTAACTTAGCCTAGTATTCACAAGACATAGATTAAAATATCCAAATATTTTATGTAGGCATATGGACTTGCATTAGTTAAAACATAAATAACAGTCTTAATTTATTGTAAAAATAGTAACTCAATTCAAACTTGTAGTTTTTGAGGAAGGTTACACACTAAAAAATGATGCAATTGTACTACCGTACTGAACGAGACGTTACAGATTGATTCCAGCTTTCAAAAGCTATAGGACATATATCTCGCATGGTAGCCTATATAATAATATATAAGTTATATTCACAAATAATGTATATAGTTTACATAAATAATGTTAAGGTGTTATGTATGAGTAGAATAGTTAGATGAGTAAGCAATCTTTAGACACATGTAGAGGTTTAGAGCCATTGTTCATCAGTCGAACTTTTCTGGACCCGCTGTGTAAACAGTTAGATTTACGCTCTGTGAAACTAAATGTATATTAGTCAAATAAAATCAATTGTTTGTAATTTAATTTTACAAGTAGGCCTATATTAAAATTTGATTGTAACAGTAAAAATAGGTTTTTAAAAACCTAATGCCTCAACCCGAGACGTAACTGGCGAAGTCGATAGGACATCTTCAAGGAAGTTAGCAAATATAACATCTATCGGTTTCAACAATTAATTGAAGACGTGTTTCGGAAATTAAAGATTTTAATTTTTTTGGTTCAACAGTTAGCGAAACAAACACCTTCGGACATTCGAAAACAACGCATCGGGCGTGTATTAGAAGATATTATTCGGAAGTGTGAAGTGAAGTGAATGTTAGCAAAGATACCACATCAACAACTGTCGTTTGCAACAACAGGACTTGTAACCAGAGGAGGGCATTTCACCAACCAGCAACACTGCAAAGAACAAGAGGAACAATGAATCTACTTTACCCCAAAAATCAACTAACTTACCGGACCCTAATATGAGCATATAGCCTATTTTTGTGGATCTTATAAACTGAGTAGAAAAGAAACTCCTATTAAAAATTTAGGCAAAGTATTTTTATAAAATAATATTATCTTTTTTAATTAATTGAAAGATTTTAAACAAAAATAGGTATTAGTGTATAATAGCGGGTGAATTGATAGGCCTACTACTATAAATACACAAACTTTAACCTTTTTTCTTTATGAATATAGTATTTATACACTTCACTGATGACGGGAAAGCAATATTTAACCATCTTCAACACGTACAATACTAAAAACTTTCAAATCAAATGTTCCTTATGGGAATTTACATTGCAAAGAGTCGACATGTTTTTCTCAGCGTCTGCCGGATTTGTCTTGTTCTCTTTTGTGTAGAAACAAACAGTTTACAGACAACGACGTTGTTTTACATTCTACTGTTAAATGTAGGTAAACATACTGTGACTATACTATAGGTGCAACGATAAGCTTTGCAAAAATAAAAAAAATGTATGTTATGTTATAAAGTGTTAAAAAAAAATGAGGTTCGGTAAAAAATTCAAAAAGTACAAAAAAAAATGTTTTAAATCAATATCTCTCCTTCATCTCCTTCACTTATTCACCTTAAAAATCAAAAGTCGTCGCTCATGTAATACCCTAAATCATTTATATACCTCCTAGGCCTATTGCCTTACTTCAATAATAAAATCACCACCCACTTAAACTCTCCATAACATCTCTCACCTGACTTCAACGTAGAACACTATCATATGTTTCATATTATTTTAACTCACCTTACTATAATTCACCTTACTTTAATTCACCTTAAAATCACCTTCACTTAACTCCCACAATACTACTATAAAATAATGATCATAATATTTGCGATAATCCACATATAACCTCACTTATGCTCTGTTTGCATATAACTACTCATAATTATCAATTACTGTAAAAATATTTATTAATTAGTTTAATTTTCTTAGGGGTGGGAACCTGGCTGTTAGAGTACAAACTAGTTGGATGTTCGTGGCTGTATAAAGAAATTCAAGACATTGTGGCAACAACCTTCGTTTACTCAAACATATTTAGAAATGAATATTTACAATAATAAAAAGATATGAACATAATGTTACAAATATACAAACAAATCAAAGAACTATTTACAATTACATGAAACTTTTATCAACCCTATCTCTCAAAAAGTAAAAGGTTTGACGCAACAGAAATTAAGAGAAGTTACTTTTTAAAATAATCAAAATTTAATACCTGCAGACTAAAAATATGTCCTATGGCCATTATTACTCACTGCGTTATATTCGTCGCACTGTTTTTTACCTAGGATTTTTCGTCGTAAACACAATTCACTTCTGAAGCCTATCTTACGTTAGTCCCGCCAAAGCACATCGAAAAGTTATATGTCAAAAAACACTCAATTTACATGATCAGTTCCAATTTTTTCGATCACTCCAACTCCAAAGTATATCTACTTTATTTTGGGACTAAATTTGTCACCATTTCATAACAAAAACTACATTTTTCGTGTAATATTACTCGCCGGCTTTATGCAACGCACATGAACAGCTACGCCATCTTGTTAGAAGTCTTTGCTTTCCGAACGTTCTGTCTCGTTCCCCTGCTACCAGAACGTTCTGTCGCGTTCCCTATCGCTTGATACCTGTCTTTTTTCACGTACACAAGTTGATCCCCTCTCTCTCTTTTAATTGCTTCCATGATCATTGTATATGGAGTTTCTTATTATACTGAGATCTCGATACATGTCGAATTGTGTTATGTCCCGTTACTATTTTTTATTTATTGAACTGTTTATAATTTCAACTGCTGCTTTATATTGTTCTCTTCTAACGCACTACTCATTGAAACAAAATCTTTTATATAATTTTCACATTTTACATACGTTCATATATTAATATGTTCTTTAAGTCTGCCTTTATATTACCTACTTTTACAGTCTGCTTTTATATTTTATTATTTATTTATAAAAAAAAAATGATTCTATTGTAATTATTTTGCGTCATTAAGAAATATATATATATAAAAATTATAAATGGTTAATATTATTTAAGTATTGCGTCATTTATTTATTTAGACCAAACCTCTGTGTTTTTAGTCACTATAGGAAACAGCTGATTATTTCTTATTGTATATTTTCTCTGTGACATGGCTGTTAGTGTTACATAGGTTAGAACCTTTTAGGTATTTTTTATTATTCTTGCATTTCTGTTGCCATACACACCCACCAATTTAGTACAATAACCTACTACCGGTACTGATATTGTTCGATTTGGCAACGTTGATGAAATTCCATTTTAATTAGGCATTTATATTGTATTTTCTATTGTTCTTTATGGTACATTGTTATTGTTTTTAACGTTTTGTTACATTATTTTTTAATTTTCCTGTTTTGTGGGTACTTTTGGGATTAATATTGTTTACTTTATTTATTTATTACGTGTTTGGTGTATGTGAAGTCATTAATTTTGTTATAATTACGTGAAATATTGCGGGAATGTCGAAACTTAACCTATATAATTTCAAGTTTTATTTTTTTCATAATTCCTATAAATTTTATTTCCCGAGAATATTTTTGTTGTTTTTATAATCAGTTAGACGTGTTCTTTCATATTATTTAAAATTCCCTTAGAAATCGATTAACCCGCTATGATAAATTTTTACCCAAAAATATGGTAAAAATTTACTTTAACTTGTCAATCGATTTCTAAGGGAATTTGATATAATATGAAAGAACACATCTAACTGATTGTAAAAACAACAAAAATTTTCCCGGGAAATAATATTTGTAGGAGTTATGAAAAAAATAAAAGTTGAAATTGTATAGGTTAAGTTTCGACTTTTCCGCGATATTTTACGTAGGCCTAATTATTATAACAAAATAAATCACTTCACATACACCAAACATGTAAGAATTAAATAAACTAAACAATATTAACCCCAAAAGTATCCACAAAGCAAGAAAATGTGAAAATAATGTAACAAAACGTAAATTACAAAAACAAATACATCGAACAATAGAAAGTAGGGCCTACAGTATAACTGAGTATTTAAAATGGAAATTCATCAACGTTGCCAAATCGAACAATAGGTTATTATACTGAATATTGTACTTTATATAATTAGAATAAAAAAAAAACCAGAGGGCCAACCTAAACTGTTTAGTCACAGTATGTTGCCGATACCGGTAACAGTATGATTATAATATTTGTATAATTATAATATTTCGTCGTATTATCACTTTATATAATTAGAATAAAAAAATAAAAAGAACCAGAGGGCCAACCTAAACTGTTTAGTCACAGTATGTTGCCGATAACAGTAGGCCTATGATTATAATATTTTTATAATTATAATATTTCGTCGTATTATCACGTTATTTATAATTAGAATGAGTTGCCTAAACTGTTCGTTTCTACACAAAAAAGAACAAGAACAATCCGGCAGCGCTGGGAGGACGGTGAGAAAAACATGTTGGCACTTTACAATGTAAATTACCATAACGAACTTTTGATTTGAAAGTTTTTAATGTTGTAGGCCTACGTGTTGAAGATGGTTAAATATTGCTTTCCCGGCATCAGTGAAGTGTATAAATACTATATTTATTAAGAAAAAAGTTCAGGTTTGTGTGTTTATAGTAGTTTTGATTGACAAGTTAAAGTAAATAAATAACAAAAATATAATTTCGAGATATTATATTATAGCCTACTACATACAGTCTTTAGTCACAGTATGTTTCCACTTCGTAAACATATCTGCTGAGGGTTGTAAAGTAAATTCATGCAGGTTACTTAAATCTTAAAATTTTCTAGGTTGTCATTAAATTTAGGCCTACTGTAATTTTAACCTAACGGGAATTATGTCCTTTTTACTTTATTCCAATGTGATTGACAAAATACTAAGTTTATAAAATCAAACTAATTGAATGCCTACAAATTTTAAGAAAGATTTTGAGATGACATGTAAAACATTAGACCAGTAAACAGAGAAAATTATTTTGTACAAAAACACTTCAATTAATTATATCATGATAATAAGTTAATTATTATGTATGCATTCTAATGTTATCATCAATTAGGTAGGTTATCAATGTTAAAAAAACTCAAACCTGTTAATAATTTCAACTCCAGGGGAAATATTTTATAATTGGACTTTTGAATATTACATTATTATAACTCCAAACTTCTTTAACAATGTAACTATTAACATAAACTAATATCTTTTTAACAAACATAATATTTAATTAAAATTTTTAAAACTAAATTACTAAATTCATTTACAACACAGATTATAACTGCGGCAGTGCTGCTCAGAGATAATAATACCAAGAGTGCTGCTACAAGCTCTACCAGGCTTTCTTCTCTGTGTTCTAACTTAACTCTGTCGCTTTTGGCATAATTACACTGTCAAAGTTGTTTGTCAAATGAGGAGGTGCCAATCAAATTCACTCATGTCCACTTTGAGCAAATGTTGAGAAATCGCCAAAAACTGTTTGTAAAATAACTTTTGGTTTAAATAAGTTTTTATTTGTTAATACAGGTTTGAATAACTCTAAATATATAACTACATACAGATTTTTTGATAAATTTTGGCTAATAGACCCGTAATTACGTTTTAAAATTTGGACATGTTCTTATTTGATTGGATTTAATGGACATGTTGTTTTTTGATTGAACTACAAATGGACATGTTTGTTTTTGATTGAATTG
>JAGFPH010001244.1:277597-298263 GCA_018207615.1 Philaenus spumarius | reverse complement strand
AAGCTAAATGTAATGAAAACTAATAGAAAAAACACATTTTTTTAATCGGGCTGTGGGCGTGGACATACTTATACATATCTGGGCCACAGCAAAGGACTTTCTTTTAGTATTGCAGGCTACCACGATGACCGACGCGGCTCATGGATGAGCCGCCCGGTAGGGAACGTATTAAATCAATATAACTTAGTTCAGAATTATACTATTGCAACAGGGACACAAAATATGAAAAGGCATATTGTTTGAGAAAAATAATATGACACTAAAAACTTAATGTATAGCAGTTTATTGGCTATATTAATATCACCATTTGTTGTACTTAAAACAGAAAAATACCATTAAGTTGATCCCATGCTCAGTTTCAGTACATCAACTTTTAACTCACCATAACACTCCAAATCATTATAATGAAGGTTTATGATAACATATCTTAAAAATTTCCCTGTTTTCAGCTGTGTTGATTTTACCCCAGATCACATCACACCACCGTACACGCAAGTAACACCCCACTTATCAAAATTTTCTATGATATCGACTCCAAACTCAATTTGACCCCTAAATTTTGTAACTTGGTCTGGGGGATGTACAGTTTCGTTCTTTTTTTGTTTGTTTTTAAACTGTTGATTCTAATAATCTTTGTAATCATCAGTTCAATTGTGCTTAGGGGTCGGCAATTGGCAATTATAACTGACTGAGTTTCAGCATTGACTTTTCTTTCAGAATAAAAACTAAGTCCTCAACATATAATTTTGTGATTGGTGGTAACTGCAGTATTACTAATAAATTCATCTTTTTTTTACAAGTACATATGTCGTATTTAAATAGGGAGAAAACTATAGAAATTAGTAAATATCAATTCAGTGAACATATCACAAAGAAAATACAAAATTATAGGCCTAGAACTTCTAACGTTATTTTCTCAGTTATCGCCTTTTACATTAGCTTATGACGGCGTACAAATGTATGTACTGTAGAATTTATAAACTATTAGTTCAAAATTGTATATTATGAGACGAAATGAGTCTTTTATTGAGCAGACTGCTTTTCTTCAGAAAAAATTTGCTTAGAGCAAATGTCCTTAGTAAATTAATGTCAGAGCATAATACTACATATGATTTTACTTTCCACAATGTGGAGTGGAACTATATTATGGAACTCATTATGTCAATGTTTCACTGCCATTTGTGATAAAATTTTTCCTCTCCCTTGTGAAATTTAGTATCACTGAATAGGCCCTTTAATTCAAATTTTTATTTTGATCTTACAATCACAGAACATAAACCTTCACAGTCATTAAAAATAAGTCACCCCTTTAACTTTTGAAAAATAGTCATGTTATAGAATTATACGATACAAAAAAATCCATTTTCAACTCTACCTGTATGTAAAAAAGGCTAAGTTAAAAAATTATCTTCTTTTCTAATTTATTATTCTTAAACATACACAGTTCTTTTAGGAACTCCTAGAATACAGTATACAATTTTATTTTGAAAAACCGCATACTCATCCTTGCTGCAACCATCAATTTACAATGTGAGTGGAAACATATTTACACAATCTTTGTTATGTTGAAGTGATGTATAAGGAAATCATAATATCATCAACCTATAAGGAGGATAAAGCCCTGCACACACCAGAGCGATACCAGAGCGGGCGCGATTCTTTTTCTTGGAAATTCTCTTGCGATACCAGTGGTCCGTGCGATACCATGGTGGCCTATGGAGCCGCACACACCAGAGCGAACTGCGATACGCGATACCGAGACGAATGCGATACTGTAGCGATATTATCGCAGTAACGCTGCATGCACTGTTCGCAGCGCTTTATCGCAGTGATACCACGCGGCCAAACCATTGAACTACTCAGTTTTGTCTGTCCTGTGCGCGTGTAACAACAACATGTCGTGTATCACTGAACACTTACTTGAAGTTGTTTATACATACCCGGTGCTCTATGATTTAAATCACAAGGATTATAAGAACATACGGAAGAAAGACAAGATCTGGGAGAACATCGAAAAGACATTGAATACTTCTGTTAAGTATGAAAAGTTTTGCTGGTCCCAAGAAGCACTTTGCTAGCTAGGACCAAACCATTCTTCCAGGATAGGTACTGCATAAGATTTAATGAATCAAGCCTACGTAATTATGTTTCGTGTGCATATAATTTTAGCCATTTTATTGTTTAGTACCACCACGTGGTAAGTGTTGGTAAGATTGTTTGGTACAGTGAGGAGGAAGCAGCTTGAGCTACAGGAAGTAGTGACGCCGTCTACCGTGGGAACGTCTGCCCTTGTATTTCAATTCCCAAGTCAACTCTTTGGTACTTACCTTTTCAATATTGTCAGCAATCAAACTCAGCAAATCGTCAAAACATTCCTGATTCATTCTAAAATATATGTAGAATCTTTTTTCATCTTTTCTTAACTGGGGCATGAGCATATGGTACTCGCCAAATTGCAGCCGTTCTTTATTTATGTCGTGTACCCACATTTTCCTTGCTCTTTCGTCTTCTAGTACTGCTAGTAACAGCAACGCTTCTTCTTCATCAGACGATGTCAAGGTAAGTAAACACACAGTACAGTATATAAACACTAACTATAACACAACACTTTTACGTCTAGAGTGTCACACAACCACCGCACCCTACGCTCCCCTGAGGTGTACTGGCTTTACCGCGCGTCTCTTTTCCCGCTCTGGTGTGAAAGCACCTGTTTCCGCTGCGATATTATCGCCCAAGTATCGCAGATAAAATTCTAGGAATTATATCGCGTCGCTCCAGCGATCAAGTATCGCTCCGGTGTGTGCAGGGCTTAAGCATGATTTATTTTTGTATCTGAAATAAGTATGAAGTTCCAATATGTGCGAATCATACAAGCACTTATGCGATTTTTTGCAGCTGATTTTGCACAAACATATATAATGGCAAAACACATTCTATTTCTTTGCTTATGTTTGTTCCCGGATCAAACATAGGTGGGGAACTCTGTTGAATCTTTAAAGATTTACTGTATTCAAAAATGAGTATTTAGAATGTTTAACCCTTTTAAGGCCAGGAAAAAAATTACAATCGATCCTTAAAAGGCCAGTGATTAAACAGCACTTGTATGCCAAAAAGGCCAGGATAAAATTGGCAGTTTTGTCATGATGTAAAAAAATGTGTAACTAATCTAAAAATGCTAGTAGAGTTGTACTTTTTACTTGTAACGATATGTACTATTCATCCAATTAAAAAGGAAACCTTATAGGGTTTATATAGTTATTTTCTAATTCATTTGTGTATTCAGTACAAATACTAAAAATTTCAAGAAAATATTTTAATAAATAGCTCATTTACTTTATCAGCAAAATTTACATTATGAAAGGCGTACTTGATTTAACGAATAAACAACAAATTCAGAGGAATAAAAAAACTCAACGATCTCGATTTGATCACTATTAAAAATTTGATTGCTTCCCTTTCACTATAAGCAATTTTAATTAAAATAGTAAAAAATAAGTGTAAAAATCACTAAAATAATAGCAAGCTGATGCTACAGCTCGAGGCCATCAAAATGTTAATTTAAAATTCAGCCAGTCATCCATATGTTAAAACAAAATTCTAACCTTGCCATCTATATATACAAGTATCTCCTATGATTGTACGAAATATATTAGTAGAATTTGTTTGCGCCTAAGCCTCCAGCTTCGACTTACGCTCTCCTTCGTTACACTCGCAGCGGAAAATCTCGCTTTGCAAGTTTGCACCTTGTGGCCTCGGGTTATGAGCTTCGCTTTGCTCGCAGCGTATGAACTCGCCCATCAGCCTCGGATGAGAAGATGCCCCCAAGGTAAAATCCACCACGTGGCTTTGAACCGGGTACTTTTATGGTATTTTACGTTTTGATCGATTTTGGGCGAACCAAGCGTAAAAAAACAAAATGTGTAGAATAACGTCCTACATTTATATTTTTAGAAAAAATCTAACAAAATTTATTCTTGTAGGAAAAATCTTAAAAAATACTTCCGGCCAAAAAATGAGTTTCCGGTTGTTGGATTTTTTTTTGTTAACGAACTTGTCCAAGCGACGTAGACAACCAACATGTGTACCGAATTTGGACCAAATCGGACTTAAAATGCAGCCACTAGAGTGCGAACACATATATACATACAGTAGAGCGTTGATAATCCGAAACGTCAAAAATCCAAACACGTTCTGACGCAACCCCTGCAAAAATTTCGTTTTCATTTTCGCAAATTCCTATTATTGCGTCGTTAAAAATTTCACAAAAATCTTCATTGCAGTGTGATATTATTATCTCTTTTTAAACACTTCTTAATACCTGCTCTCACGCGCCCTCACAACAGACTGGCTGTCAGTATCACTGTCACGCTAATAAGCTGCTTTAGCGCTAGCAGTAAACATACGGATCATTCATTTCTCTTTGAGTAATCATTATAACAGTGTGTCGTACATACAGTAGTGTACTTATACAGTATTTTTTATTTTTCATTTGTGTACAACTTTAATGTACAAGTGAACTTTTAATTATGTACTGTACCTATAATTGAGAGTTACAAGTGTAATCATGTTGGCCCTACTGTGTACGTGCAGGTTCTTCTAAATCATAATATTGTAAGTAGTCTTACATACTGTATTGTAATTTCATTACTGCTTGTACTGTTTAACCACTTTAATCGATTAAAGGGCATTTATATTTTAGTATAAATGGCATTTTCTTTGTTGTTTTCAAAAATCTGAACAAATTGATAATCCGAACCCCCTTCGGTCCCAATTAGTTCAGATTTTCGACGCTCTACTGTATGATTTTTAATGACACCCCAAAACTTGTTCTGGGGACCATGATCGGTGCTCAATTGCTACTCCCGACTTAGGTCTTACCATAAGAGTCACTGCAATAGCTCATTTTTCCTATGGAAATTCGCTAAAAAAACCTTTAGTAAACATGTCAAATTCTGTAGAAGTTCACAATTAATCTTTCAAAAGTTAAGAAATAATTAAAGAAAAGTGGTAAGTTAATTCTATTTGAAAAAATAAAAACAATGCTAAATATTTATTTGCATAATTTTTTAAATATTTATTATCCCATACAAGGAAGGAAAAGAGATATTAGCTCAAGCTCATACAGACATGAATGTGATGAAAATGCTTTTGTTTGAAAGGTTTTGTATGGAAAAATCATGTGCATATGAAAAATATAAAACCAAGACCTACAAAAATGCATTTTTATATTCATTGCCGTAGCAACCAACTGCATAAAATAACAGATAAAACAGCTGATTCGGATAGCCAGTGAAGCAAAATAATTTTAGATTAGGCCTAGTTTATTTTATTTTACCTGGCTAACAGCAATATACACACACGGCTTACTCAGAGGCTACCTCTTGGAACACACTTTTTACTCAGCAGAGAAGTAGCTCTGTCTATAGTCTACTTATGCGTTTTATATTTAATGTTCATTGTTTTAAACTGCTGTATTAGTATGGATATAATATATTGTGTACCTGTATTTATTAATCAAGTACCTGGGCGACCGAGCATTACTCGGTATTTTTGTTAATTGTGTTTTTTTTTATAGGAAAATGTATGTAAATACAAATCAGGTAAGTACTGTTTTGTAGGCCTACTCATAACTCGCGAAATATTAGCACGGGTCAGCTGATTTCAAGCTTAAAACAATTATAACCTTTAAGAAAAAAAAAAAGAAAAAAAAAAATTATAGGAGACAGCTGATGGAAATATTATAGGAAACAGCTGATGTTTGTCATATGTATCCTATTGATTTTAAATTACATAACCCCAATGTTAAAAATTTTCAATTTTCAAATGAGTTTTTCAGAAAAATACGAGTTTTCCTGAGGTAGTGGTTTTCACCAATCGATTTTTTAGTCCCAAAAGCCTCTAATCCCAAAGTTTCAGCAAAATCCTTCCGCTGGATCTCGAGATTGCTCGTACAAACACACAAACAAACAAACAGACATTGCTCGTATTAGAGTATAGGATATGGGACAAATCAGATGTATACGGCAGCCTTGATGTACAACGTATGCTATGAATGAGGCAAATAAATCAAATCATATTTGAATATACCTGTAATTTTGAATAAACAATATGATGAAAAGGTGTCTTCGGATGGATGTTTTAAAAATAACTTAAAAAAAGGTAAATTTTAAACATTTTAATTTTTACAACAGAAACACAGTTCAAAGAGTAATTTCTTCGTGTTTGATTTCTTCCATATCCATCTCCGTGTCTGACTCATGGATTTCTTCTACGATAGCTTCTTCCAGGGCCTGTCTTTCTTTGAGACCTGATGTACAAAAAATGTATTAATTTAAAATTTTCTAATAATTAACTAACAACATATAATTTACAGTGTTAGTTCAAACTATATTAAACAACAAAAATATAATAGGTAATAGGTTTTCTCAGAGTACCTTGTTTATTTCAATGAGTTAAAAACTTCATATATCCTTAGTATCAATATTTTAACCGTCACAGAAACTTAACATCAGTCTCAAAAGCAAGGATATTCAATTATCAGGAATATTTGACTATGTTATAGCACATAGGAACTACAAAGTACAGTAATGCTACTTATTGCGGTTACCTACTAAACAATTCCCTTCTAATTTAACAGAAGACCTCAGGAATTTTCACATCAATCAACTGAAAACAGCCAATGTACTTTACATCAGAAATTAGTACTAGCAGCATTTTCAAAAGGTCATTGTTAAAAAAATTGTCTTCCATGAAAATTAATTAGCAATACATATGGATGTACTTAAAAAGCTGGTGGATTGCATGAAGTCCTCCACGATGTAGCTCTAAAGGAATTTACAAGACAAGCCTACCTATTAATGGTAAAAGTGAAAGTTCCAGCAAGGTATTATTCTGCACGTAGAGAAACATTGACAATGAAGTTGAAGACTTAGTAAAATTATATTATAAAAAATTTTATATTGTTGGTATTTTGTTTATTATTTTATCTTGCCTATATTATATTATATTCTTAGCTGTCTTATAAATGAATAATCCACATTGTACAGTTATTTGGTTTTTATTTTCTTGCTAATAACTTTCTTTTTGTATTCACAATCTTAACATTTAATAAGCTTGAGCACAGTTAATTTACCGTTATTACAAATTTGTTTAAGTTGAGCTCTTAAATCTCGGGTTTAGGTTTGGTGGTCTATTAAATAAATATGCAATTTTATATTACAATATAACTTAAACACTAACACAAATACACTGGTTAATTAATTTAGGTATTTGAAA
The DNA here is from genome assembly GCA_018207615.1 of Philaenus spumarius. Classification (NCBI taxonomy): domain Eukaryota; kingdom Metazoa; phylum Arthropoda; class Insecta; order Hemiptera; family Aphrophoridae; genus Philaenus; species Philaenus spumarius. The sequence continues at coordinate 290,988 of JAGFPH010001244.1, read as the reverse complement.
GTCCAAAAAGTATATACAATATTAAAGTTTAAATGTTTTTATAGATGTTTTATTCAGTGTTCAATTTTTTAATAAAGTTCAAAAATACAAATTTGCCAGTTTGGCTTAAAGTAGGCTTAAAATATATCTTCTTATTATGGGCTTTCTTAATAAATTTTGGATATATTTTACTGGATTATTATTATATTAAATTTGCTCCTCTTCAATATATTTTCTTTAAATATCAATTCAGCTTTCCTTTTATTAAATATTTTCTGGATGGCTTAAAATATGTCCTTTGCCTTCAATGGTTACTTCCGAACCCGTAATAATTGCACTTTTAATTGTTTTCCCTAGTAACGAAAAAACAAAACTGCCTTCTGTGTATTACGTTCGCCGCTCATGTCCGAACTGCATTAGCTTTTTTTTACTTACAAGCACTTAAAAGATATTTATTGTTGTTTCATGTTTAGTGCATTTGTTTTAATAATAATTTGATAATATTTGTCCATTTTTATAATAATTACACTGTTTATCTAGTCTTTTACATTTTATATAGCATGTACAATTTATACGTTTACGCCGATTCCAAACTTTTGACTGTGATATTTTAGTGATATTTAGAAAAATTTTACTATTAAGAAATCACATGTCTTGTGGGCCCACTGTCTCGCACTGTACAAACAATTTTTTCTTTGTGTGTTTGTTCTAATTTATTCTGAATGTTTGTGTGTAAATGTGTATGTGATGTGTGACAGCGGATTAATTTATCCAACAAATTTTAACTTGAAAATGGCGAAATAAGCCGAAACGGCCGTCGTTTGAAGAATTTATACGACAATTGACTATTGACGACGGTAAGTTGTAATTATATTTTATATATAACAATAGTCGGAATGGCGATAAACATAATAAGTAATTAAAATTATTACAACTGTCCCCAAATTTCTTTATTTTTTATAAAATTGACAATTTTATGAACAAATTATAAATTTCTAAAGTAACATTTTTTGTATAACACTCTTATTTCATATTAACAATAATGACACATCTTCTTTAAAAACTAAACAAAACAATTAATAACTATTTAATTTATATACATCATTTTAAACAATATATAACAACATGAACAATAAGCAATATATATTTATATCTCATTTCGCCTATTACAATCTCCCTTTACTTATTATTTATTTAAAGTTTTACTCTCCCCTAATTTCATTCTGGTTTCTTGCTATCATTTCTTTTTCGTATAACTTTTTTAAACTTGTAACATGGAACATCCCTTTACATCCCTTTTCTTTTTGTTGGCCTGCCATTATATACTATGTTGCTGTTCCTAATTTCTCTTTTATAATATATGGTCCTGTATAAATTTCAAAGAATTTCGACATTTCACCTTTCAACTGATGTGAATATCCAGTCTCTTTCAATAACACCTTCTCACCTTCCTCAAATTCTGTAAGTTTGTGACTCTCATTGTATCTTTTGTTCTGAATAATACCTTTCTTTCTCATTCTTTGGGCTGCCAATTTAATTTTTATCTCTAAATTTATGTTACTCTCTTCCAAAATGTTTTACTTTAAAACATCAAGCCAAAACCTGGGTGATTTTTTATCCAACTGAAGTTCATTTGATGTATAACCTGTTGAATCATGTGGGATTTCATTTAAAAACTCTATAATTAATGGTATAAATTTCGTCCAATTCCTATGGCGATGGTGACAATATGTCCTAAGGCATCGCCCTACTTCCTTATGTACGCTTTCTACCATATTACTACTAGGTCTTCTAACTGGCGAATATATAGGTATGATGTTCTGGTCTTCTAAGTATTTAACCCACCGCTGGTTTGTGAACTGGGTCCCATGGTTAGATTGCATTCTCTTTGCTGTACCAAATTTTGCAATACATAAATCTAAACTTTTTATTGCACTAAGTGTTGTTGCTTTCTTAATTGGGTAGGCTTGTACGAACTTCGAAAAGGTATCCATTACCACAAATAAATATTTCATTCCTCCGCTTCCTGTTGGTAATGGTCCATAAAAATCTATTGATAATTAATTGATCTTTTTAGGTTTCTCAGTATTTATGCTCTTCATTTCTCCGAAATTAGTTTGGTTGGTGGTTTTACATTTCTGACAAACTTCACAAGTCCTGATTACGTTTTTAATATTCTGAATCATTTTCCTAAATGTAAAATTTTCCTGTAGGGGAAGGTGGGGGAACCATGCGCAGGGGGTAACTGTGCGCACCACAATATTCATAATTTTTAAATGCATTACAATGCCCCGGTTGGTGCTGAAACTTAGTGATAGTTCGAAAAACTAAGATATCCTAACCACATCCCGCCAAGCCAACTTCTTTGTCCAGTAGAAGTGAAATAGTGTCAAAGTACCTGAATCGTTGTTATTTTCGGTCTCCACAAAACTAGAAGGTATGCCTCTAATTTTGTTTTAATTAAGTTAAGCTATAATATATATTTATAAACTGCAAGTCTTTTTGAATATGTACACGTGTTTAGTTCTAGATATTACGCACTATTATCAGTAAAAATAGTTAGTAAATGTTCGAATACATGATCGGGTAACTGTGCGCGGTAGTGCGCACGATTCCCCTACACGTGTTTAAATGCTATTAGGCTACATTATCTTTTATTTCTCGTTCCAGATGCTGCGAACCTATGTGAGAAAACTAAAATTAACTCTTACTCCATTGAATCGTTAAATAAAGGTCTTCACGAGATTCGAGTTAACCAAAGGAAAATTCAAGAAGTAGGAAGAAGTTTTGGAATTCCTGAGTCGACTTTGCGAAAGCAGCTTTTATTGGTTAAGCCTTGCATTGAACCTTTAGGCCGTAAGCCTATTTTTATGACGAACATCGAATTAGAATTAAAACAGTATATTTTAACTCTTTCTAATTTATTTTATGGCTTGACTCCAAAAGGTTTGAGACGTTTGGTTTTTAGATATGCAAAGTCGAAGAACATCACACACAATTTTAACTCAAAGTTTGGCCTGGCTGGGAAAGACTGGCTATTTGGTTTTCTTAATAGGCACCCAGAAATAAAACTTCGGCAACCAGAAGAAACTAGTATCAACAGAGTAGGTGCATTTAATGAAAAAGAAGTGAGTCTATATTTTTCCAACCTTGAAGAAAATACGAAAAAGTATAATTTCCCTCCTCACAGAATATATAACCAGGATGAGACTGGTATAACCACTGTTCAAAAAAAAAAAAAATACCCAAAGGTGTATGGATTAAAGGGTGCTAAGAAAATAGGTGCCGATACCTCAACTGAAAGTGGTAGAAATATTACTGCTTTATTTGCTGTGAATGCGGCTGGAAGTTTCCATCCCTCCTATGATGGTCTACCCCAATACTAGAATGTCAATTCATCTGCAAAGAAATGGTCCTGTTGGCGCAGTTTACACTTGCACTCCGAACGGTTGTCCGAGCAACGAAGAAATTTTTTTGAAGTGGATTGAACATTTTAAAACGCACGCTCACCCTACTGAAAGTGATCCTGTTTTAATTATATTGGACAACCACAGCAGTCATGTTTCTTTAGAAATATACAATTTTTGTCGTGACAACTTCATTCACATGGTTTCCCTCCCTCCACATACCTCGCATCGGCTTGGCAGTCATTAGATTTAACTTTCTTTGGCCCTTTAAAAGGCACTTTGTACAGAGAGTATGACTGCTACCTGACAACCACGGGTCACACTAAGATAACAGAGTACGATGTTGCAGAACTTTTAAGTAAAGCTTTTGTAAAGACTGCAACAATGAAGAATGCAATTTCAGGGTTTTCCTCAGCTGGAATTTTTCCTTTTGACTCCAACAAGTTTTCAGAGCAAGATTTTGCACCCGCAAAAATTTTAAACAATGAAGAAATCATAGTAGCTAGCTGTGAGACTCCAAAATCTAAAAACACAACAGAACCCACAGAAAATAATCATTAAATTGGCTTGGAGAATCCAACTGATAATCTCATGAGTGACATGTATATCACAAGCAGCCATCAACATCAAAGTCGGATAACTCCATTATACAATTTGCTCCTATTTTACAAAAGAAGACAAACAATGAGAAAAAGCCAGTTCGGCGACAAAAACAAAGTTCAGAACTGCTGACTTCAACACCTACGAAAAAGAAGCTAGAGGAAGTTCAAAGAAAAAGGAAGATCAATGCGACGAAAAAAAAAAGAAACGGAGTTAAAAAAGGCAGCCAGAATGTTAAATATGGAAGCAGTGAAAATTGAAAATGGTTTAGAAGGTAGAAAACTTGATTGTAAAAACAAATCTTTAAAAAGAAGAAAGAAATCTTTGGTTAGAAACGAGACATCAGATGAGTCTGAAGTAGAAGAAAAAGATCTATGCCAAGATGATGATGATGACATAATTGATTTAGTAGACCCAAATCTTGTCGACAAATCATCAGCTGACCTTTGTTCCGTGTGTGGGGCCGTAGGAAATGACCGTGAAATTTGGTACAGATGTGTCTACTGTTCATCATGGAGCCATGCAGAATGTACCGGATGGGAATCTGCAGAAAACTACATCTGTGACTTTTGCAAAACTTAAGTTCTGTAACTTTTTAAATTTAATAACTAAACTTTTTTAAATTAAATAAATCATTATTACCATTGTTAGTTTTCAGTTTTAGTTATGTTTTAGTTTTTATATGTCACAAATGTATTATTATTTCTAAACTTATTGTACATTTACATTTCTTCTAGCCAATACTAAATTTTTATTACCAACCCAAAGTTGTACTTTCCGTGCACAGTTACCCTAACCCAAGCGCACGGTTACCCCAACGGTAGGGGAACCGTGCGCCAATGCATAGTTGTAGAATTTTAGTTCTGTAAAATTTATGTGGCAGTGGCAATACGATGCGTACCGCTCGAAGACATCCCTACAGCCAGTTCTCCCGTATTTGAGATCAATGTTGTAACGAAGTTGATGCGTAATGTTAAAAAATAGTTTAACTTTACCAACAATTATTTGTTTCAATGAACTTCAAAATCAGAATGATTTTTTTGTAATCAATTAAAAAAATATGTTTAGTTATGGCTATTTATTTTTATTTCTAGATAATTTTTTTTCCTCGGCCGTCCGCGCCCTGGGAGCTTACGCCCATAGGGTCAATCAGACCCTTAATCTCCATGTCCCCTATTTTCAATTTTATTTCAGGATTATTTTTGTGATAACCATTTTCAAATTTATTTTCCTCCTCATCTTTGTCACATCCTGTTAAAAAGTTTCTGTCGCATAATACTGTAGTGATTACTATTTCTTCTTTTGCATTAGGCCTATTAATATTCATTGTTAACTTTTCTCCATCTTGTAGTTTTTGCACTGAAATACCTGTTTCCGATTCTTTAAAGTGTTTTAAGTTTACTTTATCTAGGCCTATAATTGATGTTTCAGTGCCTAGTAGTTTAAAGCCGGAGTTGTATTATTTACAACCTCCTGTCTCACCTCTGGTTTTGCCTGTATCTTATTCACTTCCCTATAATTTCTGTTTTCTCCATTCCTGTTAAATTCTCCTTCTTTAGTTGGCATATCTCTCTGAAAACGAACCATATTCTGTCTTGGTGAGCTATTTAAATTAAACCTCCTACCTCCATTTTGTTGTCCATATCCTTCTTTATTAAATTCTCTTTGATTAGGCCTAAATTGAAATGTATTTCCTGTATATTGTGGTCTATATGTAAAATTTCTATTATTGTTATCCTGTCCAAATTTATTAAAGTTGTTCACCCTACTCTGATCGTATTGTCCAAATTTATTCTCTGTAAATTTTGGTTTAATTTTATTTTCTGTTTCTCTAGGCTCAAATTTTCTTCTGGCTTCCTCACCATTTCTTATAAACTCACTTTTCTCCTCAATGACCTCTTCATTTAAAAATCTTTCCATATCACGAATGGTATTTATGTTTTGGACTTTTCGAGTATCTTTCACCTTATCATCATAATGCCTCGCTAATCTCCTAATAATTTCTTCTTCTGTTGGTGTCGGTGTCAAATTTCTCATCTGAATAACTTTCTCAATGAAATACTCTGTCCTACTTAACATACCACCTAGTCTCAACTTTTCTACCTCATCATTCCAGTATTTCTCAATCATTCTTTCTTTCAAAGTTTCCAAATTCTCAATCTCTTCTCTAACTATCTGCCACCATCTTGTAGCATTTCCTTCTAATGACATGTCCGTGATTACTTTAATATTTAAACTATCTCGCCCTTCCTTACTTCTCTTGAATTTTGCTTATATATCGGTCTATGTTTTTAATATATTCTACCGGGTTTGAATTTCTTCCATTAAATTTAGGCATATTCAAATCAGTGTTATTACTTTCATTCCCAATATATATTATTTGTGGTACGCTCCCAAAATGTTTACTCTTCCTCAAATTGTCTTCAGTCTCTTCTAACCTCTCCCTAACTTTATGTAAATCTTGTCCTAATTCCTTATTCTTCGATTCAAATTTGCTATCTAACATCTTAATACTTTGATGTTGTTCTATAAATTTACTATCTATCTTTTTATAGTTTTGTTCCATGTCCCTTTCTAACTCGTTTATATTTTCTATTACTTATACCTTAAATTCGTTTACTCTACCTTCCAACTTCTCATCTAACCTATTTAGTAACTCATCCTTTAATTTGTCAGAACTTTCTATTATCTTTGGGTTCAAGTTTTCTAACTCTCCCTTAAATTCATTTTTTAATTCATAGATTTGATTTCCTAATTTATTATTCATTTGGTTAAAATCACTTTTTAATTGATCATTTCCCTCTTTTAATAGGCTAACATTTTCCTCCAATTTATTGTTAAATTCTTGCATTTGATTCGCTAAATTTTTATTTCCCTCAATTAAATGGTTAAATTTTTCTGTGAAAGTTTTATTTCCCTCATTTAATTGGTTAAATTTCTGTGAGAGTTTTATTTCCCTCATTTAATTGGTTAAATTTTTCTGTGAAAGTTTTATTTCCCTTATTTAATTGGTCAAATTTTTTCATCATTTCATTCATCATTAGAAATATCCTATCTTCTCTGTCCCCCTGTACTTCGGTTAGGCCTACATCTACATTTAAACTAACATTTTCCTCCTCTATTTGTTTTTCTTCAGTGGCATCAATAATACTAACCATTTCCCCTTGTGTTTCCTTTAAAATTTTCTTAGGCCTAGCCTGTTATAATGGTACGAAATACCATCACATGACTTAATCAGATTCAAACTCAAATTGTAAAAATTAAATGTACAAATTAAAGCATTTAGGCCTAGTCTCAAATGAAAGGTAAACAAACACAACAAACCTGTTCAGATGCCAATATTAACATAGCCTAATTTAGGCACATTTAAATCAAAAACGTATTAAACAAAGAACTACACCACACCAATAAATTCACACTGGAGATTATTTATATGTATATTTAGTATTTATTCAAAAGATAAACAAACACAACACCATTATAGCCATCCATGTAACAGAGAAACTGATGTTCAAATATGTAAACAACCACCACCTATGGGCATTTGCAAAGCAAGGCCTAGATTAAAATAAGTAACTGATATATTATTTAACGATCGCATACTTCAAACACAAACAAAATTTACACTTTATTACAAAGATAGTTATGCAAAAACATCCTAGAATTATTTATAATGTATTAATGTTATTGTAAATAGAACTGTATCAAAATTGGTAAACTAAATAGATGTAAATAAGAATCATGACCGATAGCCTTGAACCCAGAGTCAATTTATTATGTCGGTTTAGAAATAAATTCTCTTTTAAGTACATAAACAATGTTTGTACACCAAATGCACAAGCAAGTTATACAAATAATTAAAGAATCAAATATATAAAAACTACGACAGCAAAAAGTGTAATACGGACTAGCATATAATCTCGAACCCAGAGGGAGTATCAGCTATGCACAAGCTAGAATGCGCGGACAGGAACAGTTTTGGTCTGCGCCGATCGCACCAAGGAGTGGCAAAGCAAGTTGCCGGAAGACATTTTGAATTTCCATGGGAGTGGAAAAGTGAACCTCGCGATGTTCAATTTGAAGAAGATAGCGTCGTTTTAGAGTTGGCGTCAGTTCGTTGTAAGCCTAAGTTGACTTTGTGTTTAGTCCAAATAATAGTAATAAAATTATTGGAAATAAGGATAATCCAGTGTGAAATTAGATAAACGTGTGAACTTTATAATATCAGCTATACATAACACTAAATTTAAAAGAGGAAATATAAAAATTGACTGTGTAAAAGTAACTTTTGAATTCAAATTGAAAGTATTAAATTCAGTGCCACCAACCAGAACTTGGTATATTCTGGACAGCTTATAATTCTACGTTTTTAATACACTAATCAATTATCTGGACATCTTCAAAAATTAAATCAAATTATTAATTGAAAATTTTGTTACAAATTATATTAAATTCAGTCTCAAATGCGTACAAGAAAAATAAAGATTGCTCATGCTACACGAGTTGCCTGACCCCGAGATCATAAATTCTAATTTATATAAGATACGCACCTTATTGTGTTCCCGTCAACAGTTCAAAATTTTTCTTCCACGACGACCGGTTTCGGAAGCTCTTAGTCTTCCATTGTCAAGTCAATTTAAAAATTAAAAATTAAAACAACAAACACCACACACAACATAAATCCAACAAAACATTAAACACTAATTACATTACACATGACACGCACCTACGCTGGCCAGCTAATCAGAGCAACTAACCCGCACTGCGAAAGTCATTCCTAACCTACCCCCACTTGACTAATCGGAAGTATGCTTATCTCACTATTACGACTGTATGCGTATCTTATATAAACTAATACTACAGTTCAGGAGGCAAAACCATGTACAAAATAAATTCTAAATCTAATATAAACGAATTATTATTATGTGTATCAATGATTGTATATACAAATTTTAAGACAATTGATTAATAAAAGAAAGTGAATCTTGTTGCTCTACTAAAATGTATCTGTTTATTTTCTTGTAATTTAGATCCAGTAGAATATAATAGAATAAATTTATTAAGAAAATTATTATAAATAACAAGTGGGACATTTTAAAAAGAAGTAAATGGTTATTATACTGTTTCAACTGCGAATCTGATTCTATTTTCCGATGAGTTTCTTTTGGGTTTTCCCTCAACCCTCCCAGTGGCAGACTGCCCAAAGTGATGTTCTCTCAGGCGCAAGATGCAGAATTTTGAGGTTATTACATTTAGGCTATTACATGAATCTTAGATCTCACTTTTCTTGTGACCACAAATCCTAATTTATCAACAATTATAAATGTTTATTTATTAAAAATGTTACAATATGGTCAGTGTTGTATAAATAGAACCATTTATCTATTAAGTCACCCAATGGTTTTTGGACAAGTATGCAGTTAAGATTTTAGAAGAATAATAGGAAAAACACTGTTGGACTGCAGAATCATCTACTTCTACTTGATATTATTGATAATATTTAATATAACTACTTCATACTTATACTAAACTTATAACTACTTCCTTCTTTCTTATACTTGTACATATATAATTCTTCAGCTAAATGTCAGTAACCATCCCCCAGATTATGAAATATATACAAAAATCTTTGTATGGGACTGTGCTTGGCGGTGTAGTATTTGGTTGTTGTATGTTTTGGCTGTTGCGCACATAGGAAGCAGCACGCGAGGCAGCGAGGGAGAGAGAGCATTGTTGCTCCCACACTGACGACCTTGTCGTGCTGGTAGAAGGTAGTTTTTTTTTACTTCGGGTGTGATAATGGGGTTATAATTTCGGAAGGAACAAATTTATTTAATAGACAGGTGAAGTAACAGATTTACATTGCACAAGCATAATGTTGACACTTTGTTTTATTGTTAAAGTGTGAAAATTAAAATTTAAATCAAGACTATAAAGTTCAGTTACTTAGTGTTAGCGAGGGTTAGAAATTATTGACTTTTACCTGACAGATAAAATACCAGAAATATTTCCCTGGTGGCATGTACAAGATGACTGTATAGCGCAGTATTTTATATTAATTAAAGATAAGAAGGTAGTACTACTTGTCAGTAGAGTCAACACAATTACAAAACTAATTTATTTAAATTGAAGGTATTTTTGTAAATACGTTGTGCTGGGATATCAACAAATAAAACATGCTTTGCTTTTATAACAATCAAAAGGTTTATGTTGATGTTAAGCTTAATATCAATTAATTTACAAGGTGGACTAAATCTTTAAAGTTTCATTTTTAGTTTTTCTTAAAGTTATTTGGCCACAGGAAATAGAAATCATCGTCCTTTAGTGTTTAGCCAATAAGTACCCCTAGGATTTTATCAAGTTTTTGAATAAATTTTCTTTTTTAAATGTTTCCTTCCCTTTACACAATTTTAAAAGAATTACCAAACATTTTCTGGTGCAGCACCCCAACTAATTTTAGATGAAAGTAGGATATAATTCAGCTGTTTAGTTTTCACAATTTAACAATATTAAGAAATATTTCCAAACAAAATCATGGAAAGTATGTGGTTTGGTTTTAAAGCACTAATATTGCAACTATGTTATTAGTAAAAGTTCCTTCCTCTACTGGGTATGGCCGAAATAATTAATTGTACACGACATAAAATGTAAACAAGAATAAGGGATAAACTATTTTTTGAAATGTCTAAATTATTGTTAGAAAACAGTTTAAGCATTGCAATTTCGGTGAAGATTATTCATACTGCATCTTATCAATTTTTTTATCACTCTCCAAATATGATTCGCTGGATGATGAAGGGCGATGAATCTTTCAATGAAAGTACCGGATGGTTGGATAGGTAGAAAAAACATCACAGAATTCACCAGTTAACAATAACTGGAGAGCAGCTGTCAACTCATCACAAAGCAGAAGAGGAATATGTATGTGAGTTCGCCAATCTAATAAATGAGGGAAATTATTCACCCCAAGAGGTTTATAATGCATTAAAAGGCATTGTCTGTCTACAAAAAGCCAAGCTTCAAAAAGAGAGGCCAGAACTCCAGGCTTAAAAATTAGCAAAGAGCGATTAACAATAATGTCGGTAGCAATGCTGTCACAATTAATGGTGATAGGAAAGGCTACAAATCCTAGAGAATTTAAACATGAAGACACTCCCTGTGTATTACAGGAATAAAAAAAAAACCTTGGATGGCCGGACGACACCTGTTTGAAGAATGGTTCCACGACCAATTTGTTCCTGCTGTAATAGATTTCAGCAAATAAATTATTTGCCAGCCTGTGCACTTCTTTATCCCATCCAGACATTAATACGCTAACTTGCTGGGAAATTAATGCAGTGTTTTACCTCCAAATGTTACTCGAAATCGTTCAGGGAAATGGCAACATCCTCTCTAGAGTAAACTATGCTCGCATTACACTTCTTTATCCCATCCAGACATTAATACGCTAACTTGCGGGGAAATTAATACAGTGTTTTACCTCCAAATGTTACTCGAAATCGTTCAGGGAAAGGGCAACATCCTCTCTAGAGTAAACTATGCTCGCAATACAATAGACTGTTTTTATTGAGATATCATCCTGTTGCAGCCTATGGATTAGGGTAAATTACAAAGTATCAGATGTCATATGGGAAGAAGTTTCTGAGACACCTCATAGAAGATGAATAAAGTTCACTCTCTTTGCTCCAAAAAGTTAAAAAAATGTTACGATCAAAGATGTGACTTATTAGGCTGCTGAGTCATGGGAAGGTGTGACTGAAAATAATAATAGGAATGGCTAAAAACAGTGTAAAATGAAATTCAAGTTTCATGTGAAGCGCGATTAACTAAAATAATGGAAGCCTACTGCAGACAGAAACAAGGAACAATATTACAACAGCAATCTATGCCTAGCAGTGCAGTGAATTATATATTTTATTAAATATGATAAAATTTACTATGGAAAATTAACAATAAAACCATGTAAAACGGTTTATTAATAATAGTTACGAATATAAAGTTAAACAAGTTGGGTCGAGTGTAATAGCTCTTATTTTCTTCAAAAATAAAAATATTGGGAATATAAATAAATTAATATTACACAGAAAATAAGATATATGAAAGTGAGCGTAAATGACTTTGAAACAAAGAAGTATACAAAAAATCAATCTATGATGACCGGAAACGTCAGTTCAGATCTACAAAAATATTTAGGATGAGAATTATTAAAATTTAACAATACCATGAAAATTGGAATAAATTATAAAAATCAATGCAATACAAGCTGTGAAGAGAAAAGTATAAAGTGTATTACCACGAGTAAATAAAATGTATCAAATTTATATCAGCAAATAATAGTATGTAAAATAATTCCATATTTAGATTTGACTCTGCAGGCTGAGGTAGTATGCTAGCATAAGGAAACTAGGGTCAGAAAAAACTTACTACGAAATTTGAACAATTTAAAAAAAAAATAAAACATTTAAAAAGACATCATTATTAAAAGTTAAGAGCATTGAATAGGACTGTAAATAAATTTATAATAATTTAGAATTTATATTTGTCAGATTAATAAGATTGGGAGTTTTTGTAAAATTTAAACTCATAATTTGGCCCCGAGAGAAAGAATTAAAATTAAAATTCAAATAGATGCTCTGAGAATTTGTTAAATAATACTAGCCTATAGTACTTTGTTAAAATAAAAGTAGTTTCTTTGTTCATTAAGTCATTATAAATTGATTTCACAATGTAGAGTTTTTAAACCATTATAATTTATTATATATAATACTAGCTGCCCGATCCGGCTTTGCACGGATAGACAAATCAAAGTTAAATGTATCTTAACAAAAAAAATATATCAATAAAAATATATTACACAATGTATTTCTTATGGGGATTTTTAGTAACTTCAACCCCCCGACCCTAAAATTTCAAATTTTTGTTAAAACCTTTCTAAGCAAGCACCTAGGGCCCTAGAGGAAGCTACCAAATTTTATTCTAATCCGTTCGGTGGTTTTTTTTAGTAACTTTGACCCCCCCAAACATTTTGCAATTATTAATAATAATTACTATTTTTGTTGGCTTGTAACAAAATTAAAACCAAAAGTATTTTCTTTCCCCCAAAAATAGAGGTTGTATAATAGAATATGAAACTGTTATGAAGTAATAATAATACAAAATATTTATTGGCAAGCAGTAAAACCAAAGGTCTTTTTCTCTCTATAGGCCGGTTTTCACTACGCGCTGAGACGGACCCATTGTCCGCCCCATAGGCCTAATTGCATTCAACAATAGGCCTAAGATTAATTAACAAAAATTAATTAACCTAAGGTGTTAATTTATAAATTTTAAGTGTTTTGAATATATTGTAATGTTAAATAAGCTGATCTAAACAGCATTGAGTTAAATAAAGTAAAATTAAACTAA